>OZ038452.1:29498180-29522495 GCA_964036195.1 Sphaerolaimus hirsutus
AAACATAAAATTGAGCTAGAAAGTGGAACAAAGTTTGAAAAACAGACAATTGAACCGGAAAATCAAAAAAAGCCGGAAAAACTGAAAATTTAGCCGGAAAATGGAAAATGAGCCGGAAAAACGGAAACGAAATTGGAAAAAAAAATTAGCAGCCGGAAAACGGAAATGGAAACGGAAAAAAATTTGCCTGCGGAAAGCGGATACGGAAAACGGAAAAAGGAAAGTTGACACCCTAGTCAGGTGGTTACTTTTTTAGTGTTCACTGTCTGCAACCGAAACCATGAGGGCAGCGACAAGAAAGAAATGCATGCACGAGCGTACAAAATCGCGACTTGCATGCGAATGCAGGTTCTCAATTATGTGAATTTTTCCTATTTCTAGCGAGATTTCTGCAAATTTTTTTATTTCCGGATAAATTTCAGCACATTTTTTTCTGTTTCCAGCAAAATTTCAGCAAATTTTTTCCGTTTCCGGCATAATTTCAGCAAATTTTTTCCGTTTCCGGCATACATTCAGCAAATTTTTCCGTTTCCGTTTCCGTTTTCCGGCCTTTCATTTTTCCGTTTTCCGGCAAGTGCCAAAATTTTTCCGTTTCCATTTCCGTTTTCCGGCAAGTGCCAAAATTTTTCCGTTTCCGTTTTCCGCCAAAAAGTTTTGTTGACACCCTACACCTGACTACACAAAAGCACGACTTATGCGAGTAACCCGCCCAACAAAATAAAATTAAAAAACGAATTGGCAGACGGCCAAGAAATGACGAAAGCGTGATTTCCGGGCCAAAATCGAAGCGATATACGTCATATTGCAATATCGGCGACCTTAAGGGATGGTTTCGTATATTTTACAAACCGCCTTGCTCTCGGTGCATGTGCGTCGATGCGGCTGAACTTTAAAGAATCTGTTGGGCGTACGCCCTACCCTACAAATCTGTAGGGAGTATTAAATCTGGCCCCAGAGGGTGTTTTGTCGACAGAAAATACATAAAAGGGGATAATTCGAGAATGGAATGATAATTATTTCATCGGGATTTTCATGAACATCCATAACCGAATTTTTGTATTTAGGTACATACACTGATGTGAAAACTGTTCCATCCTATTTGTTATATACTGGATTCATGTTCAATTCATATAAAATTATGCATTTTCAATTAATCAGGCCAGAGATAATTCTGGCACTAGTGATGGAAAATTGGCGCCATGGACAAATAGCGCCAGCGCCGTGGCGCAAATCCATCGCTATCCCTCACCCCGTAAAGTGTAATCTGTAATGTAAAGTGTAAATGTCATGCGGTGTCAATAACATAATTAGGTAAAAAGCATTTTATTACAGAATTTTTGACATTTGCACGACATTTGACATTTGACATTTGACAGGTTATTTTGCATTATCTGGTAGTTACCTCAGCTCACTCAGACGTGAGGTAATTGAAGGGGGTTCTTTTAAGGATATACGGTACTTTTCATACAGTTTGCTATCTTAGACAATACAATTTGAATGCAATCTGTTCGAGTCGCGTGTCCCCTGTGCCAAATTGTAATTATAAGTATTTGGGAATTTGCAAATTGTCATGTCATGTTGACTATTTTCATTATAAATTCATCTTGGGCTGGTCATTTTTCTTTATAAAATTTATACAGCACTAGACCTAAATCTATTTTTTAATGATTGTCTGAAGCATACCAGAGTTGTTAAAATACCGGTATTTTTGGAAAGTGTAAGTGTAAGTGTAAATACACTTTCCAAATTTTGAGTATGGATACCAAAAGTGTAAGGTATTTTAAAAATACCTAGGAAAGTGTAAAAAAAAGTGTAAGTGTAAATTTTTTTTTAGAAAGAGCTCTCACTGTTGAGCATTAAAAAACACCACTGTTTTCACCTTGTGATCACTTTATTTGTCATTTTCATGCATTATTTCACATTTTACTGCATTTTATAAAACATTTAAGACTGTAACAAATACTGTAGTGGTATGAAGTTCCCTAATAATGGCACTTTTTCAGTGTTGATATTTTACTGATTAAGCAATGCGATACACACTGTTCAAATGCAAGAATGGACATGCAGCAAATGTCAATGCAAAAGCCAGTTGACTTTGTGTCCAGCTGGTGAATTTCCATTGATCTTGTCCTTTTTTACAAAAGTATGATGAACTGTAGAATACCATAAGTACTGATCTAGGGTTGGAGATCAAAGGCTAGTTTGTACATTTGACATATTTTCAACATTCAATGCATAACTGCATGTGTGCACTGTGCAGTTATTTTTTGTACATGACCCTATTTTATGCTTTCTGAAAAGCATCAAACAGGGCCATCTGAAAGAAAAAAATACACTTTCTGTACCCGGGTATTTTGCTCAGGAAAGTGTAAAAAAAGTGTATGGGTATTTTATGAAAGTGTAAGTGTAAGTGTAAATATAAATACCCATTTACCCGGGTATTTCGGGTAAGTGTAAATACACTTTCGCAACTCTGAAGCATACTTGTTAAAACGTATTTACGTTCACTCGATAAATACGTATACTCGAGTACTGCGTAAATACGACTACGTTTCCTCTCGAAAAAATACCGGTACTCATTTACTCGCGTACTTTTTGAAAGTACGCGAGTACAGAAAACGAAATTGTGAAAAATTTCCGGGTGTATAAAGAGCAAAAACAACTCAAACGAATTGAAACGGCTGCAAAAATGGCAGCGGTAATTATGGAAGTTGCGAGGGTAGGGTAGGGAAAGCGACAACTCTCGGATTCGCTTTTGCTTATTTTTCCGTCTTCCTAGGTACAAAATCGAAAAATCTCTTTACTTTTACGTTTTCCCGTGCCGTAAGTAAACGTAAAAATACCGGTATTTACGTTCACTCACCTTTTACGCAGTGTAAAAGTAAAAAAAAATTTTGTTTACGTTTTCTGTACTCAGGTGTGAGTAAAAATAAAATACTTTACATTTACGTTTACTTTGAAAAAGATCAGTACTTTTAACAACTCTGGTCTGAAAAGAAGACACATTTATTGATTAGTGACATTTTTGGTAAATTTTTGAAACATTCTTTTCCAATTGTCTGTCAATTATTGGAGAAACAAATCTCATCATTACTAAAAATAATGCTGTTTATCTGTTTTCTGTTTACGCGTTCAAGTTTTTCAGCGAAAATTACCACTTAATCACTTGTGTATCAATTTCCAGCGAGTTACTGAATTCGTAAATAATTTATGTGGTTCACTATGTTTTCAAATTACATCCATGCCAGTTCTTTTGAGGAAGTTTTACTCGGGTGACTTGCGTATGCAGGCAGTTGACATAAATACAAGCAATTTTTGCACACATTTTGATTTATATGTGTACGTATGTACACCTGTTTGCTTCATGTAAGTAAAAATATAAACCATATTTTTAATGAATGGGTATACCTATACCATATGATAAACTCTTGATTTTCAAGTGTAATTCAGTCAATTACCATATTTCTTCTAATATAAGAGCACCCTTATATTTTTCGTGACTTTTTATTACCCGTCCTTCTATTGGAGATGCCCTTCTATTTGAAGCCACCCTTCTATTTTTTCACTTTCATTTTTCTCTCTCCATTTTTTCAGCCAATTCAAGTTTGACCAATGTTTTTCAAAAAGTTAGTTCACATGTTCACTGAGTGTCAATTCAAATAACAATTCTTTAGAATCAATTTTTTCAACATTTGTTCTTCAAAAAGCACCAAGTACTGTGCGAATATCTGCCGCATGTGTGGAAAAAACCTCAGTATGTTAAATAAACATATGTGTGCATGCTGCCGTACACAGCCCCAGTTGAAATGTTTCTAAATTCAGTTTACCTATCACAATCTATTTCCTCCACGGCAGTTTCCGTTTATGAAAATAGAGGAAAAATTTTCCAGAATTTTTTTCATTGCGTCGTTTTAAACTGTATACTTTCTATACACATTTTTTTAAATATGAAGTAAAGCATGAAAGACCATTTTGAAACATCTAAAAATAATGTAAGCAGAATGGCATTTATCCCACGGAAGAGCATCCCTAAAAAAACTGAGTAAATAAAAGTGAAAAAATATGTGAGCGAGATTCAATTTTTGTAAAAATGTGTTGACTGTATATTCGGCCAAACTGATACCCTGCACTCGCACATAGCGTATTACCTCCAATACCTCCAATATACCGTATTTCCTCGAATTACCCCCCGGGGGGTTTATTTTTTCAGAGTGAAAATTTTGAGAGAAAAACGATAAAAATGCAACAATAACCACCATTAGTAAGTTTTTACAGCCTTATAAATATAAGGATGTAGATGGTATAAACGATGTTCTAACGTAACACAGTAAGTTTTTTGAACGTCTGTTATGCATTTCCCGGACCACAAACTCATAGCGCCCATTTTGAGGGGGGTGGTATTTCGAGGAGGGGGGGTATTTCGAGGAAATACGGTAAGACACATCTGGCTGCGTGCCAAAACGCATAAAATCGTAAAAACCGTTGCCAAACATGTCGGACAACGATGAAAATGGTTCCGAATGGCACCAAGACAACTCTGTGCAACTTGTATTAGGCCTGCGCCTGGTTTACGATTTTGTTACATTTCAGTTTGATAAAATGAATTAGGTACGTTGTTGTTCACTGTTGGTAATATGTTTGGAAAATCTGCCGAAAACAATATAAGCTACCTATACCTCTAATATAAGGTACCCTCTAATATAAGGTATATCAAAACGCTGAAAAAAGCTGATGAAATCATTATAAGGTATAGCTCATATTGGAGATACCGTATTTCTTCTAATAGAAGGGCGCCCTTCTATTTTTTTCATCAAATTTTTACCCGCCCTTCTATTGGAGACGCCCTTCTATTGGAGACCGCCCTTCTATTTTTTTTCGCCATTCTTTCAGCCTATTTTCTTCACGTTCTCCCGAGGTTTTTCATGGTGTTACGTCACAGAAAGTTTATAGAACGACGATTCATGGGGGCAATCCCAAGCCCTGTAAAGTGTAAAGTAAAGTGTCAAATGTTAAGTAAAATGCAAAGTCAAGTGTCAATCAAAAAAAAAAAGAAAAGATTTTATTATTGAACTTTGCATGACAATTGACACTTTACTTTGCATTTGACTTTACATTTGACACTTTACTTTACACTTTACAGGGCTTGGGATTGGCACATGGAGTTCATTCAACATTTCATGTTAAAATAGCATCAGATCAATTGACCAAAGCCACTAAACTACAGCGTCTGCCAATATTTTTTTTATGCATTTGGCACAGTTCCAGCACTTTCTGTACCTTCTATTGGAGACCGCCCTTCTATTTATTTCGTGGCACAAATAAAGTCGAAAAAGTGTACCTTCTATTGGAGACGCCCTTCTATTGGAGACCCGCCCTTCTATTAGAAGAAATACAGTAATACGGTATTTATGTTTCGTGCTGGGATGGGAGCGTGCCAATGATAATTAAAGCATGCGACTTCTATGAAAAGATGAAAACATTATTCCCGTTATAAGTATAGTCAAGACAGAAGAAGTATAGTCAATCAGTTTTCTCACATACATGGTTACTTTTTGATATTTTTCAGGCACCTAGGAAACTATTCTCTGCTTTCATACTCAATTATACAATTTGACCGTTGTAGCACAAATTTTGAGTTTTTTTGACATTTTTTAAATATGCTGATTGATTACCTCAAAATTCTTACCTAGTTTAAATCAATATTAAATGAATTGATATTTAAACAATATAACTAAGTAGGTAAATATGAATACTTCCCTTTTAAATTCTCCATTTAAATCTATCATGATAAATATTACCGCACCACAAACAGATGAAATTGGTAAATACTAAATACAGATATCTAAAAGTTGAAACATGATACTTTAAAAACCACCCACACATTAAGCTATGCATCAACCACTCCATACAGTAAAATAACAGTCTAATAATAAGCTCTAAACTTTGCAGAGAATATATTCACCACATTCTAAAATGGAGTGCACCGAGAATTCTACCGTAATTTTGCCAACAATTTTGAAATGGGACAATGTATTTTCCCAGGATCACATTTCTGGCAGTCATCCAGATACTTTTAATAAAACTGAGGTGGCATTTTTAACGTCTCACATAGCGGTCACGATTTTTTCATTGACTACGAATGCTTTTTTACTACTGGTTAGTGAAAAGCTTGAGTTTTTTATGTTTAACGTGAAATTTAAATTGGTAAATTTATAATATTTACCAATTTAAATGGGAGGATCCAATGAAACATGTAAGCGCACGAAACATTTTGTATCATGACACACGCACACGTGCCCATGAAACACGTTGTATCATTACACACGCCCATGCGCTCATGAAACACGCCGGTTTGCCCATGAAACACGCACGCGCGCGGTGTCATAGCAATGCATGAGTGCGCAATCTGTGTACTGATAATTTGTTAAGTAGTGTCGATAATTACTCTGATTGGCAAGGCGTGAATGCGCGTCTGGCAGCATGGATAATTTGAATGTGCCCAATATTGATTACCGTGAGCGTGTGCATAGTGTAAATCTGTTCATACGTCAGTTGAAAAAATCTCATAAATTCATTTTTCTTGGATAATGGCCGACTTTGGCCCGTGTGTTAGTGAGGATGAACATTTTTTATACAGATTATCTATTGTACACATTTTTGGTTGGATATTTGCTGTGTTAATGTTGATTGAATCACTCCAATGAATTAAATGCTTATTTTGACACAATTAACACATCTAACAATGTATACTGTGCACATTTAGCTCAAACGCAATTTAGCACGCATGTAAATATCACAGGCATCAAACGCAATTTAGCACGCATGTAAGTAGGTAATATAGAGCGCTGAAAACAGTTGATTATACTTACAAAAAAATAATAAAATGTGATGCGCGCATATACATTGCTATGACACCGCGCGCGTGCGTGTTTCATGGGCAAACCGGCGTGTTTCATGAGCGCATGGGCGTGTGTAATGATACAACGTGTTTCATGGGCGCGTGTGCGTGTGTCATGATACAAAATGTTTCGTGCGCTTACATGTTTCGAGTAGCACACTCATTTAAATTGTGATTTTACCAATATTTGTGACCCTGGCAAATGGCGAAACAAATGAAATTATATTTTGCGTTTGAGTTCAAATGTGAGTTTACTGGAATGAGTTTTCCTTACTCTCCGTCAACAGCAGTTGACGAACATCTGATTTCAGTAAACTCAAATGACATTCAATTCAAAGTTGATTTACCGTATTTGCTTGAATAGTCCTCCCCCTTGAATAATTCCCCCCCCCGAATAATCCCCCCTGTAAAACGAGTGAGGAAAAAATAATTACCCCCTTAAGAAATTTGATCTATTTGTTGTGCCTAAATTTAACAAAAATAGCACGTTATTGTGGTAATGATGCACATTTCGTGAAATGACTTGATCGAAACATGCTCAAAAGTTTTGACGAAATAATAATTCCCCCCACGAATAATTCCCTCCAAAAGTCTGAGGAAATAATAATGCCCCAAGGGGATTATTCAAGTAAATACGTTATGTGTATAAATCATTAGTCAACGATATTTCAGCGCCATTATGCTGCAGCCTCAATATTGTTGGGTTTTTTTTAATTTAAAAAAAAACATCCAGCTGACGATGAAAAGAAAAACGAGAAAAAACAACAGCAGCAACACTGGCAATCAAAGATCTAATCAAGCGCAAGTGAGAAATCAATCGACTTCGATTATGTTCAATTACAAAGATTACAAAGAGAAAACATCGCTGAAATGTCAAAAGAGAAGTGGCAGTGCAAAAAAGTTTACAAAAAAGAAAAATATTTTGAGCAGTAATTCCGTATTTATTGTGAAAAATATTATCATTGTGAATGCCATGGTTATTGTGGTATTTTTACCATGGTATACAATGTTTTTGACACTGTGCCAAAAAATAAACGGTGTAGTTGGTTCGAATTGTTTACGGAGGAACCTTATATTCAGTCTGTGAGTTTCAGTTTTTGGACTATGTTTTGTGTGTGTAAAACGTATTTTTGACACCTGTAGTTTTATAGGTATGCCACTTGCCAAGCTAAATTTTAATGTTCATTCTTAATTTTAAAAAATGAATCTGAATCTAGAAAGACAAGTTGAAAATTTTGAACAATCACAAAAATAGATACGGTAAAATAGGTAGTTATCTTTTGGTTGACTTATTGAGGGGGAACAATTCAATGCGATATTCATCAATAATCAATCATCAATTTATCAAGGGAAGGATTATTTTTACATCAGAATTCACAGTCACGTTTAATTGTATCAATTCATAAGAAAATGTTGTTGTGCAAAAATGTTGTTTTGTGGTTGGGGATTTGAATCTTTTTCCTTGCACTTCCATCCAACTAGGTACCATATTTAACACATAAAGAACTCTTAGGGACAATTGTTTCATGCAAACACATTACATCTTTGATCCAAGGAAATACAGTAAATCTTCAGCCATCACTTAATAACCCCAAACCTAAAACACCCCCCCCCCCCCAATTTCCAGTCTCAACACTCTGCTGACAACCACATCAATTTCCACCCAAGGATGTGTTTTATGCGCCAGCAGTTTGCACAGAATGAGGGCCATTGCAAATCCCTTGCAAAGTTACGGTGGAAAAGGCGGAGCCAATAATGATGCGAGGATTATGGTAACATTGTCTTGGGGGGTTGGATGTGCGTGGGGGAGCATTGTGGTCAGTTTGGGGTTAGGTGATTTTTGTTGTGGTGAGGGCATCAAAAAGTGGGTTTGTGAAGTGTGAACAGCCAAACCACAGGTGTTAAATACACTAAAATGCATATGCTTTTGATGCCATCTTAAGAAGGAATCATAGTGCCATTCAAAAATATACATAGCAAAAATGGGTGTTTTGATGTGCGGTGAAGTGTCTTCATGCTGACATTTCCAGAAGTTTCACCAAGAATGCTAGCGCTCCCACACTCATCACAAAAATTTGCTTGAAGGCACATATTAAATATGGCATTTGGCAAGGAGATAAATGTTGGTGATAGCACCACATATGAAGCTAGGTGAAGCGTGTCGAAGACACTTCACTGAAAATTTCATGGTGCTGGTGGAAGCAAAGCATGTGGAAGAACACAACTTCACACGCATCCAGCATGCTTCTGACACATCACACCCCATTTTTTGTGGAACATGGCTGGATGTGCTGGATGTGTGCATATAAGCCACACTTCTACATTCTTCCACATGCTTCACGAGATTTTTTGTTGACTGTCTTCCAGATGCTTCACAAGATCTTTGGTGGAGTTTCTTCCTGATTTTTGGTGAAGTGTCTTCCAGATTTTTGGTGAAGTGTCTTCCAGATGCATAATGTGACTTTTGATGAAGTGTCTTTCACACACTTCACATACCCATTTTTCCCTGTTGGCATTATAGCTTTGTCAATACAGCCTCCTGACCTCACACATATTTTATGAACATTGTCCCACAGAAAAAAACATGGTAAAATTCCAGACATTTCTACATTTTATGCATGACACGCCTATGATAGCAGAACCAGTATCTCCTGGGTTTGGCAGGAATGAATCTCGTCATGATAATCAGACATTATTATCAAATGAATCAATTCCAGCTTTGTCACCAGATGTTTTGATTGTTGCAAATTCTTTTATCTCACTGATGGCAATGTATATTTTGCCAATCATTCTGAAAGTGGTCTGTGCAGCGATAAGTTTGACCAAACTGAGAACAGTTGGTGAAGGTTGGTATTTAAAGGGTTGGGGTTTCATTTTTATTGGCATGGTTCCAACCACATATTTGGGTAATTACTAATTCTTGCAGTCATCATGTTGTGAACTTTTGAGCTATTTTGATTTGATTTATCAATAGCCTTGACATGTGATATGTGTGGAAATTGTGTAGCTTATCATACTAAATAACATGAAAAGTACCTAAGTGTATAGTTCACTGCCTAGTTTTTCAGCACATTGTAATTTTCAACCAAGATAAATATTTATTATAATAATAAGTACTCGAAAAACTTAACTGCCACTACACATGTGCAGTTATTTAGGCATATATAATGTTCGCAGTGTGCCAATGTTAAGTAATATGCAACAACTGTACCCTAATGAGTAACCTGTTGTTTTTCAAAGATAGACATAAACTATGGGATGGAATCACATGATGTCCTGAAATTTGAAGGAAAAAAATCAGGCCAAAAATTCCACCTCCTCACCCCCACAAACCCCCCAACCCCTCCCCCAACCCCCCAGAACCCCTGATGCCAAACCTGGTAAATTCTGGCCTGATGGCCACATTCAAAATGCTGGCACCCGTGGCAATGGCATCAGCATCCACCCTGCATTACAGCCAGAAGAAGATAGTGCCAGCAATGAGGCGACTGAGTGGCATGTCAAATGTTTGTGAATCTGAAACTGATGGAAATACTGTGCTGCCTGGTGCCAATTGTGCAATTGGACAAGTAAAAGTACAAGTTGTAGGTGGTGAGGGAATCAACAGGTTTTTGTAAAAGTCTGGTTGAATGTTAGGTAGTCAATTCACAAATGTTCAATCAAGTTGAATATGAGTAAATTGACAAGCGAGTTAATAGACGTCACAAGTCACAAGTAACCACAAGCTAGTCATTTTTCAAACACCAGGGGCCAGTCCCAAGCCCTGTAAAGTGTAAAGTAAAGTGTCCAATGTAAAGTCAAATGCAAAGTCAAGTGTCAATCAAAACAAAAAAGATAAGATTTTATTACTGAACTTTGCATGACAATTGACACTTTACTTTGCATTTGACTTTACATTTGACACTTTACTTTACACTTTACAGGGCTTGGGATTGGCACCAGGCATGGTTAATTTTTCTTTGAGTGATACATTGCATTAAAACACACCGTATGCAAAACAATTGGCAATGTTCCAGCATTCAGACTCTATTTGTTATGGTGAAACATTTTCTTAGAATATTTTCCTCCATTTGCACTTCTGACCTACCACTTGCAATCTAACTTCACACTTGTGAATTCACTTGACATTTCAACCTGTATTTTTACCCATTCTCTTGTGGAATTGGCCCCAGGTGTGGTAGGCGGCAGTGAGATTAGAGTTCAGGCTAAAATGTTGCCTATTGTGGTAGATCCTGGGGTTGATGTCAATGTTACTGACAATGACATCTTTGATGCAACTTCTGGGGAACAGGTTGGGTTCTGATGTTTTGATGTTTTTGTTATCATTTTGTAGTTTTAGGAGGCATGGTGCATTTTTTGTGCAGATGTGTCAATTGTTTTTGTGTTGTATTTAAGGTGACAATCAAAAAATACTGCTCAAAATCAAGTAGCAGAAAGTAAAAATGAGAATTCTTAAGATACAGTTTTGAGAATCGAACTGCTACTGGAACTGGACCAGTGGAAAATTTAAAAATAAATGTGAACGTACTTAAATTTGAAAATAAATACTTACCGTATTACCTCGAAATACCCCCAGGGGGTTTATTATTTCCTCAGCCGACTTTTAGGGGGGGGGGTATTTCGAGGGGGGGGGTTAATTCAAGGGGGGATTATTCGAGGTAATACGGTAAGCACAAATACAATCTCTTACGTGGCAGTGATTCTCTCGTCACAGGCAAAGTAAAATTTAGAAATCAATATCACCAATTTTCAGGTAACCCTTTCCCTGCTGCCACCAAAACCATACTTAAGTGCCAATAATACTGACAAAAACCTGCTGTCACCGTTAAAAAAGTATGGCAGTACTGCTTCACTCAACTTTATTGGAGTGTCCACATCTGGTGCCACTCCCAGACCCTGTGAAATGCCCTGTAAAATGTTGAATGTCATGCAAAGTGTGTAAAGTCATGTAAACTTCCCTGCAAAATGCCAATCAACATGTAAAAAAAACTAATATGAAATTTGACATTTTACATGACATTTGACAGGGCATTTTACAGGGTCTGGGACTGCCCCCTGGCCTCAGCAAAGTTCTACACAAGAGGGACTCTGCAACTTCATTGCAACTTGGCATTGATCCAGATCAAAGAAGAAGTTCATTTGGCAGGAGAATGTCCAGTTTGAGACATGCTTGCAGCTTTGGAAATTTGAGCCATGTTTTGGCAACTCACAGGTTGTCTCAGGCATCTACATTCAGGTGGGATTGGATTTCCATATGCAAATAAGGATAGTATTGTTTTGTTGGTTGTTGTAAATAATAAATATGGCAATATACTGCATATACTTGAATAATTCCCCCACCTTGAAGAATTCCCCCCTCTTAGACTAGTGAGGAAAAATACCCCCCCCCCCTCGAATAATCCCCCCTTTAGGCATATGATAAAGCTTTTTCATCCAATTTGAACAAAAATTGCTCGTTTTTAGTAAATAATACATATTTCACGAAATCAGTTAAAAGAAACATGCTTAAAATTTTTGACGAAATAATAATTCCTCCATTGAACAATTTCCCTCTCGAATAGCCCCCTCAAAAAAGTCTGATGACAAAATAGTTTCCTTATTCGTATTATATACAGTAGGTAAATAGTTGTGCTGTAATTTCACATATATAGGTCTCTAACCAAAAATAACCAAAAATGATTGTGCTACCTGATGCATCATGAAAATTTGCATGGAGCATCGCTTTTCATGTCCCAAGCTCATGTCAGAATTTTGGAAGGTTGTGAATAGCACTGGAAAAACGGGGTGATTTTGAGAAAATATGATCAGATATAATCTCAGAAAATCTCTCAAAAACAAAATTTAATAAAAAAAAATTATTAAAAAATTGAATTAATGTAGAAAATCCTGGCAAATATATACCGTATTTCCTTGAGTTACCCCCCCCCCTTAATCAACCCCCCCCTCGAAATACCCCAGGTGTTTTCGAGCTGGGAAAAAAATAAGCCCCCCTCGAAATACCCCCGTCTGGAATGATGTACACCATGTATGCAATGTAAATACATGATGTATTTATTTATTGGTGCTAGTTTCCATCGCATATACACATAGGTATATATCAATTTATGTACAGATGTACGTCTGTATGCTCCGATATGTCCAATTACTTACATTTATTACCGGTTTTGTGTATGAAAAGCGTATTCTTTACTAAGAATTTCACGAAAATTTCTGCCGAAATAATAAACCCCCCCCTCGAACAAGCCCCCCCCCCCCCTCGAAATACCCTCCTCAAAATTTCCACTCTGAAAAATAAACCCCCTGGGGGTATTTCGAGGAAATACGGTATTTTAAAAAATATTTTCCATACAGACTAGATTCCTCGCTGCACGAACGCACCAAAAAAGCACGCATTCGATTGGCAACTTTATGTTTGGGAAGCATACTTTGCTTCACATTATGCCGCATGCCAATGTCGCTGGCATTTCTTGGCCAAATTTTAGCATGGTGCCAAAATGGAAGCGACTTTCATTTGGATATAATGGGATATAAGTTGGCATGGTGCCAAGGGAAGCATTTCAGAGATAATTTTGAATGGTTCTTGGACAGTGGAGGACTGAATAGAAGGTTTGCAAATGTGATCTTTGATAAGAGTGATTAGATACTATGCTCATGTAGTTACTTATGTTTTACGTTGGCAGTGAGCCAACAATTACTTATGTAACAACACCATAGCGCTTGTGGCCTGGCGCTTGACACCATTTCGTTCTGGAACCGTTTTGCTCTAGCGCCATTGGCACCTGGCCCTTGACGCCAACATTTTGGCGCTTGTTACATTAACTTCTGCGTGCAATTATTGTAAACTGTGTAATGGAAAATTTTAAATTGTTTTAAATTATAAACTAAAATTTTGTAGAATATTGAAAATCATTTCCCTCTAAATACTCAGACTAATCCCCATATGTTTGGTGCTGCACACTGGTTTGGTTGCAATAATTCAAGTCAATTTTGCTTGCAATGTGGGAAGAATAAATTTCGCTCCAGCCCTGAGAAATGTGAGAAGAGTCATCAGGAGAACATTCTTTTGTGGAAAAAGGAACAGAAGCATGAAAAATAGGAGATTTAATACACAGAGCACCTTAGTGGTGGGTTCCTGTGCATTTGTTCATTTAACATACAGCTTGGAATACAACTTGTTCATTTGACATCCACTTAATAAAACAGATGTGAGTCACAAGCATAGTAATTATATGAATACAGTTTATTGAAATTGGATTGAACCACCAAACATATGACAATGTGCTAACATTTTATATGTTAATTTGTCAGCTTGACCGCATCTTGAAAGTTCAGCATTTTGTTGTTGCTGTTCAACCATTCGCACCGCATGCGCATCCAACCAAACAGAATGGGACATGTTCCCACACATATGGAACTGTCCTTCGCGCTCCGACATGAAATCTTGCGATATGAAATTATGCATTTATCACAACAAATGGGGGACATTTATCTACCCCCATACCAAATTTGAGCAGTTTTCATTCAAGATTGACGTGTTGGGAGCCAATTGAAACCGTGCGCCTGACGTGCGCCACCCTGTACTTTACTCTCAATTTTACTCTTTAATCCTCTACTTTACTCGCTACTCTTAACTTAGCTACTTGCCGAACCGGCACCAGCTTCTTATATGTAAAAAAGACACTGTAGACATAAGGCAAATTTTGACATTTTTTTGCACACAGACACCACAAATTAATGTCAGAACGGCAACAGTTAGACGCAAATGCAAGAAAGAGGATTCAACTTTATCAAACACCATTATAAACCTGGAGCAAATCAATCAGGACTACAATGATCGGATGGAACAAGGTTTTAACCAGGTGTTAATTCCACAAGTGCAGAAGTGACAGGTAAAATGGCAAGTGTTGAGTAAAAAAATAGGTGTAGGTCAATAAAGAACAAGTAAACTTTTAAGTGGCTGACAGACTAGTATTACAGACTAGTAAGTCTGCTTTACACTTGACTTACCAAAATATCTGACTGAACACTTGTCATTTTTCTTGCTGCTTGTCCACTTGTAGAGTTGGCCCCAGTTTAAACTTGATGAAAGTTTTTCAAATGGAACTAGTGCAGTGATCAAATTTGATGATAGCCAAAAAACTGCAGGTACAAGAATGCAATCTGTGAGTTGCTGTCTATCCAAAAAATGTTAAAAAAATAAAAGGCACAGACAGGGAAACAAAAGCCTCTGGCAACTCACTTCCAACATGCTGACAATACCTTGTTTAGATTTGTCGGGAAGTTGTCAGCATCATAGGCGGCGCAACATCCCAATTTGTGCTTGTGACATTCACAATCCTATTGGCCAAAATTTGACCTTGTGCACTTTTTACTAGGTAAACTGGGTATTTCTGCTTGTGACACCGAAAATTCCGCTTGTGACATTCACAAGCGCACAAGCACTTACGCCGCCTATGGTCAGCATGTGGCAGCAAGTTGGAAGCAAGTTGTCAGCATGTGGCAGCAAGTTGGAAGCAAGTTGTCAGCATGTGGCAACAAGTTGGATACAAGTTGTCAGTTTGTGGCAGCAAGTTGTCAGTTTGTGGCAGCAAAATAGCAAGGGTCAAAATTTTGCCAGAATTGAAAAGCCAGCCTATGCTTCCCTGTGAAATGGTGTCAAAATTGAAAAGAACCTCTATCCTAAGCCACGAGTTTCATTTAAAATATTCATGAATCATTTGTTTATTTTTTGTACAATTTTCAGATTCCAACGCTCAATCTGGACAGTGACTCAAGCTTGAACTATCTTTCACACAAAAATGACTGTTCATGCAGTGCTTGTGAAGTGATCATGGTGTGAAGCGTGCAGATTCATATACTCCAGTGACTACAGGCATGCAATTTTCAAAAAAAAGAAAGTAATTCATTGCTGTTATATGTTTTACATTAAAATATTCACAACAATAATTTTTGTAATATTATTACAAGAATCTCATGCTTTAATTGTTATTGGCACTCTTCCAACGTGAGACATGAATACCTGAGCGTGCGGAGTCACTGGAGTCACTGGAGTATAGTACCTAAGCAGAGTACCAAATTACAATTCAAGTGGACTAATGAGTAAAGTTATAAACAGATGACAACTCAAAAGTGGCAACTCAAACTAAACTCAAGTACAGATTAACTTGTCACTAAAAGTAGCTGTCATTAACAAGTTCACTTGTTGCTTGACATAGTTTGAACCTTTACTCACAACTTACCACTTTTATTGTCACTAATCTGCTTGTGGAATTTGCATATTGAGTTACAGTGAATTTTTCTATGGATATGTCACTTTCTTTGTATGATCAAATTCATAACTTCATAACTGACACACCATGAGTTTAAAAATCAACACTCCATTAGAAATGTAGTTGCAAAAAACAAGCTGTGAAAGTGATATATAAATATATATGCATCACAATGTTTCAAGCAATCTTTTTATCTACCTAATCAGTTAGTGGATTTTTAAAGTCATTCAATGTACCTTATGTTCTTTTTGTTTTATTATTCATCTTTCCAGTCACTTTGCTCAGGTATTTTGATCTCTAAAGGTCATTTTCACTTTTTTTCATTCCTATACTCAACGGACCGCAAAGCATGCGTCCAAACCAACTTTCACAAAAAAAGAAAAACTTTTCAAAAAGATAAATGCGGCGTCGCGTGCAAGCGACAATGTTTTTACTGATTTTCTTTCTAACAAGCTTGATTTTATTAACGATGATGTCATGATGGAGTGTTTCCTTAAGAAAAATGCATAGCGTGCATAGCATTGGAAAAATAATCAATTTTTGGAAAATATAATTTAATTTAAGCTCAGAAAATAACATAATAAAAGAAAAAATGTAATTGAGGCGTCTAATTCTAAAAGTCGACAAGTCCACAAAATGTGATTTTGAGTAAATCGCATTTAAAGTTTCAAACCCAATTCCAGGCCCTAGTGATGGAAAAAGCGCCAGGACTTTGGCGCCAAGCGCCAAAAGCGCCATGGCGCTTTTCCGAACCCCAGCGCCAAGCGCCAATGGCGCTAGAGCAAAATGGCGCCAAGCGCCAAAAGCGCCATGGCGCTTTTCTAGACCACGGCGCCAAGCGCCAATGGCGCCAGAGGATATTGGCGCCAAGCGCCAATAGCGCCAGCGCCAAAAATTTTTTGCTTCTCATATATGCGGCCATGCTGATGCACTGCTATTAATTTGTTTTTGGCGCAAGATACATGTCAACTGCAGTCACTATTGTTCTTGTTGTCTTGATATTTTGCAGCTGGGTTTTTGGGCTAAGCTAAGTATAGCACACCATCTGTAAAAAGTGCTAAAATTTTTTAGGTGTTTTTTAAAATTACTTTTGGAATTCAGTTGTTTTTCCCAAAAAATAATTTTCAAATTTTCAAATGACGTTTTAATTTTTTTTTGAAATACTTTCTATTTTTCTCTTATGATATTGCAGTTTCACGTTTTGCTAGTCACTTTTGAACACAGGATTTTGAGGTTTCAAGTTTTGGATTGCCATTGTTGGAATGGCTTCAGAAAGTGATTCCACACCCTGTAAAATCAAGTGTCAAATGTCAAGAAGTAAATGTGATGTAAAATATCAATCAAAATAAAAAATAAAAATTTTTGATTCAACTTTTGACATTTCACATGACACTTAACAGTATTGATGAAAGTTTGGATGATGTTTATTACTCAACTTTACACTTTACAGGGTCCTTTGACCCTGCTCAAACAAAACTGCAAGGAACGAGCTCAGTATAGTGATTGAGCTAAAACCTATGTGAAGAGTGTTACCAGTCCGATGAATAGTCACATAAAGCCTTACATAACTCAGATTAGATGGGACAAATGTTGAATACCCATGCAATCACAAGGAAATTGTTTAAAAAGTAATCAAGAATAGGGTATGTTGATCTGGGAATACACTGACAGTAAGTAGCACATATAAATACTTATGTAAATTATACTTAACAGGTCTTTCTGCATAAAACAATGATGAATTTTCAGTACTTCTTGGCGCTTTTTTGGCGCTTATTAAAACACCAGCGCCAAGCGCCAATGGCGCCACAGCAAAAAGGCGCCAAGCGCCAAAAGCGCCATGGCGCTTTTTGCTTTGGCGCTAGCGCCAGGCGCCAGCGCCATGGCGCTTTTCCATCACTACCAGGCCCGTGGTGCGTGTCCAATTTGGCTCTCTCATGCTTTTCATTAAGTTCCATATGTTGACAATAAAGTGTCAAATTTTCAGCCCCAAATCTCAACGTATATGTGAAAAATGGGGTGTCCATAAAATTCCATTCGGTCAGAGCAAAACTGTTTCGGGGAGGGAAATGGACTTGTCGACTTTTAGCCCAAAACTAAGTGGACTTGTCGACTTCTTGCCCAAATTTTTTGCATTTTTCCCCAAAAATGTCGAATTTGGCACTATGCCATATGGGCATGTGAGGTCAAAAAATTTATGGAAAATGATGAAAAATGTGCGGAAGTGGCCCCAGATGACGTTTCCGGGCCTAACTCGAAATTTTCATATTTGGACTTGTCGACTTTTAGAATTGGACGCCTCAATTAAATCTCGCTCAAAAAAACTGGAAAAAATATAAATAAATATAAATATCAGAAATTGAGAGATTTTTTAATATTTTTAAAAATCTCAGAAAATCTTTCAAAAATGAAAATATAATTAAATCTATCTAGAAAATCATGAAAAAATATAAATCTTGAAAAATCTTATATTTTCTGAGATTTTTTAAATACCTATAAATCTCCCAGAGATTTTTTCAATGCTAAGCGTGCTGTCCGAGGAGTATATTCAAGGATCTCGATCATTTCTTTCTGCCATTTTATATATCTCGTTTCCATATCATTCCATTTTTATTTTCACCATAAATATAGCCTTTATTCGTTCATACAATATTCTATTCATATTTATCTCGTTAAAAATAAATAGAAAGATGAAAATGGATTGTTCAAAAACTGTCAAATGTGAGTTCCCGAAATTTGACTCAGAACATTTTTGTTGCTCAACACAAGACAAATGCCCGGCGGTTGCACCGGCGTGTCACGATTTTTGAGAAATGTGGGGTAACTCATATAAATATATTTCAATATGTCACAGAAGTTCTGAGGCTCAAAAAAGTGGAACGAAAATGTTTTAGTGTGGCGGAAATTATCGGAGAAAAATTCGTTACGATAAAATGGTGATAGCTTATAAGAATGGTTCTTAATAAGTTATATTTAATACTAGGTAAAAATCAATTTCTGGTCCTGGTGGCAGTACCGCATCCTGTAAAATGTAAAAAAGTGTCATACGACATGGCATACGACACTTTACTGTACACTTCAGGGTGCGGGACTGCCCCCTGCTAGGTTTGCAAAATACCGGTAATTAATGTTAGATGTGAAAATTTAACGAATATTGTTACTGGTAGTTAAAAACCATAAGCATGCAATGCCTAATTAACAGAAAATTAGAAAAAGTTTCGACAAGTTTCAATTTTCCGCCAACTAAGATTGGGGCAAATGTAAACTGAGAAGCGAGATTGCAAAAACTATTCAAGTCTATTCTTTTTGCACACGCGACCGCATATTTTGCGCAAGTGGAAATATGAACATAGCGGTAGAAAAGAATGGCGCTAGCGCCATTTGAAGTAAACTAGTGGAACATTTAAACGAGAAATCAGGTACCTAATTTTTCATAACAATCTCACAGGGAAACGTGCAGCCCAATATGGCTGCCATTTGTTGTGGGGGTGCTCACAACATTTGCCTACATAAATGCCAAGTGGCACCCCATGGCACCCCCCTGTTCTGCTGCTACAGATAAATGAAAAAAAATTGCCAATTTTTTTCCGGAAAATATAAATGAGAATTTTCAAAAAACCACACAAAATATGACTGCGGTAAAGTGTGCAGCCTTTTTTCGGTGTGCTGACAACACGAGTGATTACCTAAATTGTGGTTGTAATTAAAAAACTGTGATTTTTGATTTTCTGGACATGACCTCTTGATTTGTCTGGGCCAGTAACACTAGATACAGAGCACATTGCCTATCGGCCCCTATAGGTTTTTATCAGATAGTTAGTGCCCACATTGAATGGGCACAAGCTAAGGTGTAATTTGCATCATGACACTGCAGGCGCTGGATTTGCTGTCACGCGAGTGCCCTCTTTACACAGGGCTGTTTTTATCATTTGCTATAAAAAATACATAAGTGCAAAAACAGGGCCCAGGAGCAGCCATATGTTGCCCCTTACACTGAACGAGCCAATTCTGGCCCCAATGTGCCCCATAAATAGCTTGGGATAGTGGATTGTCCACTTTTTCTAACCTATGTTTTTCTCCAAAAAAAGTTTTCATTTGATCAACAATGCCATCATTGTGTGGGGCTTCTGGGGTTTCTGAGGGGGTAGAAAAGTTGCACGTACTTACACTCCACCAATGTCAAAAAAACTTTTTTGTCTAAAGTGTCTAGAAAAAAAATTATTAAAAATTTAAATTTCATCGGGAACAAAAATTTGTATGGAACTCTCATTTATATTTTCCAGAAAAAAATGATTAAAAATTATTTTCTGCACCAAGGGTGGCCTGAGGGGGGTGCCCCCTAGGGTATATATAGTGAACACTTGGGGTCACCCTCACACAAGATGACAGCCTGACAGCTTGCATGTGGGATCTGTAAAATACAATAAAGTTATTTTCTCATTTATATTTTCCACCAGTTTAGTAATCTATGGCACTTGGCGCCCTTTCTCTTTGGTGCCCTTGGTGCCCGATTGTCTAATTTTGAATTGGCGCCATGGCGCCATTGGCGCTTGTCGCCATTTTTCCAGGCGCGTTTCCACCACTAATGTCAGCTAAATACCTAATAAGCTTTAAATATGCCCGCAAAAAATTGTTGAAACAAACTCTAGTATGTAATGGCGCTGCACACACTAGTTTACTAAGGGTAAACTAAGAATTTGGTGAACTCATTTTTCATCTTCTGCGCGCATCTGAGTTTACCGAAATGAGCTGTTCGTCAACTACAGTAGATGGAGATTGAAAATAACACATTCCAGTAAACTCAGATGCACTAGAAAACTAAAAAATGTGTTTACCAAATTTTTAGTCTTCCGTTAGTAAACTAGTGTGTGCGGTGGCAATATTTTGGTAAAGATATTTTAGCTGTAAAAAATGCAAAAAAAATGTTTCGAAATCAAGCAATTCACAAAAATATGTTGAGTCACTGGAACCCTGGGTTCAATTCAGCATATTGACAAGTGACAAAAGAATTTGCGAGTGAAAGAGCCCATACACACTAGTTGACATCGCAAATTCGTGTCAACTGAATGTCAACTAAATAAAACAAAAAATTTAAAAGCATGCAAATTAACAGAAATATTGAAAATTATGTGTCGCTCACAATATAAAATTTAGCCATTTAGGGCGCAGGACCGGTGCACAAGTAAACCCGGTGCACAAGTAACAATGTCCGGTACCAATGTAGACCCGGTGCTTAGGTACGGCCCCCACACGTGAGCACTGGGTCTTCATGGGCATTGCAGGTGTTCAGTATGGGGGGTTGGGTTACCCCCCAAACGCTCCAGCTATCTACATAATATGTATCTAGCGATTTTTCTCCCTTTTTCCTTGTAAAGCTTGAAAAACCCCATAATTTTGAACCCCTTCGACCCCCACCTCCAAAAACAACAACTATACACATGATTGGTAATGGAATGGCGCCATTTGAGGGCGCCAAAGTATGCCACACCATGGTGCCCTTATACTACTTTTGCTACTTGTGCACCGGGTTTACTTGTGCACCGACCCACGCCCAAAATTTAGTACCGTTTATCATATAGTAATATTGAAATCACATAATTTACCAAAATTCTGTTGAATTTAGTTGACGCGAATTATGATGCCAACTAAATTTTGAGCCCATTTGTGTGTTTGTTATGTGTGCTTGCCCAGGAGCGCCAACTGTATTGAATTACAAGATGTTATGTAAACAATAACTTGTAATTTTACAAATGCCAAAAGTTCATTAATAAACATTTCTTGTTGACATTTTACATGAGATTTGACACTTGACTTTACACTTTACAGGGTGCGGGACTGCCACAGAATTGTCTCCAGATAATCAAAGCCATTCAAAGGTATATCAATCACTCAAAATATTTTGTGACTCTTTTTACATGTCATGGCACAGATTTGACAGAAAAAGCGGCCAGGAACAAAAAGGAAAGGCGCATTGTGCCATCTCGAATTTTTTGAAAAAATGTCAACAGTTGCTTTCATATATTTAAAAGGTTTTATAGATAAATATTCTTATTTTTGAAGAAACTATGCTCAGTAGTTTTAGTGTGATCTTGATGCAACATGCAATTCGATGCCACATTTGCTTCAATTCGATGCAACATTTCTTCATCCATTAAGTTTGTGGATTTCATTTTCTGCTAGGTATTTTTATTTAAACAAATTGTGTTCACGTTTTAAATCCACCGATTTTATAAATCAACATATTCTACCCATAGAAATTTTTTTCCCTATACTCAGCGGACATAACAGTTAGTATGGAAAACTACCATAGCCCATGTGAATAACGGGCCAAAAAGTTTACTGTTTTTCATCATAATAATTCGTTTTTTACCATGGAATGATTACCGTACTTCTTCATGTAAACCGCCCGGGTGTTATGCAAAATCAAGGCAACTTCCGACAACCTTTTTTAAACTTGAATACCGTATTTGTTCTAATAGAATGGCATACCTCCAATAGAACGGCACCTCCAAATGGAACGGTAGGTAGAAATTACAGACAGGTAGGTACAGACAAATAAGTATAAAATGGATTGTGAGAACATTCAAAGCATTTAAATAGCTGTTAAATGTCAAATTGATGCTCTTATATTAAAATATTGCTCAAGCTTCATAAAAATAAGGCTCATGTTCAAATAAGACATGTGTGAAAAAAATAGGTGAAAAAATAGAACGGCACCTCCAATAGAACGACAGGTAAGTTGACGAAAAAATAGAATGGAGCTCTTTTAGAAGAAATACGGTAACGCCCGGGCGTCAAATCATTGGATTGGGGGCTTTATGCAACGCAACCTCGTTTCAGCGATCAATAGTTCAATACTATAAAATAAAATCAATTCAATCGCAGCCGAAAATCCACAAACAGATCAAAATAAAATAAAAATGGCTAAAAAGTTACATTTCGCCCTAATAACTCTACTTCTAATCCTGCACAATACCAACGCCCTACCAGAGGCCAAACCGGATGAATTTGACATGGAAAATTTGGAGGACATTTTGCAAAATTTGGATGAAATTGACAAAAAAACGTTCAGTGAGGAAGATAATGATGATGGCAGGGAGCCAGCTGTGGCCAGGGGAAATTGGGCCAGGGATTGGCCAGGTTTGTTCCACCGGGGGCAGTCCCGCACCCTGTCTGTGACTTGTCAAGTAAAGTGTCAAATGTCATGTAAAATTTGGATTGAAATTTAAAAATGGGTTTTTATTGAACTTTTGTGCGAGTTTGACAAATTTGTCAAAACTCAAAAACTCTATAAAAAAATTCAAATTTTCGTTTGTTATCCCCATCCCAATTCAAAGCTTGCTGAGGAGCTGAGGAACGACGTTCAAATCAAAAAGAGTTTAATCATGTTGCTAATAAAGTTGCAGTGTTGAAAAAATATTGCGGTATGCGCAGCGCAATGTACAAAGCTGGTATGAAGTAAAATTTATATGTGTGCAATTATGCGTAGTGTTACTCGTCAGCAGGCGATAAATTGGGATGGGAACCAGTTTTCATTTTGAAACCATGAAAACTAGTCTGTGTGGCGCCATTACTGTAAATCCTCGAATAAATCGCCAGGAGGGTTATATTTTTCAACAAACGTTTTTGACTGGGGGGGTTATTCGAGGAGGGGGGTCATTCGAGATAATTCGAAGATGAATGTATTGTATCAATGCGATTAAATTACTCTATTTACTCAAATATTTCCCCCCCTTGAATAATTCCCCGCTGTTAGACGGATGAGGGAAAATATAATACCCCTAGAAAAATTCCACCCTTTTAATAATCCTTCCTCGAACAGCCCCCTCCAAAAGTCTGACGAAAAGATAATTTCCTGAACTATGGGAATAATTCCTGGGAAATATTCCTGTAAATACGGTAGTTGAATGCGACATGCAATTTCTATTGAGAATACTTCATAGAAGCTCGCAAACCAATTTCATAAATCCAACAAACATGGTAAAATTGACCCACACCTACAGAAGCGCCGGACGCGTGCTACCACAAAGTGTGCGCCTGGGGCCAGGAATGCCACACTGACCAAAATGGTGCCGCCTACTGCGCCTGCATGGACAGGTGCCCGCCCATCGTGGTACGTGTGGTTCCGGGCTGGTTTTGTGGTAGGGCCAC
>OZ038452.1:29522695-29584933 GCA_964036195.1 Sphaerolaimus hirsutus
TTAGTAAAAATATCTTTTATTTTTTATCTGTTTTGACATTTTACATGACATTTGACACTTGTCTTTACATTTTACAGGATGCGGTACTGTCACCAGGACCAGAAATTAATAGATAGAAATTTATTAACAACCATTCTTGTAAGCTAAATATCACCATTTTATCGTAACGAATTTTTCTCCGATAATTTCCGCCACACTAAAACATTTTCGTTCCACTTTTTTGACCCTCAGAACTTCTGTGACATATTTAAATATATTTATATGAGTTACCCCACATTTCTCAAAATCGTGACACGCCGGTGCAACCGCCGGCATTTGTCTTGTGTTGAGCAACAAAAATGTTCAGAGTCAAATTTCGGGAACTCACATTTGACAGTTTTTGAACAATCCATTTTCATCTTTCTATTTATTTTTAACGAGATAAATACGAATAGAATATTATGTGAAGGAATAAAGGCTATATTTATGGTGAAAATAAAAATGGAATGATATGGAAACGAGATATATAAATGGCAGAAAGAAATGATCGAGATCCTTGAATATACTCCTCGGACAGCACGCTTAGCATTGAAAAAAATCGCTGGAGATTTATATTCAAAAAATCTCAGAAAATATAAGAAAATATAAGATTTTCTGAGATTTATATTTTTTCACGATTTTCTAAAGAGATTTGATTATATTTTCATTTTGAAAGATTTCTGAGATTTTTTAAAATATCAGAAAATCTCTCAAATTCTGATATTTATATTTTTCCAGGTTTTTTGAGAGAAATTTATTTATGTTTTTTCTGGAAATTATATACTTACGACAATTTCTGACGAAATAATAAAACCCCCCCTCGAATAAACCCCCCTCAAATTTTGCTGGCGAAAAAATAAACCCCCATGGGGTATTTCGAGGTAATACGGTATACATCATGTACATTGCATACATCATGTACATAATTCCAGACGGGGGTATTTCGAGGGGAGGGTCTATTTTTTCCCCAGCTCAAAAACACTTGGGGTTATTTCGAGGGGGGGGGGGGGGGTAATTCAAGGGGGGGGGTAAATCGAGGAAATACGGTAATTATATTTTCCAAAAATTGATGATTTTCTTCAATGCTATGCACGATATGCCTTTTTCTTCAGGAAACACTCTATCATGACATCATCGTTAATAAAATCAAGCTAGTTAGAAAGAAAGTCAGTAAAAACATTGTCGCTTGCACGCGACTCCGCCTTTTTTCTTTTTGAAAAGTTTTTCTTTTTTTTGTGGAAGTTAATTTGGACGCATTCTTTGCGGTCCGTTGAGTAAAGGAATGAAAAAGTGAAAATGACCTTTTAGAGATCAAAATACCTGAGCAAAGTGACTAGAAAGATGAATAAAAAAACAAAAAGAACATAAGGTACATTGAATGACTTTAAAAATCCACTGACTGATTAGGTAGATAACAAGATTGTTTGAGACATTGTGATGCATATATATTTATATATCACTTTCACAGCTTGTTTTTTTGCAACTACATTTCTAATGGAGTGTTGATTTTTAAACTCATGGTGTGTCAGTTATGAAGTTATGAATTTGATCATACGAGGAAAGTGACATATCCATAGAAAAATTCACTGTAACTCAATATGTAAATTCCACAAGCAGATTAGTGACAATAAAAGTGGTAAGTTGTGGGTAAAGTTTTAAAATATGTAAAGCAACAAGTGAACTTGTTAATGACAACTTCTTTTAGTGACAAGTTAATCTGTACTTGAGTTTAGTTTGAGTTGCCACTTTTGAGTTGTCAGCCGGTTATAACTCTACTCATTAGTCCACTTGAATTGTAATTTGGTACTCTGCTTAGGTACTGTACTCCAGTGACTCCAGTGACTCTGCACGCTCAGGTATTCATGTCTCACGTTGGAACAGTGCCAATAACAATTAAAGCATGAGATTCTTGTAATAATATTTCAAAAATTATTGTTGTGTATATTTTAATGTAAAACATATAACAGCAATGAATTTCTTTCATTTTTTTTTAAATTGCATGCCTGAAGTCACTGGAGTGTATGAATCTGCACGCTTCACACCATGATCACTTCACAAGCACTGCATGAACAATCATTTTTGTGTGAAAGATAGTTCAAGCTTGAGTCACTGTCCGGATGGAACGTTGGAATCTGAAAATTGTATAAAAAATAAACAAATGATTCGGGGATTTTTTAAATGAAACTCGTGGCTTAGGATAGAGGTTCTTTTCAATTTTTACCATTTCACAGGGAAGCATAGGCCATTTCTGGCAAAATTTTGACCCTCGCAGGGGTTGGATAGATGGCAAATAGATCCTCCCTACAGATAGCTAGCTGAAAAAGCTGAAAAAGCTAAAAATGTTGCCTCATGATAGATAGCTGGGCAAATCGGGGGTAGGTTACCTCACCACCAACCTAATAGCTCACTGGAGACCACCTGTGTAAAGGTGAATACATACAGCCTAGTAGAGGTAAATACTACTGTGTTCAGAGGAAATTGCAATATATCTACTCAGTACTCAAGTATATAATTTTTTAGTAAATGTAAATACATTTGAACAACTATGCTGCACTGTTAAAAACTCAATGTCAGCTTGCTGCCACAAAGTGACAACTTGCTGCCACAAACTGACAACTTGCTGCCACAAACTGACAACTTGCTTCCAACTTGCTGCCACATGCTGACAACTTCCTGGCAAATCTAAACAAGGTATTGTCAGCATGTTGGAAGTGAGTTGCCAGAGGCTTTTGTTTCCCTGTGCCTTTTAATTTTTAGCATTTTTTTGGATAGACAGCAACTCACAGATTGCATTCTTGTACCTGCAGTTTTTTGGCTATCATCAAATTTGATCACTGCACTAGTTCCATTTGAAAAACTTTCATCAAGTTTAAACTGGGGCCAACTCTACAAGTGGACAAGCAGCAAGAAAAATTGCAAGTGTTCAGTCAGATATGTTGATAAGTCAAGTGTAAAGCCGACTTACTAGTCTGTAATATACCTGTCTGTCAAACACTTAAAAGTTTACTTGTTCTTGACTATTATTTTGTTCAACACTTGCCACTTTCCCTGTCACTACTGCACTTGTGGAATTGGCACCTGGTTAAAACCTTGATCCATCCGATCATTATAGTCCTGATTGATTTGCTCAATGTTTATAATGGTGTTTGATAAAGTTGAATCCTCTGACTTGCATTTGCGTCTAACTGTTGCTGTTCTGACATTTATTTGTGGTGTCTGTGTGTGTAGATTTGTAATAAGTGTTCAAAAATGAGTAATTTTTGGAAAATATAATTTTATGTATAGTCGTTTAAAACAAGACATAATCAAATCTTCCTTGAAACCCTAAAAAATGTCAAAATTTGCCTATGTCTACAGTGTCTTTTTTACATAAATATTAGAAGCTGGTGCCGGTTTGGTAAGTAGCTAAGTTAAGAGTAGCCAGTAAAGTAAAGATTAAAGAGTAAAGTTGAGAAAAAAGTACTTTGTTACTTGCAGAACTGGCACCTGGTGATGAGCTTGTATGACCAGTATAAGTAAAATGTTTAAGCATATAAGTTTTGTCTAATGCACGTGATTAGCACATTTTCAAATGTTTAGTGGTTACAATCCAATTCCAATAAACTGTATTCAGATAATTACTATGCTTTTGACTCGCATCTGTTTTACTAGGTGGATGTCAAATGAACAAGTTGTATTTCAAGCTGTATGTTAAATGAAACAAATGCACAGGAACAAACCACTAAGGTGCTCTGTGTGTTAAATCTCCTATTTTTCATGCTTCTGTTCCTTTTTCCACAAAAGAATGTTCGCCTGATGACTCTTCTCACATTTCTCAGGGCTGGAGCGAAATTTATTCTTCCCACATTGCAAGCAAAATTGACTTGAATTATTGCAACCAAACCAGTGTGCAGCACCAAACATATGGGGATTAGTCTGAGTATTTAGAGGGAAATGATGTTCAATATTCTACAAAATTTTTATTTCTAATTTAAAACAATTTAAAATTTTCCATTACACAGTTTATTATAGTTGCACGCACAAGTTAATGTATAACAAACGCCAAAATGTTGGCGTCAAGCGCCAAGTGCCAATGGCGCTAGAGGAAAACAGTTCCAGAACGAAATGGTGCCAAGCGCCAGACCACCAGCGCTATGGTGTTTTTACATCAGTAATTGTTGGCACACTGCCAAACAATTAAACATACCGTATTACCTCGAAATACCCCCAGGGGGTTTATTATTTCGCCAGCAAAATTTTAGGGGGATAATTCGAGGGGGGGTTTATTCGAGGGGGGGGGGTCTATTATTTCGCCAGAAATTTTCCAAAATTCCCCATACTCAGACATAGAAAAATCTAACAATTACATAGATAGATATGTGGTTATAGGCATATATAACTGTTTATACACATAAACCCTACCCTAACATCACTCAATCATCAGTTTTAACGTGTGTTCTGCATTGTACAGATCACAAACTGCGGTATTTGTCATGTACGTTCTCTTTACACTCAATTTTAGGGGGGTATTTCGAGGGGGGGGGGGGTTATTTTTTCCTCAGCCGAATTTTAGGGGGGTATTTCGAGGGGGGGGGGGTTAATTCAAGGGGGGGGGGTAATTCGAGGTAATACGGTAGATAAATACATGAGCATAGTATCAAATCACTCTTATCAAAGATCACATTTGCAAACCTTCTATTCAGTCCTCCACTGTCCAAGAACCATTCATAATTATCTCTGAAATGCTTCCCTTGGCACCATGCCAACTTATATCCCATTATATCCAAATGAAAGTCGCTTCCATTTTGGCACCATGCTAAAATTTGGCCAACAAATGCCAGCGACATTGGCATGCGGCATAATGTGAAGCAAAGTATGCTTCCCAAACATAAAGTTGCCAATCGAATGCGTGCTTTTTTGGTGCGTTCGTGCAGCGAGGAATCTAGTCTGTGTGGAAAATATTATTTTTAAACGGATATTTTCCGGGATTTTCTACATTAATTTGATTATATTGTGAATTCTTATTATTTTAATTATATTTTGTTTTTGAGGGATTTTCTGAGATTATATCCGATCATATTTTCTCAAAATCACCCGTTTTTCCAGTGCTATTCACAACCTTCCAAAATTCTGACATGGGCTTGGGACATGAAAAGATTGTTCATGCAAATTTTCATGATGCATCAGGAAGCACAAGCATTTTTGATAATTTTTGGTTAGAGACCTATGTGAAGTTACAGCACAACTATTTACCTACTGTAGATACTCTAATAATCCCCCCAGGAGATTATTTTGTCATCAGACTTATTTTGTGGGGGCTATTCGAGGTGGGAATTATTCAATGGAGGAACAATTATTTCGTCAAACATTTGCATATATGCAGTATATATGCAGTTTATTGCCATATTCGTATATGCAGTATATTGCCATATTTATTATTTACAACAACCAACAAAACAATGCCATCCTTATTTGCATATGGAAATCCAATCCCACCTGAATGTAGATGCCTGAGACAACCTGTGAGTTGCCAAAACATGGCTCAAATTTCCAAAGCTGCAAGCATGTCTCAAACTGGACATTCTCCTGCCAAATGAACTTCTTCTTTGGTCTGGATCAATGCCAAGTTGCAATGAAGTTGCAGAGTCCCTCTTGTGTAGAACTTTGCTGTGGCCAGGGAGCAGTCCCAGACCCTGTAAAATGCCCTGTACAATGCCAAATGCATGTCAAATGTAAAATTTTATTTTAGTTTTTTACCAGTTGATTGGCATTTTGCAGGGAATTTTACATGACTACATGAATTTTACATACTTTGCATGACATTCAACATTTTACAGGGCATTTTACAGGGTCTGGGAGTGGCACCAGATGTGGACACACCAATAAAGTTGAGTGAAGCAGTACTGCCATACTTTTTTAATGGTGACAGCAGGTTTTTGTCAGTATTATTGGCACTTAAGTGTGGTTTTGGTGGCAGCAGGGAAAGGGTTACCTGAAAATTGGTGATGTTGATTTCTAAATTTTACTTTGCCTGTGACGAGAGAATCACTGCCACATAAGAATTTGTATTTGTGCTTAAGTATTTATTTTCAAATTTAGGTAACGATGGCAAACAGTCGAAAAAAAAGTATTTAAATTTTTAAGTGTTTTTTCTGAAATGAATTTTCGAATTTTCGAATTTTTCCCAAATTAATTTTCGAATTTCGAATTTAATTTTCGAATTTTCGAATTTTCGAATCTTTTTTGGGAATTTTCGAATTTTTTTAGAAAAAATATTGAATTTGAAGCTTAAAACACAGTATTTGGACTGTCTTCATGTTTGGAGCCCCTTTTAACCTTAATTTTTCTTCAAAATAATTTTCGAATTTCGAATTTAATTTTTGAATTTCGAATTTTCGAATCTTTTTTGGCAATTTTCGAATTTTTTTGGCCAGTTTTCGAATTTTTTCAAATAATTTTCGAATCTTTTTTGAAAAATATTGAATATTAAGCTTTAAACACAGAATTTAGACTGTCTTCATGTTCTGCTCAGTTGTTATAACCTTATTTTAACCATAAATTAGCATTAAAAATGGACGAAGGAGTTATGCAAACCAGTGTGCTGCTTCATTTAATTCACACATTGATACATTTAATTCGCCAACAGAGTGAAGGCAATAAAAACAACAATTTAAAAGTTGGCATCAAATAAAATATCAGCAAAAAAATACAAAAGTGGCATCAAATACCATATTATTTTTTCAGAGTGGAAACTTGGGGGGGGGGGTTAAACGAGGGTGGGTATTTCGACGGGGTGTATTTATTAGCCAGAAATTTTTCGAAATCCCAGTACTAAATTGTTGTTTTTAGGTAACACAGATGTCAAAAAATGCAACAAAAACTGCCATTTATAAGACTCTATATACTTATATAAGTACGTAGATGGTACTAAATTAGATGGTACTAACGTAGATGGTACTAATGCCATTTATAAGACCCTGTTCTAAACAACACAGTCATTGTTTTTGATGTGTGTTCTGTATTTCCCAAATCACAAACTGCATTACGTTCTCTATACACCAAATTGGGGGGGGGGGGGGTGGTATTTCGAGGGGGGTTTATAAATGTATAGTGAAAACTTTGAGTGGGTATTTCGAGGGGGGGATATTTCGAGGAAATACAGTATAAAAACGGATGCGTCGAAGTCCGCCTCTTCCGCCGTGGATGACATTTCAACGTTTTTTTGTTACGTTTCGCTTTTCGATACGCGCCGAGTATCAATCGTTGATTTATTTAGCACGTTGAACTTAACAGCGTTTTTTGTTGCCTTGAATTCCCTAAAAAATTCGAAAACTATTTTTGAATTTTCGAATTTTCGAATTTTCGAATCTTTTGAAAAATAAATCGATTTTTAAGTGTTTTTTCTAGGGGCGAAATAAAAATTCGAAAATTACGAAAAAATTCGAAAATTCGAAAATGTTTTCGAATTTTCGAATCTTTTTTTGCCATCGTTAAATTTAGGTACGTCCACATTGATTTTAATATTTTCCACTGGTCAAGTTCCAGTAGCAGTTCGATTCTCAAAACTGTAACATGTTGTATTATCCAGCTTAAGAATTCTCATTTTTACTTTCTGCTATACTTGGCAGACATGATACTCTACAAATAGATATGATTTATGTCCTCGGCTGGCAGACAGCCAAACAAAAACTTATGAACCGACTGCCCACTCCGCTTCACCCTGACTCGGAACCGGTGCAGTCAGCCGCAGTTCAGTGCGGACCGCGGTTATGACGTCATGATGGAGTGTTACCTCCAGAAAAATGTAGGCTGTCATGTCGCCCGAGTATACTTGATTTTGAGCAGTAGTTTTTTTTGCTTTTTGATTGTCACCTTAAATACAACACAAAAACAGTTGACACATCTGCCCAAAAAATGCACCATGCCTCCTAAAACCACAAAATTACAACAAAAACAAGAGCATGAAAACATCAGAACCCAACCTGTTCCCCAGAAGTTGCATCAAAGATGTCAGTAACATTGACATCAACCCCAGGATCTACCACAATAGGCAACATTTTAGCCTGAACTCTGATCTCACTGCCGCCTACCACACCTGGGGCCAATTCCACAAGTGGATGGATGAAAATACAGGTGCAAATGATAAGTTAATTCACAAGTGTTAAGTTAGATTGCTAGTGGTCTGGTAGGTGAGAATTGAAAATGGAGGAAAATATCTGAAGAAAATTTTTTACCATAACAAATATAGTCTGAATGCTGGAACATTGCCAAATGTTTTGCATACGGTGTGTTTTAATGCAATGTATCACTCAAACAAAAATTAACCATGCCTGGTGTTTGAAAAATGACTAGCTTGTGGTGACTTATGACTTGTGACGTCTATTAACTAGCTTGTCAATTTACTCATATTTAACTTGATTGAACATTTGTGAATTGACTACCTAATATTCAACCAGACTTTTACTAAAACCTGTTGATTCCCTCACCATCTACAACTTGTACTATTACTTGTCCAATCGCAGAATTGGCACCAGGCAGCACAGTATTCCCATCAGTTTCAGATTCACAAACATTTGACATGCCACTCAGTCGCCTCATTGCTGGCACGATCTTCTTCTGGCTGTAATGCAGTGTGGACGCCGATGCCATTGCCACTGGTGCCAGCATTTTGAATGTGGCCATCAGGCCAGAATTTACCAGGTTTGGCATCAGGGGTTCTGGGGGTAGGGGGTTGGGGGGGTTGTGGGGGTGAAAGAAGTGGGATTGTTGGCATCATGTCCCTTTGAAATTTCAGAAAATCATGTGATTCCATTCAATAGTTTGTGTTTATCTTTGAAAAACAACAGGTTCCTCATTAGTTTACAATTTTTGCATATTACTTATCATCGGCACACTGCCAAGATTATAAATATATGCCTAAATAACTGCACATGTGTAGTGGCAGTTAAGTTATTCGAGTATTTATTATTATTATAAACATCTTGTTTGAATAATACAATGTGCTGAAAAACCCAGCAGTGAACTTCACAATGACCAAGCTACACAATTATACACATATCACATGTCTAGGCCATCTGATAAATCACATCAAAATTGCTCAAAAGTTCACAAAATGATGCCTGCAAGAATTGATAATTACCAAAACATGTGGTTGGAACCATGCCAATAAAAATGAAACTCCATGCTCTTTAAATACCAACCTTCACCAACTGTTCTCAGTTTAGTCAAGCTTATCGCTGCACAGACCACTTTCAGAATGATTGGCAAAATATACATTGCCATCAGTGAGATAAAAGAATTTGCAACAATCAAAACATCTGTTGACAAAGCTGGAATTGATTCATTTGATAAAAATGTCTGATTATCATGACGAGATTCATTCCTGCCAGACTCAGCAGATACTGGTTCTGCTATCATCGGCGTGTCATGCATAAAGTGTAGAAAGGTCTGGAATTTTACCATGTTTATTTCTGTGGGACAATGTTCATAAAAAAAGTGTGTGAGGTCAGGAGGCTGTATTGACAAAACTATAATGCCAACAGGAAAATATGGGTATGTGAAGTGTGTAAAAGACACTTCATCAAATGTCACATTATGAATCTGGAAGACACTTAACCAAAATCTGGAAGAAACTTCACCAAAGATCTTGTGAAGCATCTGGAAGACAGTCAACAAAAAATCTCGTGAAGCATGTGGAAGAATGTAGAAGTGTGGCTTATATGCACACATCCAGCACATCCAGCCATGTTCCACATAACTGCAAAAACGGGGTGTGATGTGTCGGGAAGCATGCTGGATGCATGTGAAGTTGCATTCTTCCACATGCTTTGCTTCCACCAGCACCATGAAATTTTCAGTGAAGTGTCTTCGACACGCTTCACCTAGCCTCATATGTCACTGCAAAAAAAAAGCTCGTAAAGTGCACTGAAGCGGTTGGAAGTGCCTCTTGTGATCACACTTCAGAGCCTGATCAAGCCTGATCACCGGGCACTTCACTGCTCGTGATCACACTTCAGATCCTGATCAAGCCTGATCACCGTTGGAATGCACTTCACCGACGCTTCACGAATCTTATTACTAAATTGTTTACAGAAATAAAAAATCTGAAATTTGTGAAGTGCGTTGAAGTGCCTGCGAGCGTGTGCGTGAAGACACTTCACCGCAGATCACGGCAGATCACCAGCGCATTATTAGCTGTGTGTGGTGCTATCACCAACATTTATCTCCTTGCCAAATGCCATATTTAATATGTGCCTTCAAGCAAATTTTTGTGATGAGTGTGGGAGCCCTAGGATTCTTGGTGAAACTTCTGGAAATGTCAGCATGAAGACACTTCACTGCACATCAAAACACCCATTAAACACCCAGCTATGTATATTTTTGAATGGCACTATAATTCCCTCTTAAGATGGCACCAAAAGCATATGCATTTTAGTGTATTAAACACCTGTGGTTGGGCTGTTCACACTTCACAAACCCACTTTTGATGCCCTCACCACAACAAAAACCACTAAACCCCAAACTGACCACAATGCTCCCCCATGCACATCCAACCCCCCAAGACAGTGTCACCATAATCCTCGCATCATTATTGGCTCCGCCTTTTCCACCGTAACTTTGCAAGGGATTTGCAATGGCCCTCATTCTGTGCAAACTGCTGGCGCATAAAACACATCCTTGGGTGGAAATTGATGTGGTTGTCAGCAGAGTGTTGAGACTGGAAAATGGGGGGGGGGGTGTTTTAGGTTTGGGGTTATTAAGTGATGGCTGAAGATTTACTGTATTTCCTTGGATCAAAGATGTAATAATGTGTTTACATGAAACAATTGCCCCTAAGAGTTATTTATGTGTTAAATATGGTACCTACCGTATTTCCTCGAAATACCCCCCTCGAAATACCCCCCCCCCTCGTTTGCCCCCCCCCCCTCTCGAGACCACTATGAAACAATCACCCCCCTCGAAATACCCCCCCCCCCCCCAGAGAGAGAACGTACATGCCAAATACTGCAGTTTGTGTTCTGCAGTACGCAGAACACAAACTGCAGTATTTGTCATGTACGTTCTCTTTACACTCAATTTGGGGGGGGGTATTTCGAGGGGGGGGGGTGATTGTTTCATAGTGGTCTCGAGAGGGGGGGGGTCAAACGAGGGGGGGGGTATTTCGAGGGGGGGGGGGGGTATTTCGAGGAAATACGGTATATTGTTTTCGGCAGATTTTCCAAACATATTACCAACAGTGAAAAACAACGTACCTAATTCATTTTATCAAACTGAAATGTGACAAAATGGTGAACCAGGCTAATACAAGTACAAGTTGCACAGGGTTGTCTTGGTGCCATTCGGAACCATTTTCGTTGTCCGACATGTTTGGCAACGGTTTTTACGATTTTATGCGTTTTGGCACGCAGCCAGATGTGTCTTACCGTATTTCCTCGAAATACCCCCCCCCCTCAAAATGGGCACTATGAATTTGTGGCCCGGGAAATGCACAACAGACGTTCAAAAAACTTACTGTGTTACGTTATAACATCGTTTATACCATCTACATCCTTATATAAGGCTGTAAAAACTTATAAATGGTGGTTACTGTTGCATTTTTCACGTTTTTCTCTCAAAATTTTCACTCTGAAAAAATAAACCCCGGGGGGGTAATTCGAGGAAATACGGTATATTGGAGGTAATACGCTATGTGCGAGTGCATAGTATCAGTTCGGCCGAATATACAGTCCACACATTTTTACAAAAATTGAATCTCGCTCACATATTTTTTCACTTTTATTTACTCAGTTTTTTTAGGGATGCTCTTCCGTGGGATAAATGCCATTATGCTTACATTTTTTTAGATGTTTCAAAATGGTCTTTCATGCTTTACTTCATATTTATAAAAAAATGTTTTTAGAAAGTATACAGCTTAAAACGACGCAAGGAAAATAATTCTGGAAAATTTTTCCTCTATTTTCATAAACGGAAACTGTCATGGAGGAAATAGATTGTGATAGGTAAACTGAATTTAGAAACATTTCAACTGGGGCTGTGTACGGCAGCATGCACACATATATTTATTTAACATACTGAAGTTTTTTCCACACATGCGGCAGATATTCGCACTCACAGTACTTAGCGCTTTTTGAAGATAAAATGTTGAATGTATTGATTCTAAAGAATTGTTTGTTCAATTTACACTCAGTGAATATGTTATATAACATTTTGAAAAACATTGGTCAAACTTGAAAAAATTGGGTGAAAAATGAAGAGAAAAAATTAAAGTGAAAAAAAAGAAGGGTGGCTTCAAATAGAAGGGCATCTCCAATAGAAGGACGGGTAATAAAAAGTCACGAAAAATATAAGGGTGCTCTTATATTAGAAGAAATATGATAATTGACTGAATTACACTTGAAAATCAAGAGTTTATCATATGGTATATACCTATTCATTTAAAATATGGTTTATATTTTTACTTACATGAAGCAAACAGGTGTACATAAATACGTACACATATAAATCAAAATGTGTGCAAAAATTGCTTGTATTTACCGTATTTCTTCTAATAGAACGGCATACCTCCAATAGAACGGCACCTCCAATAGAACGGCAAGTTTTCGCACTTTTTTGCACTCACGAAATTAATAGAACGGCAGCCTCCAATAGAACGGCACCTCCAATAGTGCGGCAGGTTGAAATTACGTTGGAAGAGTGCTAAAACACACAAATAATTGAAAACTGGGCGGTGAGAACATACAAGCTGCTCAGAACTATGATTTAGGGTTATTTTCATATTTGGTTTTGTTTGAATTGATGCTCTAATAGTAAAATGGTGTTCATTTTTGATTAAAAACAGTATGTTTTAATGAAAAATGTCTGAAAAATAATTGTGAATATAATAGAACGGCAGCCTCCAATAGAACGGCACCTCTAATGGAACCGTAGGTAAAAAAGTTGACGAAAAAAATAGAACGGCGCTCTTCTATTAGAAGAAATACGGTATGTCATCTGCCTGCATACGCAAGTCACCCGAGTAAAACTTCCTCAAAAGAACTGGCATGGATGTAATTTGAAAACATAGTAAACCACATAAATTATTTACGAATTCAGTAAATCGCTGGAAATTGATACACAAGTGATTAAGTGGTCATTTTCGCTGAAAAATGTGAACGCGTAAATAGAAAACAGATAAACAGCACTATTTTTAGTAATGATGAGAATTGTTCCTCCAATAATTGACAGACAATTGGAAAAGAATGTTTCAAAAATTTACCAAAAATGTCACTAATCAATAAATGTGTCTTCTTTTCAGACCAGAGTTGTTAAAAGTACTGAACTTTTTTCAAAGTAAACGAAAATGTCAAGTATTTTATTTTTACTCACAACTGAGTACAGAAAACGTAAAGTAATTTTTTTTGTACTTTTACACTGCGTAAAAGGCGAGTAAACGTAAATACCGGTATTTTTATGTTTACTTACGGGAAAACGTAAAAGTAAAGAGATTTTTCGATTTTGTACCTAGGAAGACGGAAAAATAAGCAAAAGCGAATCCGAGAGTTGTCGCTTTCCCTACCCTACCCCAGAGTTGCGAAAGTGTATTTACACTTACCCAAAATACCCGGGTAAATGGGTATTTATATTTACACTTACACTTACACTTTCATAAAATACCCATACACTTTTTTTACACTTCCCTGAGCAAAATACCCGGGTACAGAAAGTGTATTTTTTTTCTTCAGATGGCCCTGTCTTATGCTTTTGAGAAAGCATAAAACAGGTTCATGTACAAAAAATAACTGCACAGTGCACACATGCAGTTATGCATTGAATGTTGAAAATATGACAAATGTACAAACCGACCTTTGATCAAGACTCATGCAGTTTCATCATACTTTTGTAAAAAGGACAAGATTAATGGAAATTCACCAGCTGGACACAAGGTCAACTGGCTTTTGCATTGACATTTGCTGCATGTCCATTCTTGCATTTAAACAGTGTGTATCACATTTAGCATTGAAAAAATCTCTGGGAGATTTATATTTAAAAAATCTCAGAAAATCTCAGAAAATATAAGATTTTCTGAGATTTATATTTTTTCCATGATTTTCCAAAGAGATTTAATTATATTTTCTCTGATTGAGAAAATCTCTTGAGAAAATCTCTCTATACAACATGTGTGATGTATTGATTTTTAGCAATGATTGAATATTCAGCCAACAAAGCGCAATAATTTTAACTGGTGGAAAGTGAAAATTTGGTGATAGTGAATATTTGCAGGGTGATGAAATATTTTATGCACCCCTTTTGGTAGTTTGTCCCTATTTTTAGGGTTTTTCTTCCCCTTTTCATTCTATGACTTGAAAAAGCTGATATAAAAACTTATCTGAAATACATTTTCTGTACTTGTGTACTTTCAAAAAGTATACATAAAGGTGAGTACCGTATTTCTCCAATTCAAATTCAGCGGGTAGTATGGCTAGATGCTTGTTTACCATTTGTGATACATGTCCCTTCATATTTAGGCTTTTTTGTTTCCCAGCATGCAGCAATTCAATGAAAAAATTCCTGCCACGTAATTACAATGAGTGGTGCACCCCTGTGGGTGCTATGCAGCTGTATAACACCCTGGCGGGGTGTTGTGCACAGGGGTCCTTTACACGGAGAAATACAGTACTGGTACCTTTTTCAAAGGAAATGTAAATGTATTGATTTACTCAGTACTCAAATATATGCATGTTTGAGTGAATGTAAATATGTTTTAACAACTATGTTGACTGCATGCTTTGCTATAATTACCAAAATTTGGTGTAAAAAGTCATTAGAAAAATTCTGTTTGAATCATCACACCTGAAATTCATGTATTCATTTATGAGGAAACATGTACCCAAATACGTTTTTTATTTTTGCAAATAGTATATGGTAGAGAAAGAGTGCAAAATTGCAGTTGCCATAGGCCGGAATTGAACCTGTGCCTCTCGTAAAGAACACGAGCGCCCTAACCGCCGGACTACTGTGGCGGCTGGGGTCTAGATAACTTTTTGGGCTGACAAGCTGCGACGCTGACAATGCCCTTAACAGTAGTACAAAGCGTGCTGTCAGTAGATAATGTGTTGATCAAATTGTTGATGAAAAACTTAAACAAAACTAAAGCTTTTGCAACTAAAGTTTAAAAAATAAGCTTATACTTGAAATACCAATTAAAACACAATTCAAGTTGAGAGATTTTCTGAGATTTTTTTGTAACTGAAAGAGATTTTCTCAGAGATTTAATTATATTTTCTAAAATGACCCAAGAGATTTAATTATATTTTTTTCTTGAGAGATTTTCTGAGATAATATTTAATTATATTTTCTCAAAATTGGCCATTTTTTTCAATGCTAATCACATTGCTTAATCAGTAAAATATCAACACTGAAAAAGTGCCATTATTAGTGAACTTCATACCACTACAGTATTTGCTACAGTCTGAAATGTTTCATAAATGGCAGTAAAATGTGAAATGATGCATAAAAATGACAAATATATTGATCTAAAGGTGAAAACAGTGATGTATTCTAATGCTCAACAGTGAGAGCTTTTTCTAAAAAAAATTTTACACTTACACTTTTTTTACACTTTCCTAGGTATTTTTGAAATACCTTACACTTTTAGTATCCATACTCAAAATTTGGAAAGTGTATTTACACTTACACTTACACTTTCCAAAAATACCAGTATTTTAACAACTCTGCCCTACCCTCGCAACTTCCATAATCACCGCTGCCATTTTTGCAGCCGTTTCAATTCATTTGAGTTGTTTTTGCTCTTTATACACCCGGAAATTTTTTCACAATTTCGTTTTCTGTACTAGCGTCCTTTCAAAAAATACGCGAGTAAGTGAGTACCGGTATTTTTTCGAGAGGAAACGTAGTCGTATTTACGCAGCACTCAAGTATACGTATTTATCGAGTAAACGTATGTCATGAATTTTCACCGGCTGCTTTTTACTCAACCAAATTCCACTATGGCAAACTGCCAAGTTTTACCGATCTCACACCTACTCGTTGGATGAGCGACAAAGTAAGGTAACGGAAAAGCGACTACCGATTGAATTTGCAACGCACAATGGTGAATCCACCGAGGTGAATGTCACAGGTGTACGCTACGTCAATTAAGTTAGCTTTTTAGCGAATGGCGTTTTTATCAACGCACTAGCAATTAGTTGAATGTCTAATTTACACCAAGGGGTCCAAAGTTTTTTAGAAGAGATTTTATTTTAGGCGATTTTAGACTCAGAATTCACACATTCAGATAGAACACAGGGAACACACTGAGAGCGAGTTTCTAACCAGCGGCACAAAACCTTCGAAAAAATACTCCAAGAAATAAAACCGAAGCAATTTCCGACTGAATCGACCCCTACTCTAAATTACGGTACGCTTTTATACGCAACAACATAAGCCAAGTCCAGACAACACTTCCACATACCACAAGAAGCATGCTTACAGCCGATTTGACGGACACGCGGAATTTGAAAATGGGCATACCTAAAATTATTCACGGCGTCAGTTTACAGGATACGTCGCTCAACTACACAAAAACACAAAGAATTCACGCGCCAAAAATGGGAATGGGAACGAGTACGAAAACGAAAAATAAAAAAATGAGAAAATGAACGAATGCAAGAAGAATAAAAAGAACAGGAAAAACACAAGAGATACTGTAAAAACTTGTTTTAGCGCGAAAAAATGGCGGGCGATTCAAAAATTACTCAGCGAACTCTACCGAAAATCCAAAACCACCTCCACGAACGGGGAAACACACGGCGATAAGCGAAACAAATAAGCACGCAAACAATAATCCCATCAGCAAAAAGAGCGTATAGTAAACGAAGATAACGTTGATATCCAGAGCATAAGACGCACACGTATTATTAATACACAATGAAAAAATGTCGTAAGCGGGATAATCCATGATAAGATTAGGATACCGGTAAGGCGAATGGAATTAACTTTCACACTGACTGTCAAGAAAAAAATGAATACGGTACCGTTTTAAAGATGCTAAGCGGAAATTCCACCAGAGTGATAAAATACGCACTCAAATCAAATCACCTTTACACTTATCAAAATATTCGGGGAAAAAACAGGAAAAACAAGCAGCTTATTATTTCATCTCTTTGTATAATAAAGATCAACCACGAAATTTGCATAAATTCCTAAATATCCGAAGGTCAACTTATCAGTTTTCTAGGGGAAAAGGAAACACTCAAAAAAACAAATCTAGGATTAGGTAGATAAAAAAAAATAGCGAAGTTGCAAAAGTAGAAATCGAATAAAAATTAACATACTCGAGCTTTACCTATTCCCTACCAAACTTAAAGTTAAAATGAATGTGAAATCGGTATAACGCACAAAATACAAATAATACAAACGCAAATGACTGGCAACTGAAACTTTGACAACTTCAATCTTTTTAGCTCAAATGCATGTTTAGATTGCATGATTTTTTTAGAAGTGAAGTTCGAAACTGAACAAACTCTAAGTGAATCCACTGCCACATGCCAAAACGCAACAGCCATTAACTACCGAAGACACTTATCACGAAAATGACCACTCTTGCTGCTACACCACTCATTCTGCTACCAGAATGTTAATTAGTTAGCCACGGCTTTTGATCCCATACGCACTGTGCAAAAACCACACCCCGAAAATACCGAACTGCTCAATCCACTCAAAAATAAGTACACTTGTCACTGTATGGGTGCTTGTTTCGATGAGATCGGCGGACTGGGCTGTTCTCACAACAAGCCAAGGGAGTAGGCATTTAGACATGAGATCATGTCTGTCGAGTTAGACTCGATTCTTTTAATTACCTCTCATTTTCAACACCAATCATCACCGCACCTCTATAATCAGTGTACTTTTGTAAAATCGCTTGTAAATTAACTTTTGTTTCTCAACTCGGAAATGCAGAAATGCACAGTACATACTACATCAATAGCCACGGCCCTCACTTCCACAAATGCAGCGAAAGTTGGCCAAATTTCAACCTATGTGCCCTCAGTCATCACTGACCATCCACGCACTACGACACGTAACCGCAGCGTCACTCTTTTTACTTAGAGAAAATAAGCGAAACTTTATTATGCAATCTAAAATGCTAGTAAAAATGAGAAAAAATACTTTTTAATCAACCTGTCACAATTAGAATTGTTGCCACCTCACTTGTCTCACTTTTTTTTAAAAAAAGAACTACCTAATTGAATAAAAATTCTGAATGGGAGAAAAACAACTATTTACATCACAGCGTCAACTTTGTGTCAGATCCTCAATACTTCCAATCCTTTCCTTGGCCAAAAGGACATACATAACACAATGGGGCACCGGAAAAACGGAAATGCACGTTGCCAACGTAGCGCAGCGACGTCGCCGAAAACGTCAACGCCATGTTCGCCCACCGAATCGCCCAAACCCAACGTCGAAGTAGAACTGAAATGTTTTAATTACTGTAAGCTCGGAAGTGTAAACAACCCTCTACATAAATTCATTAGGTGAACTGTACATACATTTACGTTTAAAATTTTTGGAATTTTACAATTTTTGGACACCCACTTTTGCTCACACGTAAATACGTTTTAACAAGTATGTTTCAGACAATCATTAAAAAAGAGATTTAGTTTCAGTGCTGTATAAATTATATAAAGAAAAATGACCAGCTCAGATGAATTTATAATGAAAATAGTCAACATGACATGACAATTTGCAAATTTCCAAATACTTATAATTACAATTTGGCACAGGGGACACGCGACTCGAACAGATTGCATTCAAATTGTCTTGTCTAAGATAGCAAACTGTATGAAAAAGTACCGTATATCCTTAAAATAACCCCCTTCAATTACCTCACATATGAATGAGCTGGGGTATATACTCCAGTTACTTTACACCCTGCACGCGTGGTTCCCGCTGGAAGCGTGCCAACGATTTTTTGCGCATGCGATTTTCATGAAAAGTTGAAAAGAGTAATCGTTGTGATAATGTTAAGGGTTAACTTAATCACAGCAATGATTTTTTCATCGTTTGTACAAAGATCGCATGCTTTATCATCATTGGCACGCTTCCAACGTGAGACATAAATGAGTGCGAGGGCAGAGTGCCATGTCCGCTGAGTATAACTAAAATACCAGATAATTCAAAATAACCTGTCAAATGTCAAATGTCATGCAAAATGTCAAAAATTCTGTAATAAAATGGTTTTTACGTAATTATTTTATTGACACCGCATGACATTTACACTTTACATTACACTATACGGGGTGAGGGATCGCGATGGAATTGCGCCAGGGCGCTGGCGCTATTTGTCCATGGCGCCAATTTTCTATCACTAGTGCCAAAATTATATCTGGCCTGATTCATTGAAAATGCATAATTTTATATGAATTGAAAATGAATCCAGTATAAAATAAATAGGTAGGATGGAAAAGTTTACACATCAGGTGGCAGTCCCAAGCCCTGTAAAGTGTAAAGTAAAGTGTCAAATGTAAAGTCAGATGCAAAGTAAACAGTCAATTGTAAAGTCAAATGCAAAGTAAACTGTCAATTGTCATGCAAAATTCAGTAATGAAATCTTTTCTTTTTTGTTTTGATTGACACCATAGGCGGCGCAAGGTCCCAATTTGTGCTTGTGACATTCACAATCACATTGGCCAAAATTTGACCTTGTGAGTCACACACTGAGTGACACTTTTTACTAGGTAAACGAGGTATTTCTGCTTGTGACACCGAAAATTCCGCTTGTGACATTCACAAGTGCACAAGCACTTACGCCGCCTATGATTGACACTTTACTTTGCATTTGACTTTACATTTGACACTTTACTTTACACTTTACAGGGCTTGGGACTGCCCCCAGTGTACATATGTACCTAAATGCAAAAATGGACATTGATGAAAATCCCGATGAAATAATTATAATTCCATTCTCGAATTATCCCCTTTTATATAATTTCTGGCGACAAAACACCCTCTGGGTTTAGTCTGGATTATTTCGATAAATAAATATCGTATTTGAATTTTTTTTACTGATTGGACTGCAATCCCTACCATATAAAGAAAAAATGCAATAATTTATATTTGCACTTGAAAGAGTGCTTTTAGGCCACCCATGCAGACGCTAGCAGATGTCCCCTCTGGACCTTCGGCCCGGTTTTGGAGTATTCTACACTCGCAAAAACTACCTATAAAATACGCCAAACAGCCAACAAAACAATGCAAGGGTGCCTGCAGGCGAAATAATGACCTCTAGGCTAAGCCTTTATTTTAGTCCCAGTACTTTCTTTTGTTCAGTTCATTTTCTTTTTTTCTTAGTTGGCCATTGTGCTAAGCGTTCCAGCAATGGGTGTTTTTCAGAAGAAAAAAAAAATATACACCGTATTTCCTCCAATTACCTCCCCCCATGAGTTCCCCCCCCTCAAAATACCCCCAGGTGTTTTCGAGCTGGTGAAAAAATAACCCCCCCCTCGAAATACCCCCGTCTGGAAAAAGGTACATCATGTATATAGCCGGAATTACAGCTAAGCGGCGTTTGACGTGAAATGATGACGTCGTAAAATTGATTACATCAAAATAGACAAAGGTACAGCATTGAAATTTCAGAATTAGATAGTTCTAGTAATTGTGTGTAATGTCCCAAAAAATTTTTTATCAAATAATTATTATCCAAGTAGTTATTAACTTTACGGCAAAATTTTTTGGTGACGTAAAATGTTTGACGTGAAATGTTGACGTAGAATGTGTAAATTTTGCTGTAAAATTAATAACTTATTAAATAATAATTATTTTCTTATTTTTTTAGGACATTACACACAATTACTAGAACTATCAAATTCTGAAATTTCAACGCTGTACCTACCTATGTCTATTTTGATGTAATCAATTTTACGACGTCATCATTTCACGTCAAACGCCGCTGAGCTGTAATTCCGGCTTATAAGGTATATGATGTATTTATTGATGTAAATTTGCATCGCAGCGACACATAGACTAGTGTATGTGTACCTATCTATGTTGATATGTATGGAAGTATCTTGTGAAGTCACCTTTATCACTGTTTCGGGTACGTCAAAGCCCATTCTTTACTACCACCCTTTACGAAAATTTCTGGCGATATAATGGGCCTACACACACTAGTTTTCCGCGTGACTTTCGTGGGAAAACTCAATTTAGTTTTCCCATTGTGCAGGCAACAGATGCAAGAGGCCGCCATTTGCAATTTTTTTATGATGATCCCTTTGTGACACCCATTTGGGAAAACTGTGAAAAAATGGTGAAATTTTAATGAGTTTTGCACCATAAAAAAATTGATTTCCGGAACATTATTTATGTTGCATGTTATACACTATGTGAAACTGTATATTTATGTACATTTTTGTGCTTCCAGTTACTTTTGTTCTTTTTTAAATTATTTTTGAAAGTCATGAATATAATAATTTTTATAAAATCATTGGTTACTTTGTAATACTTGTAAATTTAGAGCCATGTACAGTTTTTTTTTCTCTTTTATTTGATACTAATCACACACTGTCATTACCGCAGTTTGAAAAATGAATGAATTTAACATGTATGACATAAAAAAATCAATAAAATTTTAATCACTTGGCAATCAGCTGCAATTTTTTCACACGAGGCACAGCATGTATTCAGTATATCCTCAATAAAAGGGTGATATATCTACACCATAAAAAAATGAAAAAAAATATTTTTCAATTTCTTTTACTAAAACTTGTCCTAAAAATTGAATTTTTTACCCTGAGCACTCATTAGACTTTTATCAAAAGACAAAAATATGCGGGAACACATGAAATCCAAATCAAGCATTAATCACAAACTCAACTAATTGTATAGTTGAAAAGCTAAAATGTTTAGTTTTCCCACGTTGCATGCAGAAGGTGAAAAATAATTTACACTTTGTAGTAAAATTTTCATTTAGCTTTTCACTTATTACCAATTCATGCAGCACACACATGAACAATCAAAACCTGTCATAAAAAATTATAAAAATTCAACAATTTTGCCAATTTATCCACGGCAGAACCCCCTCTGGAGTCTTCATCCACTCCTTCAGTTTCTCTCTCAACCCTCTGTGGTCACGCTCGCGTCGTTGATCACCATGTTGCATGTTATCCAGCCCGTCATATGCATCCCTCCAGTCCAACTGCATTATTTAGCATACATTCTTTGTAATAAAAACATGTCAAAACAGTGATAAATGTAAAACAAAAACAAAACAAACTGTGCGGTTGCAAAGCATTTGTTCATCTGGAGCGAGCAGCGGTGCTTTCTCATTCCCCATCTGGTGGCAGTCACAAACTGTGTAAAATCACCATGTAAAATGGCAAGTGTCATGCGAGGTGTCAAAACTAGGGTGTCAACTTTCCATTTTCCGTTTATGCTTCCGTTTTCTGGCCCACTTGTCTGCTTTTCAAAAAAAAATTCATTTTCCAGCTCAATTTTCTCTTTCTCAAGTATTTCTGTTTCAGTGAAACTGGTAAACATGCATGCAAGTTCTCAATTTTGTAAATTTTTGTATTTCCAGCATAATTACAGCAAATTTTTCAATTTTCATTCCAGTTTTCCGCCAAAAAGTTTTTGTTGACACCCTAAGTATCAATGAATAAAATCCTTTGAAGTTGTAGTAACGTGTGCCACTGTCTGAAATGTATGATTTTTACAAAAAATGCCAAAAATATCATGTCAAAGTTCAGTTGAGTTTTCCTAACATGACATTATTTGTGCTAAACTACTATTTCTTTACTGTCGCCATGGTTGTCACCATGAAAACCATGTGAAAACTCAAAAATTTGAAAAAATTATTACTCATTTAATACATATCGTTAAGTGCCCATCTCTCTACACAAAATAGAGGAAAAAATTCTGCATAAGACCTCCAAATTTCACATCTCTGGTCCATTCATGTCTTGTTTAAAGATACTTTTTCAAAGTGGCCACCCGTGTGAAAACTCACTGATATGGCGACAAAAATGGCGACATTTTGACACTATTTTTGTCGCCATGGCGACAGTTTTCCACAGTGGCTTGCATATTGGGAAAACTGCCGACATGTGTGGCGACATTTCTTGTCGCCACCTGTCGCCACCTGTTGCCATGTGTCGCCAGTTTTCACAATGTGTATGCATACTGTTCCCATAATGACAGACAAAGTGGAAAACTGCTTCATGCATTGCAAAAACTGCTATTGAGCTAAGGAATATTGTCAACATGCTGGCACGTTGTGAAAACTCAACATGCATTTTTTTAAACAGTGCAAACAGTGTTATTTGTAATTACTGGTGAATGAGAATAGCAGTGTTTACTTTTGAAGTCATTTTATTTGAGTTTGTTTAATTCATTTGGAAATTGGTTTAGCAAGATGTTTGTGAAGTACTTAATTAAGTAGTTAAATGTCGTGCAATTAGTGAGTAGCTAGTTCCTATTATGTTACAACATCGATAATCGATATAGTTTCATACACACTTGCAAATTTCCAATACAGTCACTTATTCAATCTCATTCACTTTTTGAAGTTTGTGCAATACAATTACAGCTATGAAAAGCTCAAGAAATATGGTCAAAATACAATAATCATGTTTTTGTTTGTAATGTTTGTGTTCCCATTACATTTTTCAAAATTCTGATCCTAATGCATGATTCCATTTACTAAGGCATTATTCACATACCATATTTCCTCAAAATACCCCCAGGGGTTTTTTTTCAGAGTGGAAATTTTGAGGGAGGTATTTCGAGGGGGGTGGGGCTTATTCAAGGGGGGTATTATTTCATCAGAAATTTTCAGGAAATTCATAGTAAACAGTATGCTTTTTCATACCCAAAACTGGTAATAAACATGGGTAAATAGGATATATTGGGACATATCGGGTATTTAGACGTACAGCTGTACACATATTAACGTATACGTGTACCTGCGATGCAAATTGGCATCAATAAATACATCATGTACATTGCATACATGTTGTATATCATTCCAGACAGGGGGTATTTTGAGGGGGGGGTATTTTTTCCTTGGCTGGAAAACACCTGGGGGTATTTCGAGGGGGGGGTTAATTCAAGGGGGGGGGTGTAATTAAAGGAAATACGGTACATTATCCTCAAAAACATTCATTGCTGTCTTTTTACAATTGTATTGTCTGTAATATTTCTCTCATATGTAAAAAGTAAAATGGAAAACAACAGGTGTGTACATGATATTTTTCTTAAAAATATACAATGAAAAACAGTAACAAATATCAAGCATGAGAAATTAACAAAATCAAAAACAAATGTATCACATGTAAAGCACAAAAATAGTAAATATGTATCTGATAAAGCATGATTTCAGTACTTTCACAGATTGAACTGTGTTGATACAACATCACATTTGTTCACATTGCCCTCCTCCTCCTCCTCCTCCTCCTCCTCCTCCTCCTCCTCCTCCTCTGTCTGCATGTCAAAAATGGCTGTGGTTAATTGCTAGCTCAACAGAGTTGCTTGCACAGCAAAGTTTGTCAGTTTTCACTTATTGCATTCACATGTCGAAAATTGAATTATAGTTGTCCATGGTGACAATGGCGACAATGGCGACATGTCGCCATGTGGTATGGCGACATTCAGGAAGTGTTGCCATACCACATGGCGACATTTTCCATTCAGTTTTCCCCTATTGCATTCATGTTCGGAAATATTGTGACTTGCCGAAACCAACACACACTTTTTTCCACCTCTAAATTTTATTTCATGCAAGATGGGAAAACTGAATGGCGACATGTCGCCATTTGAGTTTTCCCAAGCGTCACGCGGAAAACTAGTGTGTGTGGGCACATTAAACCCCCTCGAATAAGTCCCCCCCACGAAATACCCCCCTCAAAATTTCCTCTCTAAAAAAACAAACCCCCTGGGGCCAGATTCAATTCTCGCGTAATGCGCCCTACACGCCTGAAATCGGGCAGCCTCCCTACAGATTGTTTACGGTTGCCCGACACGCACGCTCCTCCCGACAACACAATTCAATTGCGTGTCAGGAGACGCAATTCGGGTGTAGGGCTACCGTAATCAATTTGTCGGGAGGCTGCCCGATTTCGGGCACATTATTCACCGAAATGTTTAGGACAGGAAAAGAAAATGTCCAAAATGTTCAAAATAGAAAAAAAAGATGAGCGACAACAAGCGCGTCCCGCCGCTGGCACCCACTTTTTGCATGTCGTGCAGATCGAGTATAAAATGTGTGTGCAGTGCATTTCATCGTTAATCTGAATACTCTACCTTGCTAATAGAAGAGGAGTTTTATTTATTGGCTGCCATTCTAAAGGTACGCCCTTCTATTAGAAGAAATTGTGGTAAGAAACTGAATGTTTGGTCGATCAGCTGAATAACATCTGAATAAAAATGCAATATTGAAAAAGAATGACATGTTGGCACTGACAAAAAAAGAGATTGCTCTTCTTACTATAGGGTGATAATAGTGAATGAAATCAACTGTGAACGGAATGGAATCCGTCCATTCAATTTTGAATTTGAGACATGAGTAATTTAAAACGTAAGTACCTAAATGGAGCAAAATTGTACAGTCAAAAGTCCGTCATCTTTACTAACGTTTACCGCTCCTGACAGCATTTTTGTGGAGGGCAGATTTTTATTTCTTTTTATATTTTGTCGGCCACGCGCCCGACAAAACGCGCGAATTGAATTAGAAATTGATGTGTCGGGTGCCTTTCACGCATAACTCGGCTATCAATTGTACACGGGTTTGTCGGGCGTGTAGGGAGACGCGTGTAGGGTGTAGTGCATAACTTAGGTAAATTTGTAGGGAGAATTAAATCTGGCCCCTGGGGGTATTTCGAGGAAATACGGCAGTAATAAATAAATAATTTCAGAAAATCTCTCAAAAAAAAATTAAATAAAACCTATCTGAAAATAACACAGAAAATAAAAATACATAGATGACAGATTTTTTTGTGTTTTCTTCTCATTTTTAATTATTGTGAATAAATCTCACCGGAAAACCATTTGCGATAATTTGTTCCCTATTCTACAAATACGGTTTCATTAATCTGCTCCATAGCGCTTTTGAGTGCTGATTCATATTTCTCATTTCAAAATGTGGTAAATATACCTAGGTATTTGTTTTTATTTATATTTCGATGTATCGATCTATATGTCCTATACTTCTCTATCATTTTTTTCATTTCTGTTTATATTTAAATATATGTATTTTTAAATATTTATGTTATCCACCCGCAATTCCTTCCCTATCAAACGGTTTGATTTTATCGATGTGACATTCTACCTTGTGTGACATTTGTTTAAATGTGACATTCTAGCGTTTAAAACTGAAATGACATCGCAAATATTTATTTACCTAGATAAAATTTTTATGGAAGTTTCTAGGCTTTTTGAATTGAACCAAATTGTGTTTGAGTGGAGAAAAATAATACAGCACTCTTGTAGTTCCAGCTCCAGGTGGAAATTCCGGTGGTTCAATCAATTTTATGATGAACTTAACATAAATGTGTTTGAAAAATCAACACCATTGACTCGCTAAAAGGTTGGAAAGTAAGTTTAAAATAAAAACAGAAAATGTAAAACTCAGTCATTGTCAATTAGTTATTTATTATATACCGTATTTCATCCAAACACACCCCTGGGGTTTATTATTTCGCCAGTAAACTTTGAGTGTGAGAATTATCGAGGGGGCCTTATACGAAGCGGGGGGGGGGGGTTATTACGTAAACGTTTTTCAAATAAAAATACCGTATTACCTCGAATTATCCCCCCCCCCCTTGAATTAACCCACCCCTCGAATTAACCCCCCCTCAAAATGGGCTGGGGAAATAATAAACCCCCCCCCCCCCTCGAAATACCCCCCCTCTGGAATGATGTACATCATGTATGCAATGTACATGATGTATTTATTACTACTTATTTGCATAGCAGCTACTCTTATACCCTCATTTGTGTACAGATGTACATCTATAGCCCAATATAACCTATATTCTCACATTTATTACCGTTTTTGTGTCAGAAATAGCGTATTCTTTAGGCCGGAATTAGAGCTCAGCGTCGATTCGACGTGAAATGATGACGTGAAATGTTTTCGTGAAATTAATTACACGAGTGTGGATCATGCTACGGGTCTACAATTTTCTAAGGATAATATATGAATCAATACCTTAATCGTGTCCAATACTGAGTGTTATCAGCCACAACTAGAGCGAATTGAAAAATTCAATTTTTATCATTTCACGTCATCATCATTTCACGTCACAGTGTCAGGGAACAACTTGACATTTCACGTCAGACTATTGCAAGCAAAAGTCTGACGTGAAATGTCAAGTTGTTCCCTGACACTGTGACGTAAAATGATGATGACGTTGTAATGACCGCGTACTGGCGGTCATTTATATTTTATAGGGTTGAGGAACGATTTTGTTATGACAGCCGAATTCACGCTCAGTATTAGTATGCAGGCAAGCGTCAAGTAGCTGAATTTCACTAATTATTACCACGCGTTTATTTGACGATTTAGGTTTATCAAATTAGTAGAATACAGGTAAATCGATTCTCAAAAGTCCCAATATAGATGTAAGAAAATATGAGTCAAAAATACAAATTCTGTAGACTCAATTCGAATAGGAAAAGCGGCGTTGCACCACTACAGGAAATACTATGTAAATGAGTTGGCGCCAATACCTAAATATTGTCTACTTAAAGATGGAATAAACGTATAGCTTATATAGGATACAAATAGGACATTTATAAATGGACGCCTAATAGAAAACGACGCTTTACGCTGGAAAAGAATGCGTCTGGGAAGCTTTCGGGCGGGCAAATGGAATTCAAACCTACAGTAGGAAAATGAATAAAAAACACTTATAAAAATGGCGCTGTAAAACAGTGGCATAACAGCCCCTCCCATGACAACAGTTACACTACTTACAAAAAGTGAAACTGGTAGTCAGACAAGTTTACAAAACAATTACAACTATTACCCAAATTATACTGGATACAAACTGTTGCAAGTGAATTACACCAATTTCAGAAAAATGACATATGCATAAAATGCAGCAAAGTGACTGGTCAATAAAAAACAGGAATGGTCAGAATTTACACATTGATCACTCAATCAATCACTCCTTGGTCACTTATACTTGGTTGCTTATAAAAATGCAGCATTTGAATCTACTTTAAAGCAAAAATCTAGTGCAAAAGATTCAACTAATTTAAAGCACAAATGGTGATTAAACTGTGATGCGGCATGAATTTAACAAATGCCTAAAATGGGCGCCAAACAGAAACATCACTGGCTTTGCCCACACGGAGATCCAGGGCAATCTGGCTGCCAATCTCATGGGTCTCCTTATCAGGCTCATTCAGGCCAGCCATGGAAACATGCTTTTCTGCCGGCTCGGAAATGCACTCGGGCTCAGGTGCCAGCTCGGATTCGGACTCGGGCTCGGACACGGGCTCGAATGTAGGCACGGACGCAGGCACGGGCTCGGACACGGGCTTGGATACCGGCGTGGCCTCGGCTACCAGCGCAGGCTCGGATACCGGCGCGGGCTCGGATACCGGCGTGGGCTCAACTGGAGGCATGGATGCAGGCACAGTTTCGGGTGCCGGCATGGAGACTCGCTCGGAAGCCGAATTGGTTTCAGCCACAATAGCAGGCGGAAATTGTAGGCCGTGGAGGCAATCGAGGTCGAAATATGCCCCACCAGTGGAACAGGAAAAGCTGCGGGCCATCTTCTGCTGCACAATGCGCACACGCAGAGAAGGTGGGCCCAATTCAGAATCAGCATAATAAGGTGCAGCCCTGGCTAGAGCTCGGTGCTGAATGTACCAGTCGCGAATTAGGCCATCAGTCATCAATTTTAGATCCTCGTACTCAATTTCGCGCTGAGCATGAGTCGATTCCAATTTAGAGTAGCGCTCATTGCTGAGATGGAGCTGCTCCTTCAACGAATCTACCTCCGTCTGGAGGCGATGAGCCATTTCTTTGCCCTCAGCCTGGGTAACGCGGAGCTTTTTCAGGTAGTCGTCCCTCTCGGTGCTGAGCGTGGTGATTTCCTCAATTTTCTTGCCATATTGAGACAGCAAGTCTCGTTCTTTGTGCAGAGTGAGGTCGTCGACAGTGCGCTGCCAGTGATCAACAGCTTCGTACAGCAAATGAGTGCGGTGCCGCTCGTTCACAATATTGCGAATGTAGCGCACGTCGAAAAGCAATTGGCGCTCGAGAATTTGGCCACTGACGGCAGCCATAGCAGCAGAATAGGCCTGCGATGCCGGCGTATTAGCAGCGCCAGTATTGTTAGTATTAGTAATTGGCTGCTGCAATTCGGTCTGCGGTGGTGGCACGAAAACAGGGCGATTAAACCGTTTGTGTCCAGAAACAGGCTGGTGAGAAGGCGGAATGGCCAGCCCATACAGCCCATTTTCCACTGCTTCTACCGACCGGGAGGCAGAAGAGCGCCTCTCAGGTAACACCGGGCGATCGTCGACAGGCACACGCTCCTTGTTGTGCATGTTGTCGAATCGGCGCTGGCCAAAAATGTGGCGCTGCTCATCTCGATTCTGGTGGTTGACGCCCTTGTGAATAGGCGACACATCGAAACGCGGCGGAGGGCCTCGCTCAGAGGCACCAGAGCGCCTCGCAGGAGCGACTTGCCAAAAGCCAGAGCGAGATCGGCTGTCAGCTGCCAAGTCCGGTCGTCGTCGCACAGGCGATCGGCTGCGCTGATGTCGGGGCTGATCGGAATCGCCCACTTGCCAAACCGAATCGTTGCTGCCAGAGCGAACAGGCTGGCGGGCCAACTTCGCACGAAAATCGGCCATGTCACCAGAATACAATGACCCCCTATTAGAGGAAGGGGTCTTGTCAGACTTTTTAGATTTGTCCTTTTTAGACTTGCGGGATTCATTCAATTTGCTCATTGTGCAATTTCGGATAGTAGATTTTAGTATCAATAAATCGGTAGGCACTCGGCGAATTTGGGTACCTGTGTCGATAAGCGCAACGGATTGATCAATTCCAACCACCTGGAATGGGCCAGAATAAAGCGGTTCGATTTTCTTGTCAACGGAAATTCCAAAGTTTTTCCGTTGATAAACCAAATCGCCAATCCTAAGCGTGCGACCTATGCGTTTGTCAAATGCGGCTTTGTAGCGGATTTGGGCTCGCTTAAGGCACTCGCGCGCTTTACGCCAAAGATGAACATGTTTGCCGGCAGTTTGCCGGGCTCGTTTAACCACAATGTTAGCCAGGCAATGCAGCGTTTTAGTGAATTTAGTAGTTTTGTTAGTGGTTGGGCACTGAACGGGCCCATCAGCATCACTATCAGTATCACTTTCCGCTTGCAAATTTGGATCAACTGTTGCAGGGTCAGTTGATTTTTTTTCAAAATCTCCTGGCAGTGTCGCCCCAGCCCCTCCCAAGAACGACGGCACGTAGCCAAACAGCAATTCAAAGGGAGGGTGCGCGACGTCGTGATTGTAAGCCACATTCATACGAAATGCAACTTCAGGCAGAGCACTCGGCCAATTATATGAATTGCCATTGTGCACCGACCACTGGCGCACCAACTGCTCGACACTGCGAATGGCACGTTCCGCCAGTCCATTTGCACGGGAATGGTATGGAGTAGTTTTCCGGTGGGTAAATCCCCACTTGTCAGCTAGGGCAGCCAAATCTTGATTAGCAAACTCGGGCCCATTATCACTGACCAAGATGGTAGGGGACCCAAATCGGTGAATGATCTCCTTCTCCAGTGCAGCAGAAACACTTTTTCCATTGGCACTCCGCAATGGAGCCAAGGCGACGGCACGTGTCAAATAATCCACAACGACCAAAACGTGTCGGTAGCCATTGAAGTTAGGCATTGGCGTGGTGTCGGCAGCAATTTTAGCAAATGGCCGAGTACCCGGTGTAACCAGGAATAATGGACTCACACAAGTGCGCTGAGCATCTTTGGTGAGACGGCACACCTCGCACTGGGCAAGGTATTCTTGGACATCGCGGCGAATTTGCGGCCAGTGTCCAGCTGTATTTAGTTGGCACAGGGTGCGTTCCAGACCACCATGGGCACCAGTAAACCCCGAATGGGCCAACCGAATGAACTGCTGGCGCAATGCAGCAGGCACGAAGGGCACCAGTCCTCGTGGACTGGAAATGAGTAAAATGCCCTTGCGTTTTACGAATTGGGCTGAATTTATTTGGCCCGAATCCAATTTGCAGATAATTGTCTGCGCTTCAGGATCAGATAATTGTGCCTTGGCCCAGTCGATTGGGCTCGCATGTGACACATGTGGACAAATTTTGTCAAGTGGCACTTTGATTGCCTCGCTGGCACGTTCAAAGGCAGCCAAATCAATATCATTGACTGGTGCACGGCTAAGAGCGTCGGCCACCACGTTTTGCTCGCCAGGGACGTACTCGACTTCCAAATCCTGGAGGGAAAGGCGCATAGCCCAACGCTGGGTCCAGCGCTCAATTTTCCCTTTCGAAGGTTTGGTGAGTGCATTCACCAGAGCTTTGTGGTCTGTGCGAACTTTTACGTGGCCACCATCGATGTAACTGCCCAATCGATCCAGAGCCCAAGTCACGGCGAGGGCTTCCTTCTCGATAACTGACCAATTTTTATGTGTAGTTGGCAGGCACTTTGACACAAATGCGATAGGGCGTAAATTGCCCTGGCCATCCTCTTGCATTAGCACGGCACCCAATCCAATGTCGGATGCATCACTGTAGAGGTAAAATGGCTTGTCGCGGTCGACGTGTGCCAGCAGGGGTGCGGTGCTTAACCGCTGTTTGAGAACCTCGAAGGCTTGCTGCGCCACAGCAGGCCACTCGGCAAATGGGGGAATTGGGTCAGACCCCTTAGCAGTATAAGCCCCTTTGCACAATGCATGCAATGGAGACTGATAACGATGAAATGATGGAATGTGGGCGCTGAAGTAGCCGACTTGGCCCAGAAACCGTTTCAGCTCCTGTTTAGTAGATGGCACGGGCTGCTCGAGAATAGCAGCAACGTTGCTTTGTTTTGGAGCGATGCCATTTGTGCTGACCTCGAAGCCAAGGAATCGAACTTTTTCCTTGAAAAAATGGCATTTTTCCGGCTTGAGCCGTATGCCGGCCCACCGAAGTCGGTCGAAAAATCGTGCCAGATGCATGCAGTGCTCGTCAGGGCTGTCACTGGCCACCAGGGCGTCGTCAATGTATGCGAAAAAATTTGGCCGCTCTGGCTCTAAATTTAGCCCGGCCAACACGCAATCCATGAGACGCTGGAAGCTGGCGCCAGAGTTGACGAGGCCCAGAGGCATCCGCTTGAAGCTGTATTGGCCTCGACTGCAGACAAACGTGACCATGTCGCGCGTGTCAGGGTCTGTGATGGCCACATTGTAGTAGCCAAAACTTGCATCCATAACCGAAAATATAGATCGGCCTGAAAGCTGCAGTAGCATGTCGGTAATGCGAGGCAGTGGGTATGCATCCCGCACAGTCACCTCATTGAGACGGCGGAAATCAATGCACAGACGATAGTCGTCCTTCCCCTTCGGTACAATCACTACGGGGAATGCCCACGGCGATGAGGAGGGCTCGATGAGGCCCCGTTGAATCATTTTCTCCACCGTGCGCCACATGAAGGCACGTTTTGGTGGAGTCTCAAATCGGACGGCGCACTTGACTGGTTGCGCATCTGGAACCAGCGTGATTTGGTGATCCAGAATGTGCGTTTTGCCAATATCATATTCAGACAGGCTGAACAAGCCTGCCTGGTGCCCCAATAATTTCCGAAATTTCTCCTGTAAATCAGCTGGTAGCGACTCGCCCACATCAGTTGGTAAACGAGCCCAGACTTCCTTGACATAGGCGTCCTGCTCATTAGTGAGTGGCAGTGACAAATTCGGAAGCTCAGCCAATTCAGGAGGTGATGGCAATGAAACAGCCTTATTGATAGAAGGCGGCTCGTTTTCCACCAAAATTTTGTCAGCAGCAAAAATTTCAGCCACCGGCGTATCGGCGGGAAGCCTCATATCGTCCCCAGACTGGTTAGTCAGACACAAGGGGAACGAGGGCTCGTCCAAAATAGCCCGATCAGTGTGCAATGCAGTATCGCACACTAGGCCCGGTGAGATTTCAACCAAGCCATTTGATTCAGAGTCGCGTTGGCGGCCATCAACAATGTACGCCACCTTTCCGCAACCAAGGTCGCCCTCCAGGGGAACGCCCTTGTCAGCGGCAACCAGAATTTGCCTCTGGCAGCCCGCTGGAATGCGCACATCAGCCACTGAGCGCACCGGAATAGACCGCTTGGCTTGCGGTAATTTGCCCGCAACTGTGCCCATAGCGACCGGTGTATAATTTTGCTCCAAGCGCCGGTGCTCCGCAATAGAAGTGCGGTTCATTTTGAGAGACCCATAGAGGGCATCATGGCCAAACAGCAATGGGTCGGATGTAGGCGGGCAGAAATCTTTCAATTTGACCACCGCCGTGATTTTACCAGAGCGACGCCGATTATCGGGTGTGGTGTGCTGCAGATGCATGTCGTACAGCACCAAATGTCGGCTAGGGATTGGTTCCCCCGTGGTGCCCAAGTGCAAATAGGGGTAGGGCCGATACTTGGCCCGTTCAACCGATAAATCCCGCTTAGCTGATTCCCACACATTTTCCAATATGCGCTCCTCGATCACGATGCCAACGTCGCACCCACTGTCGAGTAGACCGGTGAGCGTGCAGCCCATAAATTTTACTTGGGCAACTGCACGATTGCAAAATTTGCTGTCGGCCCATTGTACAGCCGTCGGGTGTGCTGAGCCACTTGATGGAAACCACGATTCCAATTCCTCCGAATCAGATGCCGGTGCCGAAACAGGCGCAGGTGGCGCGGTTTTCCGCGCCTTCGGATTTCTCTTGGCCTTTCCACTTGACTTGGCGCTCGGGCTTGACCATTTATTCATATCCAGATTGAGCTTTTTACACTCAGTCTGCATACGTTGCTTGGCGTCGCCCTCGGATTTCCCAGCCCGCTCGAGAGCCGCCTGAGCATTTTCTGCTTTGTCGGATGAGTAGGCTGGGGATGCCGGATTTAGGAAGCATTTGCCAGGTGCATGCGGCATCGGGGCGCGATGTAGAAAATATGTGCACCACGGACCCGAATACGTAGCCGGATCGAATTTAGACTGCTTATCCCGGCCCCCATTCAGACCATCAAATCGGCCCGGGGCATTTTGGGATGCAGCTGAAGCAGATGGGGTATTGCCCCACCCTGCATTACGACCCTTCGATGGCTTCTGCTTCGTTGAGCTGCGCTGTTCATTTTGCTTAGCGCGGCGACGCTGCATTTCCTCACGCGCGATATCAAGGCGGCCAACGACGTCGGCCAATCCGATCTGGCCATCCTGCCATTTTTGGCGCCATGAATACCAATATGTTATCGGCATCACGTCCTCGACTTCGAGGAACAACTTGTCCCCGATCATTTTCTCGCGCTGGGAATCGTCGATTAGCTCACTGATATAGTGAAATGAGCTGCACAAATTGCTGTACAGCTGGGCCACCGTATCTGTAGATTTAGCCGAAATTTTGTACCAGTCGGCCACCGAGTGCGCTTTGCGATCAACCCGGTACACGCGAGCCAATTTGTCCAGGATGTAGAGCACACTGTTGCGCTTATCCAACCGAATGGACGTGTAGTGCGCTTGCGCATTGCCTTTCAGGCACTGCTGGAAAACATTTGTCCAGAACAAATGCTGATACGCCGGAGGCACGTTAAGCGCCTGCAGCGCCACATTGTGGAGCCAGAATTTGAAGGGCCCCGATGGCGCATTCGAATCGCCATTGAATGGCGTTTGCTTGCTGGCTACAGTGGCCACGTGGCCACCGCCCATGCGATCACTGGATGAAATTTGACCCAATGCCGCAACAAGGGACGGAAAGCCATCGGCTGGCACCATGACGAACTGGTCGATGTAGGCAGCAATTTGGCCGATCAAGCCACCCGGGGCAGACGAAATTGCATGTAGCCGGCTTTCAGTCGAATCCGCCAACGGATCGGTGGACGACGTCGACGGGGTGCTCGATGAAGCTCGATTTGGCACGCCCGATGTGGGCCCCAAGTTTGGGCTCACGCTTGGATTAGGTGGCACAATGGGTGCCGGTGTCGCTTGCGCCACCGATTGATTGGCCATTTGTGCCCCTAGCTGCTGGATAGCTGCCAAAAGATCCGCCATGACAGGCGCGGGAGGCGTCGCCGCAGCTGACTGTGCCGTGGGAGCGGGAGGCGGCACGGTGCCGCTATTATCACCCGCTGCAGGCACCTCGTCATCAGGATCCAGCACCAATTCCAGCGAATCATCAGGATCAGTGAAATATAGGTCCATGCAGCGCCATACTTGGCGGACCAATGCCACATTGCTCAAACGCGGCGGATCACTGATTGTGGGCCATTCGTCGTTGTTATCATCCCGATATTGCAGGAGCGTGATCAGCAATTGCATTAGCTTTTGCCGCTGGCCATGATCGATCCACGCTTCGACGATTGGCTCCAACTCGGGGCGCGTGTATTGCGACATTTTTCCGATTGGATAGCCACTACTTCAGCACACGCGAAATTTGCGAAAAATAGTGCTGGAATGGCCAAATGCGGTAGGGTGGCACCAGGACAATATGGTGCTAAAATTCCTCAAACTGTGCCAGCACAATTGAGTGCAAAATTGGCACAGGAGCAACTCAGTGCAAATAGGCACTGAGTCAATGGTGCGGTGGCGCTAGGCCAATGATGCACCAATTTGCACTCCGAAATAGTTGCAGAGTGCGAAAACGTGTCGCGGTAGAAGCGGCACGCTGAGTACGCTGCAGCGATAAGCCACTGCAGCGCCAAATATGCTGCACTTGCAGCGTCGGCTGCACCGATGCAGAAATGGCGCGGTAGTGGCCGCGTGCAGCCAGCCGGGACGCGGGGCGCGGAACGGCCCCTTTGTTTGGCACTGCGTCGCTGCAAACGCGGCGCAGTGATTCACCGAACGGCGGCGCCCGCGGCTCGACACACGCCCAGCGCTGTCTGGGAATGCCGCTCGAATTGCAGCGGCGCCCAAGGTGCAGCGCAGGCGGGAAATTCGGCGCCGCTGAGAAGCGGTGCCGACCAAAAATGGCACAGCCGACCAGTTCGGCTGTGCAAATCGGAGGGCCCAGCGCCCTTTCGAAATCGATTTTCAATCAGCCTCAGTGGCTGATCGAAACGCGTCGCGGTGCCGCGCAGCCCCAGTGGCTGATAAGCGGCGAAAACGATTTTCGAAATTCGATCAGCCCCAGTGGCTTGATCGAAGCTGCGGCGACGCGATTTCGATTCGCGGCACGGCGCAGTGGGTTGACCGCGCAGCCTCAGTGGCTGATAACCGCGGCGGGAATGCTCTGGCCGACTTGACGCGGCGTCGAGCAGCGGCCAAAAGTTGTCGCACGGCCGGGCACGATCAGGAGGCCCGGGGTCGAAATATTGGGAGCTAATTTAATAGCTCCCAGTACAGTCACCATGTAATGACCGCGTACTGGCGGTCATTTATATTTTATAGGGTTGAGGAACGATTTTGTTATGACAGCCGAATTCACGCTCAGTATTAGTATGCAGGCAAGCGTCAAGTAGCTGAATTTCACTAATTATTACCACGCGTTTATTTGACGATTTAGGTTTATCAAATTAGTAGAATACAGGTAAATCGATTCTCAAAAGTCCCAATATAGATGTAAGAAAATATGAGTCAAAAATACAAATTCTGTAGACTCAATTCGAATAGGAAAAGCGGCGTTGCACCACTACAGGAAATACTATGTAAATGAGTTGGCGCCAATACCTAAATATTGTCTACTTAAAGATGGAATAAACGTATAGCTTATATAGGATACAAATAGGACATTTATAAATGGACGCCTAATAGAAAACGACGCTTTACGCTGGAAAAGAATGCGTCTGGGAAGCTTTCGGGCGGGCAAATGGAATTCAAACCTACAGTAGGAAAATGAATAAAAAACACTTATAAAAATGGCGCTGTAAAACAGTGGCATAACAACGTGAAATGATAAAAATTGAATTTTTCAATTCGCTCTAGTTGTGGCTGATAACACTCAGTATTGGACACGATTAAGGTATTGATTCATATATTATCCTTAGAAAATTGTAGACCCGTAGCATGATCCACACTCGTGTAATTAATTTCACGAAAACATTTCACGTCATCATTTCACGTCGAATCGACGCTGAGCTCTAATTCCCGCTTTACTGTGAATTCCACAAAACTTTCTGGCGAAATAATAAAACCCCCCTTGAATAAACCCCCCCCCTCGAATTAACCCCCCCTCAAATTTTGCTGGCGAAATAATAAACCCCCATGGGGGTATTTCGAGGTAATACGGTAAGCTTTTACATACCCAAAACTGGTAATAAATGTTACAAAACTGGATATATTTGGACATAAATACATACCGAATTTCCTCAAATTAAAATTGAAATTACCTTAATTGATTCCACTCGAAATACCCCCAGGTCTGAGCGACCTGAGAAAAATTAACCCCCCTCGAAATACCTCCGTCTCAAATAATATACATCAGAGGGGGGGGGGGGTAATTCGAGGGGGGTTATGCGAGGGGGTGTTATTATTTCGTCAGAAATTTTAAATGCAATGCAAATTAGCATTGAAAAATACATAAAGTACATTGCATACATGATGTACATCATTCTGGAGGGGGTGTTTCGGGGGGGGGGGGGTATTATTCCCCAGCCCATCTTGAGGGGTGGGGGCGGGGGGGGTTAATTCTATAACGGTTCATACGGTATATATTTATCTACACAAACTAGTCTATGTGCAGCTGCGATGCAAACTGGCAGATCAGATCAGAATCTTACTGTATTTTGATGAATAAACACATGTAAAAATGTGAATAAAAATACTAAATAGGTATTTAAATATATCTACCGTAAATCATCCAGTGATGTTGTCAAATTATTACTGGTCACTGTGGTTAAACGCTAAATGACAATGTTATGGAATGGAATATACGCGGCGGACATCACACTTAGTATGACAACCTACCATAACCCATCTGAATAGTGAACCAAAAATTACACCGCTTTTTTTCATCGCAATATTTCGTTTTTACTATGGAATAATTTATTACGAAATTTATCACAAGATTTTATTCATTAAATTATGGTAGGTTTTCATACTAGGTGTGCTGTCCGCCGAGTATACGTATTTATACTTTTAAAAAGTCCAGTGATTTTAACAACTCTGATGGAATGTACCCTTTAAATAATGGCTTCCATAATATTTAAGATAACGTTCCGTTAGTGAGGAGCAATTATTTGAATAAATGTGAAGAAGAAATGTCAACTGCAAAAAGCTTAAGGCATAAATAAGTAATTGTAATCTCTAAATGGAACGTCTTTGATAGACTTGATTATATTTGTTTTTTGACATTTAGCTTCCACTTGTATAAAGCCGGAGTTACAGCATAACGATAAATGGAAGGTGAAGCGACAATTACATGTCGCAGCAAATTCGATTACTCAAGAACGCTTGAAGGTATCCATCCTTAAATTGACATGTTGAAAGCACTAACCGATATCTATATCGTGTCCAAAAATTACCCAAAACGCAAAAGTGATTCTTGATATCAATGAAAAACGAAAATTTTGTTATTTGTCGGCAATCTCAACCGAGAAATGCTGCCGACAAATAGTGAAATTTTTGTTTTTCATTGATATCAAGAACCACTTTAGCGTTTTGGATAATTTTTGGACACGATATAGATATCGATTAGTGCTTTCGACATGTCAATTTTCGGATGGATACCTTCAAGCGTTCTCGAGTAATCGAAGTTGCGGCGACATGTATTTGTCGCTTCACCTTCTATTTATCGTTATGCTGTAACTCCGGCTTTATACTGAATGAACAGCTTGGTGTGGTATATATGTAGGGAAAAGCGTATGTTTTGACTAGTGCTGTAAAAGCGTCACGGCACTGACGCTAGCGCCAAAGCAAAAAGCGCCATGGCGCTTTTGGCGCTTGGCGCCATAGTCCTGGCGCTTTCTCCATCACTAGTTTTGACGTATAAAGGCCCGTGAAAAAATTCTGCACCAAATACAACCACATTACGCCTGCGCACACTAGTTTTAAACCGAAAATTCGAAAACTCAGATATCAGCTTTGAACGCATTTTAGTTTTCTAGAATGACGTGTACGTCAACTACAGTTGACGGAGATTAAAATTAACTCATATAAGGGCGCTCAAAGCTGCTTTATGAGTTATCGAAATTTCGGTTGAAATCTAGTGCGAGGAAAAAATAAAACTCCATCGAAATACCCCCGTCCGGAATAATGAACATCATTGACGTAATGTAACGCTGCTTGTTGCTGCTAATTTGCATCGCAGCTAACAAAGACTAGTTTAGTATGGATATAAAATATGTATGTAAAAAATATAGCTAGGTATTTTGTTTTATTCACATTTATCACTAGTTTTTGGTATGTAAAAGCCTATTCTTTACGATAACCATTCACGAAAATTTCTGACAAAATAATACCCCCTCGAATTTAACCTCCTCAAAATGTGGTGGCGAAATGATTAACCCCCCTGGGGGTATTTCGGCGAAATACAGTACTTCAATTAAATTTTAAGAAAGTGAATGCCCCACTCTGTCTACATCACAACCCTTTTCCAGTGAATTTAACAATTTGATGGAATATGAAGTGAATAGATACTGATGTCGAAGAAAAAAGCAAAATGAAAGTACTTCTTGTCTAATTAACACTACCGTATTTCTTGTAATAGAAGACAGCTATTCTAGTTTTTTAAATTTTTCACACGTTTTTCATTTGAACACAGTTTCATTTTTCGAATACTTGAGCTTTGAGCAACACTTCAATATTAGAGCATCAATTCGAAATTTATAATCTATGTTTGAATGCTTTGAATGTTATCACCATCTATTTTTATATTTTTTTGTATTTTGGCACTCTTCCAGCAGCATTTCTACCTGCCGTTCTATTGGAGACTGCCGTTCAATTGGAGGCTGCCATTCTATTGTTTTCACGTGCGCAAAACAGCGCCAAAGTGCCCTTCTATTGGTGGTATGCCACTATATTAGAAGAAATTCAGTATTTGTACAATGTATTTATAGAAATGTGGTTTAAAATTCTAATAGAAACATAATTCCTCCCCTTGAATAACCTCCCAAGAACACCCCCCTGCGGCCACAAAAGGTCTGTCAAAAAATAACCACCCAGGGGAACTAATCCCAGATACATGGTATTTTCTTTTCACCAATGTTTACAGCTGGTACACTTTTTTCATACGACCATATATAGTTTTATTTCAGTAACAAATCAGTTGGATAGTTTCATGTTAAATTAGCCTGGGAGCCTGTACCAGAGTTGGAAAAACGTATTTACGTTTACCCGAAATACCCGGTTATTCGGGTATTTATATTTACGTTTACGTTTACGTTTTCTAAAAATACCGTTACGTTTTGTTACGTTTTCCTGACCAAAATACCCGGGTACTAGGGAAAACGTAAAAATTCTGATATTTTGTAGTTTCTTAGTGGCCGCGCCCTCAGACGGAACTGCGTATTTCCATGAATTCTCTACAGATTTTGATCATCGAGCACTTAAAATCATCAGAAAAATGTGCTGATCACTTTAGTGCAGCGATTAGGACGATTACAAACAATAACTCAAACATTTTATAAACTCCGACACAGTCACCATTTCTCTACCGACAATAGTCAATGCCGCACAGAGAATATAGGTAACTGTATTTTGTAATAAACTGACAACAAATTATGAATAAAATAGTGAAAGAAATCTCATATTTATGATTCAAAATTCAACACAATTCCAGGTACCCTCTTCAGATAGGTGTGGCATATTTCACAGTATATTTGATGGTGTGTTTTTCCAAAATAGACTAAAAACAGTTTTAAAAGTTTCAATGCACTGAAATACTGTCTGTTCCCCTTACAAAGGTGGCTGTAGAGTGACCATTTAGCCATGGGCTTGTGAAATTTGCTAAAATAATTAGTTGATAATTAATAATAATAATAGTTGTCTCACTCATGTTGTTGATTATGGTAAGCATGTAGTGCTAAAAACATGAAGATATCATGGAAATCAGCGATTGACCCATCCAAAGGTGAAAATAACGGTATTTTCCAAAGCACAGTGGCAAATACGACACATATTTTTTAAACATTTTTACGTTTACGCTTTTTTTTACGTATTCCTTGGTATTTCAAAAATACCTTACGTTTTAGTATTTATACTTTTGATTTGGAAAAGGTATTTACGTTTACGTTTACATTTTCTAAAAATACCAGTATTTGTACAACTCTGGCCTGTACTCGCGCGGCTGTGGGGAAGACAATTTCTATTCCATTTCTTGCCTCGGGAATTCAATTTGCTAGAAAATGAAACCAGGGACCAATGCCAAACACGCTACTGTTAAGTGACAAAAAAGTTGTTGTAAAAAAGTTGAAGGATGTCATAAGAAGGTGAGAAGTTGTGATTCTGTGAAGTGACAGGTTTTAAGTGATACTTGGTATGCTGCTATTTTTCTAAATTCATATGGTAAATAGGACTCTGCACACACTTTGCGGTCTGCCAAGTATAGATACCGTATTTCCTCGAATTACCCCCCGGGGGTTTATTTTTTCAGAGTGAAAATTTTGAGAGAAAAACGTGAAAGATGCAACAATAACCACAATTTATAAGTTTTTACAGCCTTATACAAGGATGTAGATGGTATTATAAACGATGTTCAAACGTAACACAGTAAGTGTTTTGAACGTCTGTTATGCATTTCCCGGACCACAAATTCATAGTGCCCATTTTGAGGGGGGGTATTTCGAGGGGGGGTATTTCGAGGAAATACGGTATACTCGGCGGACCGCAGAGTATGCGCTCAAAATTATTGATGTCTTGGTCGATAATGCGCGAGATGGATACTTATGAATGCACTTTCACAAAAAGGAAAATATTTAAAAAAGAAAAAGGCAGAGAGGAGGCAAACGAGGAATGTTTTTTCCCGAAATGTTTTTCCTTTTTTTTGCTGGAATTATTTTTGATTTATTAATGATGACGTCATGATGGAGTGTTTCCTTCAGAAAAATGCATACCGTATTACCTCGAAATACCCCCATGGGGGTTTATTATTTCGCCAGCAAAATTTGAGGGGGGGTTAATTCGAGGGGGGGGGGGGTTTATTTGAGGGGGGTTTTATTATTTCGCCAGAAAATTTCGTGGAATTCGTAGTAAAGAATACGCTATTTCTTACACAAAAACGGTAATAAATGTGAGAATATAGGTTATATTGGGGCTATAGATGTACATCTGTACACAAATGAGCGTAAAAGAGTAGCTGCGATGTGCAAATAAGTAGTAATAAATACATCATGTACATTGCATACATGATGTACATCATTCCGGAGGGGGGGTATTTCGAGGGGGGGGTTTATTATTTCCCCAGCCCATTTTGAGGGGGGGGTTAATTCGAGGGGGGGGTTAATTCAAGGGGGGGGATAATTCGAGGTAATACGGTAGATTGCGGTACGCAGAGTATGAATAGAAAAAAAATCGGATAGGATTTGACAATAAAACTTCAGAGTTGTTAGAATTACTGAACTTTTCAAAAGTATATGTAAACATAAAGTATTTTTGTTTACTCACGACAAAGTACAGAAAACGTAAAATACTTTTTTTTACTCGTACGTACGCGTAAATTTGGGTACTTTTCTTGCGAGTGTAGAAACAACTACTTTTTGTCATTCCTGACGCTACACATTTTCTGAGGCGTCAATACTTTTTCAAGTGGGCGTCAACCGTCAAGTTGGCACTTTTTCATACGTGTACCGCGCAACGTATGTTTTTGTTTAAGAAAATGATAGATAACATAGTTTTCAGGGTCTCTTTATTCCAGGAGATAAAAATAGCAACAATAGCGGCAACAAAAATACAACACTAATTCATCCAAATCCGGTAATTCATCCAAGAAACACTACTTATTATTGAAGCGAATGAAAAACTTCTTCTCTAATGTTTCCATGACGATTGTGTAATGATCCCACTCTAATGACTCGTTTCCGCTTCGATTGTCTCCGCAGCCATTTCGATTCGGTTGCGATTTTTGTATTTTTAAAGCGCACTACCCCCGCGTATCTTTAATATCCAACGGAACCACGTCTGTACAACGGAGTGCATATTTCAAATCAAGGCAATCAAAAACCCACAAATGCATCATTTCACAATTTGAAATTTTTGGCCCTTATTGAAATTTCTAATTTATTATCCCTACGGGTTCAATTTATTCAGTTCAATTCAATGTATTTACCGCGTACTCACGTACGCGTATTTTTCGAGTAAATGTACGTACATTTAAATAACTGTGGTAAAATGCCCACTCTTTACTACGATATTTACGAAAATTCTGGCAAAATAATAACCCCCCCCCCCCTCGAAATGCCTCTCAAAATTGTCACTCTGAAAAATAAACCCCCTCGGGGTATTTCGAGGAAATACGGTAGCTTTTGAATGCCGTAAATGTCAATTGACAGTAATGATGGCAAACCATAATTCGAAGGCTCAAAAACGTTTTTTTTAAATATTTTTTTTGGAGTTTTTAAATTTTGATTTCACCACATGAAAAACACTTGAAAATCGATTGTTTGAGGAAAATTCATTAAATCAATGTCAGAAAATCAATCCAATAATGAGGAACAAGATCCATATGTATGATAGAGAAAACAGGGAAGCGTACAAAAAGTTACTTACCTAATTGGATGATAGAAAGACTCAGCTTCTATTTCAGGACACATCCGACATTTTTCAATCATTTCCTTTTTGGTCAGCGATTTTATGAGTCTTTTATGTGTGATTTTATGATATCCATCAAACAGAAAGAATACAAATGGTAAAAAAACCGTATTTCCTCAAAATGTCCCCCACCCTTGAATTAACACCCCCCTCGAAATACCCGCAAGTCTTTTCAAGTTGTGGAAAAAATAACCCCTTTGAAGTAACGCCCATCCGGAATACGTTACATCATGTATGTATGCAATGTACATGATGTATTAATTGCTGCCAATATGCTGACACATACCGTATATACTCGAATAATCCCCCCGCGGAATTATTTTCTCGTCAGACTTTTTTGAGAAGGGGGGGGGGGAAACCAAATTGAATGAAAAAACTTTATCATATGCCTAAATGGGGGATTATTCGAGGGGGAATTATTTATTCCTCACTCGTCTAAGAGGAGACTTGTTTGTGTAGCCACCTATGTTGATATGTTTTATCATGTTGATTAGGCAGCGTTTACACGGATTTTTGGGTGACGACAAAAAACAAAAATGACACTTTAAAAAGTTTCATAAGTCGATTGTTAAGTTCCATATTTTCGAGAAAAGGTGGTTGAGTATATGTAGTACTGAGGGGTATATGCATGTGAAATTTCATTCATATTGTCTTGGTCATTAAAGAGTGATAGACCACTGCATTTTTTTGTTGTCACCGGAAGTTGTTTTTGATTCCGACAAAATTCCGACAAATCGAGAACATTTGATTTTGAGTGTGACGAACAGCAAATTCATCGCTGTGATCGTCACGCACATATCGAAGTGACACAGAAAAATGGTTAAAAGTCGTCACGAGCTGTGAACGTGTTTTTTCAGTGATGACAATGTGTCTTTTATCTGAAACATCACAGCAAAATATTTTGTGAGTGTGTGATAGGTGGAATGTGAATTTTTCACTAGTTTATATAGATATATACCATAAATACTCAATTATTTTGACAAGGGTTTGCTGACGTTTTTTAAAACGTTTTTTATTTAAAAAAACGTTGTTTTCAAAAAAAAACATGATGTCCAAAATGTTTTAAACATTGGCCAACATTTTTAGTACTAAGCACTAGGTATTTTGCATTATTTTTCTGTGTGCAAGCACGCAATTTCACACACAAATTGACATTGGTAGCTGTTTTCATTGGTTTTGTGGCATTTTTTGTATCAAAGCATCCATTTCTATATGCTACCATTAGGGTGTCAAAAAAATTTTTTTACGGAAAACGGAAACGGAAAAATTTTTTCAGCGGCCGGAAAACGGAACGGAAAATGGAAAAAAATTTGCACTTGGCGGAAAACGGAAACGGAAACGGAAAAAAAAATTCAGCGGCCGGAAAACGGAAAAAGAGGCCAGAAAAACGGAAACGGAAAAATCTAATTTGTACGGAAATGGAAAAACTTGCTGAAATTTTGCCGGAAAATGGATCAAATTAGCTGAAATTTTGATGGAAGTGGAAAAAATTTGCAGTCATTTTGCTGCAAATGGAAAAAAAATTGACATCATTGACAATCTGCATGAATTTTTACCAGTTTGGCTGATCAGAAAACAGAAAGTTAAGCCACAAAAAAGTAAAATGAGGCGGAAAAATGGAAAATTGAGGCGGAAAATGGAAAAAACGGCGGAAAAACTGAAATTTGAGATGGAAAAAAGGCGGAAAAACTGAAAATTTAGCCGGAAAACGGAAAATTAGCTGGAAAAACGGAAAAAAAGTTGCCGGAAAACGGAACGGAAAACGGAAAAAAAATTCAGCAGCCGGAAAACGGAAAAAATTTGCCTGCGGAAAACAGAAATGGAAAACGGAAATTTAACACCCTAGCTACCATGGGTTGATAAGCCGTCATGTTGCTGTAGTATATAATATTCAGGTAGAGTGCTTACATGTACCTCCACAGTGTGTAAGATCACTAAAGTAACAACTTTCTTTTATAACCTTGTTTGATCACTATTCCATGCCAAACTTCACCTGAAGTCACGAACATTCGACTATAAGGCAATATATGAACATGTCAACAAAAAATGGATATTTTTGACACAAAGCACCACTATAACGCTCTCCTATGGCTCCACAGCCATTATATGGTCATATTTAACATCACAAAGTACTGCCAGTTGTCTAAAGTACCTATATATGCGGACCCATAACCATATCTGGGAGCTTTTAAAAAAACAAGGAGTTAAAAAACACGTTTTTTTCCAACCCTAATTATGACCCCCCTCCAATAAGTGATCCAACCAATGGTGAGACCCCTTTGTACATGTAGTGTGAGTTTAATGCGACCCTCTGTAATAGTGTGACCCCCAGAGAAAAACATAAGGCAGCGTTTACACGGTTTTGTTTGGGTGACGACAAAAAAAACAAAAATTACACTTCAAAAAGTTTCATAAGTCGAGAGAAAAAGTGGTCGCATATATATAGTACATAGGATGTATCCACAGTGGATTGGGGCCTCTTTCCTCGAATCTCAACGCATTCTCAGCACACAGTGCCCCACCCCAAATACAGGTTGGCCCAAATGCGTGTCAACGGTTCTGTTGCTTATGTTGGCATGTTTTGTTTTGCTTTTTGGGTTTTCTGAAATGGCCTTTTTGTATACATTGTGGCCCATACTTTTGTATTCAAAACAATTTTGTCGAATTCTAATTTGAAGTCAATCTAGTTGTTATTAGGGTTCAAACGGGACCAGTTTTTCGGGCCGGGACCGCGACTGGGACCAGAAATTTTTCTTATCGGGACCGGGACCGGGACTGGCAGATCGTACCAAGACTGGGACCGGGAGTGGCATTTATTTTTTATCGGGACCGGGACTGGGGTGTCGGGCTGGGACCGGGACCAGTACCGCCTCAGTCCCAGAATTTTGCCGAACCATCTACTGGGACTGGGGTAGCGGGACCAGAATAATAGGCCCTTGAAGTGATAAAATAGGCCTTCGAAATCATAATAGAGCCCCTGAAATGATGATTTTATGAAAAAACGTTGTTTATTCAGTGTAAAACAACGTTTTTTTATCCCTTATCGGGACCACTACAAAATTCAAGGGACCGGGACCGGGACTGGCGGATCGTACCGGGACTGGGACCGGGACTGACATTTATTTTTACGGGACCGGGACTGGGGGACCGGGACCGGGACTGGGACTGGAACTGGGACTGGGACCGGTACCGCCTCAGTCCTGGAATTTTGCTGAACCATCTACCGGGACCGCGGTCCCGTTTGAACCCTAGTTGTAGGGTGTCAAATTTCCGTTTCCGTTTCCCATTTCTGCCTTTCCGCAGGAAAATTTTTTACCTTTCCATTTTCCGGCAGCTGAAATTTTTTTACCTTTCCGTTTGCGTTTTTCCGGCCCATTTTTCCATTTTCCAGTTGAAAAATTTTTACCATTCCGTTCCCATTTTTCCCCGGCCATTTTTCCATTTTCTGGCTCGATTTTCAGTTTTCTGGCATTTTTCCAATCTGTATTGATTGTTTTCCACTATGGTGTTTTTTTCTACCAGGTTCTTGTGTCGTTCATAATTTTTATCTGTATCCAAATCTGTAAAAAAACACAAAGTAATGTTGGACACATACTTTGCAGTCCGCTGAGTATACTTTTTACTGTTCAGTTACATCAAAGTTCACTTTTGCTAAATTCTTGTTGTTGTTGTAGTGTGTTTTTGCTACCTTTTGATGATTTTTTGTTGGTTCAGTAAAGCTTGAACTACAAGTGAAGTTACTGGCATGATCCATAGTTGCAGAATGTACAGCTACCACAATCAAAGCCAAACAGGCAAACCTGCATGCAAATTTGTCCATTTCTGTGCAAATTTCACTTTATTTTTTTCCGTTTCCGTGAAAATTTTGCTTTCCTTTTCCGTTTTCTGGCATTTCATTTATCTGTTTTCCGTTTTCCGACCAATAAATTTTTCTACCTTTCCGTTTTCCGTTTTCCGCTGAGTGAAATTTTTTTACCTTTCCGTTTTCCGTAAAGTGAAAAAAATTTACCTTTCCGTTTTCCATAAAAAAATTTTTTTTGACACCCTAGTCAGGCTGAACAAAACAGCTGCCTGGTTTGATTCAGTGCAAATTAAGCACATCTGCTGTGTGAAGATGCAATGGATGTGTAATATCAATGGAAACAGAGCATACATGTGTATGTAGTATGATAGAAATGTGTTTGCAAATTTTAATGGAATAATAATTCCCCCCTTGAATAATTCCTGCCTCAAAACTGTCTGATGAAAAAATAATTCCCCAGGGGAACTACTCAAGTAAATCCGGTAGAATGGTGCCATTCTATTGGGAATAAATAAAACAGTCAAAAATGGGTACTGTATTGGCTTGTTTCAAACCCGGGGCTGTATTTTGTTACAATGCTCTTACACAGTGGGACTCAATTTGAACATGATACACAATTCAAGCATGATATTGTACTATTTCATAAGGTATCCTAAATTATAAAATAAGCACTAGGTATTTTGCAAACTTTTTGTGCGCAAGCGTGCAATTTCACACACAAATTGACATTGGTGGTTGTTTTTATTGATTTTGTGGCATATTTAGTATCAAAGCAGGGGTTTAGTAGGGGGGTTGGGGGGGGGGTTACCCCCCCCAATTCGCCAGCTATCTATCTTTCCCAGAGGCTTGCTCAGCTACCTATCTATCCCAGAGGGAAAATTTTCAGCTATCTATCCCCAAATCATCAAAATTTTGCCCCAATTTTTGCTCAAAATCGATAATTTTCATACCATTTTATAGTTTTTTACCTTTAAAATTCTAATTCATGTTCCTTATTGCTCATTTTCAGCTATTTTTTGTACTATATGTACTTATATACCTATTTTAGCTGTTTTTCACCTACTTTCAGCATTTTTTCCCCTTTTCTTCCTTCTATACCTTGGAAAAGCCTATACCTATATTGAACCCCCGCGAACTCCCTCCCCCCAGAAAATTTTTTTTCAGCTGTCTAGCCCTCTGTAGGAGCGATTTGCTATCTACCTATATGAACCCCTGCAGGGGTCCAAATCTGCACAACCCCTGTATCAAATCATACATTTCTATGTGCTACCATGGGCAATGTACTTCCACATTCAAGTAATGTGCTTCCATGTACCTTCACAGTGTTTAAAATTTTAACATCACTCCCAAAGTAACAACCTCCTTTTATAACCTTGTTTAATCACTATTCCATGCCTAACTTCACTTGAAGTCACAAACATTTGACTATAATGGGATTAGTGATGGAAAAGCGCCAGGAAAAATGGTGCCATGGTGCCAAAAAGCGCCAGATAAAATGGCGCCGGGTACCAATGGCGCAATGGCGCCATCTAAAAAAATGGCACCAGGCGCCAAAGGGTGCCAGAAACAATGGCGCCAAAATCGCGCCATTGGCGCCTGGCACCATTTTTCATGGCGCTTTTCCATCACTAGTTGACACAAGGTCATATCTGGGAGCTTTTAAAAAAAACTGTTTAAAAACGTTTAAAATTAATAAAAAAAACGTTTTTTTATATAAAATACATGGTGTTAGCGTTCCGACAAATTAGCCTCGGTAGCGAGGCGTTCCGACAACTTTTAAAAAAATTTCCATTTTATTTACAGATGCATTCCAAATGTGTCGTCACAAGCTGTGAACGAGCTATGCTTGTGACGACATTCTATAAGTGACGTCACCTATTTACATGTAAAATGTTTACAAAATTTGCATTATTGTATATCAAAATTTATCGAGGCTGATTTTACATGTGTGACGACCAAATTTATCGAGGCCGATTGGTCGTCACACATGTAAAATTACCAATTTTTATCAAAAAATGTCTGTGACGACACAAAATTTTTGTCGTCACCAAAAATCCGTGTAAACAGGGCCTTACGAGATTTGTGTATGTAAAATCCCATCTTTACTACGATCGGTCTCGAAAATTGCTGGGTGAATAATAAATAAAACCCTCTGTTTAAGTTTAGCTAGTTAAATATGTCACACACTAAACTGCACTAAATATATTCTAAAGAACATTTACTTTCGAAAGAACATGATTTTTTGGCACAATGCCAACCTTTAATTATTTTATGTATTGTCAAGTTACATCGTGACGGATTTGTGCGCGGACTTCTGCTCTGCCGCCAATCAAGATAATATTGAGTTATACAGAAATAAACTTCCAATAAAATGAATCCGGTTGCCAATGGAAAAAGCATGGCTGACTGATTAAATTTTGTCCCTCGAGGCCGGGGCTTTTTATGCTTATCTGTACATATCATATCTTAATCTTCAGTCACGCATAGGAACAGAACAGAATGACGGGATAGTGCACAATTATGTACCGTATTAACTCGAAATACCCCCTCCCCTTGAATTAAACCCCCTCGAAATACCCCCAGGTGTTTTCGAGTTGAGGAAAAAATAACCCACCCCTCACTCTCGAAATACCTCCCGCAATGATGTTCATTCATATACGCTAAGTTGTGTATAGATGTAGATTTATTTATATGTCCCTATCCCGATATATTCTATTATGACACCACGTGTATTACCGTTTTTGGGTATGTAAGGTCGTATTCTACACTATGAATTTGACGAAATTTTCTGACGACATAATACCACCCCCCCCCCCTAGAAAAAGCCCCCCTCAAATTTTCCACTCTGAAAAAATAACCCACTTGGGGGTATTTCGAGGAAATACGGTACATGCATATGAACATAATTAGCGCGCCTTCATGTCCTGCGGCATTGTTTTTTTTCTTTGCAGAAGAATTATTATTTTGCATTTCATGACACTTCCTGCAATTTTATTGCTGAATTTTTTATGTTTAATAACAAATGAGCGCAGATACATGGCAATTCAAAAAATGGTGCAGTGAAAGTTTGATGATTTTTTTATCAACTTTTAAATGAGTAAAGAATTTCCACAGTTCACAAAAACATTCAACGAAGTACAAATATGCAACCCAATACAGGAATTTAAAATAAATGCATGATAAGTTTTGTGGCAGCTTATACCTTGCATATATGCACTGCATCACATTCACTGTACATAGGTATTTATTTTTACCACATAGAAATGAACATAAAAATGAAAAATGAGAAGCTGTTGAAATATGGCGGTACCAGTACACATAGATATCAGCCATATATATAACATGCATAAGACACTGCCAATCTTTTCCAGAAAACAAACAATTTTCATAGCAAAAAACCCTGGTACCACTTTTTCAATAGGTATAAAAGTTATCAGATCAGTGATATATGCACAGAAATATTATGAAGTTGGAACATAACATACATAAATAAATACATACATGCATACCTAAGTAGAGTGAAAATTTATGGATGTAGAGTGGTAGACGCTAATAGTGATGGAAAAGCAGGAGAAAAATGTCAAGTGTAGTTTGCAAACATCAATGTTTCCTTGTTAGGAACCCGTTGTGTTCACGTAGCCTGACCATTATGTGGATGGAGGTTTTTTATTACATACCAAGGCTTGTATTTTTAACATACTATACCTATTTCCTATTTTGCCGTGGCCATCTATGGTGGTTGTTAGAATGGTAGTACCGTATTTCTCCGAGTATAATTCCAGGGGCACTATACAAATTTGGGGTCATTTTTCAAACACTTTCCAAGTGCTGTGCATAGTGCCAGGGCACTATGCAATTCACCTAATTTTTCACCTAATACTTTTCTATAATGCTGCGATTACAGCTCGGGCTTAAAATTGACTGGGTGTAAAATTGATTTTGGGAGTAAAATTTATTACAGATGAATGGATAAAGATACGACATTGTTATTTCAGTCAAAGAAAGCTTAGATGCAGACGTTTCTTGTGTCCAAAGCTCATGAGTTTATTTTAATCGTACTGGGAGTTATGAATTTTAGCACAATTGTTTCAATTATGCGCTGTAAGTTGCGCAAAATTAGGGAGTAAAATAAAACAAATTTGTGCCAAAATTCATAACTCCCAGTACAATTAAAATAAACTGATGAGCTTTGGACACAAACAACATCTGCATGTGCACTTTCTTTGACTGAAATTACAACGCCATATCTTTATCCATTCACCTGTAATTAATTTTAAGCCCAAAATTTATTTTACGCCCGGTCAATTTTACGTCCAAGCTGTAATCGCAGCATTAATGAAAAGCTACCGCCGATCCAGGGTTGCATGTGAACGAGGCACTTGACCAGACTCGTGCAACAGACGCGCGTGCGCGCCGCAATGCAGCTGCTTTTGAGGGGCGTGCACTGACACGTGCCCGATACGCACATATGCCCGTTTTTTTCACTTGACACTTTTTCAAGTGATTTTCAGATATAAGTGAAGTGAAAAAAGTTCACTAATGTCATTGCGCAACTTTTTTTCACTTTACTCATATCTGAAAATGACTTGAAAAAGTGTCAAGTGAAAAAAACGGGCATATGTGCGTATCGGGCACGTGTGCGTATCAGGCCTGCCCCCTTTTGAGCACCACTTTCTTTCATCTTTATGAAACAGGCGTCAATATAGGAAAATTCACGTGAGATACTTACGTAATGCGCTTTGTTTGGCAAAATTTTTTTGTGCTTTGTATAGTGCCCGGGCACTATGCATGGAACTTTTTGCAATGTATAGTGCCCCGGGCACTATGATCGGGGGGAATTATACTCGGAGACATACGGTATGTATCTAATATATATAAAAGCACCATAGCTTTTTTGATGCGTGTCACTTGATGGCAAACACTTGCGACTTCTTACACCACTGGGCCTATTCTGGACCAAGTGTATATCGTATTCTTCTAATAGATGGCATATCTTCAATAGAACGGCAGGTTTTAATAAGTTTTTGCACTCATGAAAATGATGGACATGGATGGGCAGCCTCAAATACAATGGCAGGTAGAAATAACGTTGGAAGAGTGCCAAAACACAAAAACATGAAAGGTTACTGTATATTTGACATTTTACATTTTACATGACACTTTACATTTTACATTATATTTTACAGGATGTTTGGAGTGCGAATGGTTCAAATCCATGCCTAACCGCACTGGCAGCAAAGTGCAGCCTGTCACGTGGAGAAACTTCGGTACTCATTCTTTCTGTTCCTTAAACCCCATACTTTAAGCAGGTAGAATATTTTTAAGCCGGCTGCTTGAAGCTAGGCAACAAGTGAAAATGGTTACAATTATAATACTGTGCATGGATATTATTGTATGCATTTTTAAAGGGTGCTTTTTATTAGCCGTGTATTTATTATACCAGAATAATTGCCTTGTCTTGAATAATTCCCACTTGAATAATCCCCCCTCCTGTTAGATGAGTGTCAAAAAAATAATTTCCCCCTCGAATACCCCCCACTAATGGAAGTGAAGCCTCACCCGTGTCACCTCAAATAAACCACCTGACACTACATCAGGAAGCAGTCCCAAGCCCTGTAAAGTGTAAAGTAAAGTGTCAAATGTAAAGTCAAATGCAAAGTAAAGTGTCAATCAAAACAAAAAAAAAAGATTTTATTACTGAACTTTGCATGACAATTGACAGTTTATTTTGCATTTGACTTAACATTTGACACTTTACTTTACACTTTACAGAGCTTGTTGGACTGCCACCAGTTTGGGGGGTGTCAGAAGAAAAACAACTGCGCATATCTTTAAAAACAATCAATGAAGCCAGAGTAGGCAAATAGCAGCGTCTGATATGCTTCAGCGAATGCACATCCAATGTGAAAAGATGCAATGGAATGTGCATTAAATGGCCACAGGACATAAATAATGCGTATTTTATGTAGTGTGTATACTCGGCGGACCGCAAAGAATGCTCCCAAAATTATTTATGTCTTATTTAGGTCGATAACGCGCGAGCTGGATACTTATGTATGCACTTTCACAAAAGAAAAATATTGGGGAAAATAAAAGGCGGAGTTGCGTACAAGCGATGAATGTTTTTTCCCGTTATGTTTTTCTTTTTTGCTGGAATTAATTTTATTTTATTAATGATGCCGTCATGATGGAGTGTTTCCTTCAAAAAATGCATAGCATGCGGTCCGTTGAGTATAGACACACACACTTCCTTATCCGTTGTAGAATTTGAACAAAAAATGGAATGTTATTTATTTTGTTATAAAGCATTTTCCATGACATGAAATGATAGAAACATGCTTGAAAAGTCTGACGACAAAATAATTCCCCGGGGGAATTATTCGAGTAAATAAAATGTTTTTATTGCCATTGGACTAGAGTATTGTGAGGGAGGGCTACTTTACATTCCATATTTCCCCTAATACAACGGCATATCTACAATAGAATTGCACTACCAATAGAAGGACAGGTTTCAGTAGTCTTTGCACTCACAAAAACCATAGAACAGCACCATCCAATTACGTTGGATGACTGCCAAAACACAAAAATCAACAAAATGAATGGTGAGAACATTCAAAGCATTCCAATTTATGCTCTGATATCGATCAGGGGAAAAGGTGGCAAAAAAAACAATAGCGCCATTTTATAAAATCTAAGTAATATGGTATAAAAAATACCAGAAAGTACCTACCGTATTTCCTCGAAATACCCCCCGGGGGGTGATTGTTTCATAGTGGTCCCGAGAGGGGGGGGTTAAACGAGGGGGGGGGGTATTTCGAGGGGGGGGTTATTGTTTCACAAGAAAATTTTTGAAAACCAAGTACGAAATTGTCGTCTGAAACGTACGCAGACGTCGAAAAATGCAACAAAAACCGCCATTTATAAGGTTCTGTAGACTAATATTAGTATGTAGATGGTATGTACACTGTTCTAACGTGACACCGACATTGTTTTAACGTGTGTTCTGCAGTACACTGAACACAAACTACAGTTATTGTCATGTACGTTCCCTTTACACTCAATTTGGGGGGGGGGTATTTCGAGGGGGGGGTGATTGTTTCATAGTGGTCTCGAGAGGGGGGGGGTCAAACGAGGGGGGGGTATTTCAAGGGGGGGGGGGGGTATTTCGAGGAAATACGGTATTTTGCTCACCTTGTGCAGTGTAAAAGTTAAAAATTGTCACTTTTTCATGAAAATGAAAAATGTCACTCAGTTTTCTCTACTCAGCAGCCGTGATAAAAAATTTCTTTATGTTTACGTTTACTTTAAAAAAGTTCAGTACTTTTAACAACTCTGATCGGATGCAACTCATCATGAAAACACGGCAACAACATTTGAGTACTCAAAAATTAGATTGGGTTGAAATGGCACAATCAGATAAACATATCAAAGTATACAGATCACAATACATACAGCAAATGTCCACAACGGTGTTGCGTGCACTAGGTTTCAAACGGGATTGACTTTTCGGGATCGGGATTGGTTTTTTGAGATTTCGGGATCGGAATCAGGATCGGGATTGGCCGGGATTGAGGTCACGGGATCGGGATTGGCATTTTTTCGGGATCGTGATTGGGGTCTAGGGATAGAGTATTTGGCCAATGTTCTGGCATTCACAGTTGTTCATAAAGGTCTCAAAATACTGTTGGATGCCAGAAAAGTGGCATAAAATGAACGCTGGGGGTTTGCGTTCACATTTTTGCATGCAAAAACGTCTTTTTTCATTTATGATAATTTCCACTAATTTTTCCGGGATCGGGATCCTGGACTTTGGAGTTTCTCGGGATCGGGATTTGAAAATTTTTGGGATCGGGATCGGGACTGCTAAATCCCGGAATTTCACGGGATCCGGGATCGGGATCGGGATCACATTTGAACCCTAGCGTGCACTAGTTTACCGTAAGCAAACTGAAATTTTGGTAAACTTACAAATGAACTTTGAATGTATTTCAGTAAACTGGAATTAGCTTTTCGTCAACCACATTTGAAGGTCAATGAATCAATTGTAGCTCAACTTTATTTTTTATTATAAACTCAATCAAATAGATGCCAAAATAGTCTGCCTAACATTAGAAATATGCACAATGGTTTCACCAGAACAAATATCCAAATGTTTACTTTCAGAAAAATTATTCTCATTGTTAACACTTTTACCGGAACCGGAAAAAGAATCCATATCAATTCGAGTGATATTATCAGGCGCACACGGTGTGCTATCACGTTCGCAGCCGGCACTTTTATGTGTCGCTGAAATTGGTCGCATTTGTAGGTGGTCATGAAATTGTCCATGCATTCTATACTGATCCATGAGACTTTCCATGCTTGGCTTCCTATGCGGAATTTGTATTAGTACGCATTTGATGTTGCAGTGTGCTGGTGTGCCTTTCGCTCCAGGAGTAAAGTTGGGTAAAAATTAGCTTACAGTAGGATATTTATTTGTAATGATACTTATTTTGTATGTAGTGATATCTTTGAGCAAATTTGTGCCCTGTGCCCGTAGACATGTAAACCCGCTCGGCATGTAGGTAAAATATAGGTAAAAATGATTATATAACCATGTGTATATCCCAAAATAGCTATTTTAAACTGAAAATTGACAAAATGGAACAAGAATAAACAATTTTGAGTGAAAATTTGGGAAAAATCGCTCAAAATTGTGCTCCACGTGAATAGATAGATCGCCGAACGATTTGGGGGGTCAGCAGAAAATGCCCAAAAATTTGTCTCGGGATAGATAAGTGGGCATCCTGTATACCTAGATAAATAGCTGACTGATTTGGGGGGGCAGGCAGCCCACCCCATTGGAGAGCCCTGCAGCGGGTCTACATGCCGAGCGGGTTCACATGTCTAGAGAGCTTACATGTTCACATACTGAACTACTAGCTAGTGGTGCAGCATTTTTCAACGCATTTTCATTAAAATGATGTCCTCAAAATGACGCTATTAGTCTTATTTAAATATCTCTCAACTGATGGAAAAGTTCCATTCCAACTGATTTATTAAGATATATATCTTCAACTATTTATTCATGTGTAAAAGCCAAAAAATGCAAAAACAAATCCAGAAAAAAATATTGAGATAGAGATAAACTCGGCGGGCGTGATATTATGCTGTCGCACCAGGGGTCTCCTAGGGGGGGGGCTGGGGGGGGCTGCCCCCCCCCCCAAATCGGCCAGCTATCTATCTATCCCGGAGGTCGCTCAGCTATCTATCTATCCCGAGGCAAAATTTTTGGCTACTACCCCAAAAGACCCCCCCCAATCGCTCAGCTATCTATCTATCTGGAGTGGTTTTTGAGAAATTTTGCCCAATTTTCGCTCAAAATATCACTAATGTTCGCACCTTGTTATAGTTTTTCACCTTCAAAATCATGCTTTCCGGCTATATACATGGTTATATACCTATTTTTAGCCATTTTATACCTACTTTTGGCTAATTTTAACTGATTATTAGCGATTTTTTCCCCTTTCTGCCTTCTTAACCTTGAAAAAGCCTATATATTGTGCCCCCGCCAGCCCCCCCCCAAGCCCCCCCCAGAAAATTTTTCCAGCTATCTATCCCTCCGGAGGAGCGATTTGCTATCTATCCAGCCCCCGCGAGGGCCAAAATCCTGGAGACCCCTGTGTCGCACGTATTTGTATCTCACGTTGGAAGTGTGCCAACGATAATTAGATGATGCACTTTTTCTCAAAGATGGGAAAATTCATTGTTGCGAATTCATTCACGTATTTATAACGTTATAACAGCAATGATTTTTTGGAATTTTTATGAAGATTACAAGCATTAAATCTCGTTGGCATGCTGCCAGTGTGAAGAAAAGTTTAAAGTCACTGAAGAATAAGTTTCTTAAAAAACGAACCTGACACAAATTCTTATAGTCCCCTCAACATCATCTGGATTTCGGGCACTTTCAAGATTCAGATGTGAACCGGTTCCTGATCTCGACCTGTATCCACTTTCATTGGCACAAAAAAATTGCACAATAAATTTTGGGGTCACTTTTTTCAGGAGCATTTTCATTGCACCCTGATAGTCAGGGCTCTGAATTACCAGCAAACAAACAGCGAATAATCCTTCACAAACACCGAGAAGTAATTGCCATTGGAAAAAGCCTGTAGAAGGGTCGATCAATGGTGAAGATAGATTTAATAAAAATTTATATTCGTTGGACCACAAAGTGTGCGTCCAAAAAAACTTATGTCTTAGTGGATAACGCGCCAGCAGGATACTTATGCACGCACTTTAACAGGGAAGAAAAATATAATTTTTTATAATATAATATAATGTGGAGTCATTCTAAACGTACAAGTAACGAATGTTTCTTTCCTGTAACGTGTTTCCTTAGAAGTGAAATGGCAGTGAATTTGTTATTGCATAGGTTCTTTTCAACTTTTGAAAACGGTGGCAGAAGTAAGGATGGTAAAACTTCTAGAGAAAGTGTCTTAATATTTAAGTATTTTTAGCCAAAATTACTTTTACACCTTTCAATTTTTCTATTTAAAAATTGAACTTATACAATTTTTTCTTAGTGGTGAAATAAAAAGTCGACAACTCACACGGTTTTCTCAAACAAAAAGACAAAAGGTTTTTCCGATCTTTGAAACAAACCAACATACCCGTGGTGGACACCTGTATCCAGGCGCTTTTTTGGCTCGTGTTCGTGTGCAGTGCCGTTGCGAAATAATATATTGGGCGAATGGCCTGCGAGAGTGAAACGAAAAATAAAATAAGATTTTTATACAATGTTATGCCAATTTTATACAATGTTATAAATGTTTACATGTTATTTTATACAATACAATTTTATACATTGCCGTCGCAGCATGTCAGCTCCATAATAGTGATTAGAGCCAATCCGCCTCTGTGGTCTAGTTGTTGTGGCGCTCGTGTTCAATACGAGAGGTGCGGGTTCGATTCCCGCCTGTGACAGTGCATTTTTGCACTCTTTCTGTAATCAATTTCTAGGTAAAATTGTATCCTTTAATTTTACATGGAGCAGTAATTCCATCTAATATAAGATGACAGAAACATCACTAAGCAAAGATTTCCCAACAGACAAAAAAAAACAAATTAAAAAAATACCTGTGTCAAAATGAACAGTACCAACAAAAATGCCACCGTTCTCATCAAATTTTTATACCTCTGCTGTTGTCTGTCACTTCTCAAACTAGTAGTTTTCTGCCTTTGAAGGGCGTGTGACACCAACTTTCTTTTTACACTGGCCACAGTTTCTACTCCTGATTCCGATTCCACAAGTGAAAAAGTGACAAGCAAAGTGATAAGTGGAGAAATAAGTGGTGAGCTTTATAAGTGGTGTAGTGATGTATTGCATAAGTACCAATGCTTTAGCACCACGTGCCAAAAGTGCCATATGGTGCTTTTCTAACCCTACTCACCAAGTGCCAATAGTGCCCGAATAAAATAGTGCCAATTGGCACAGCGCCATGCGCTTTTGTTCCTGGCCTTGGCACCACCAAAAAGCAGCACCAAGCACCAAAAGCGGTATGGCACTTTTCTTGAACATAGCATGACGCCAAGTGCCAAACGCCCAAGGTGCTTTTTGCTGTGGTGCTGGTGTTAAGTACTCGTGCTATGGCACTTTTCAATCGGTAGGTGAGTGCACTCATTTAAAAAACCTTAGAAGTTTACTTGTCAGCTGGCTTACCAATTCCAAGTTGACTTACCACTTAGCACTTTTCTTGTCACTTAACTAGTACAATTGCGGAATTGGCACCTGACTGGCCAACTTTGGACAATTTTGCATTTTCTACTGCAGTCTGTTCCTGTTGCAGAGTGTCCGAACTTGGTTGATCAGTGTTATAGTTGAGTGAAGGAGCATCTGGTATTAACTCTGGTTGGGACAGAATGTGGCCATTAGCTTGTTTACTCGTACATGAGTTGTTTGTTACATTATGGCTGGTAGTGGCATCTGTGAATGTGGAAGACTGGTATAAAGTACAGATCAAATAAAGTCAGGAATAATACCATATACATGGTCGGGCTGAAAAGTCCCCGGGCAGTGCTCGCCATTCACGCTAGGGGTAAGCTACGGTTATAAAATTTTAACACGTCAATATATCAGGTGTTTTGAGTTTTCACCCAAAATTTCGTCCCTCTAGCTCCACCCACAGTTCCGCAGTGGGTGGAGCTAGAGGGACGAAATTTTGGGTGAAAACTCAAAACACCTGATATATTAACGTGTTAAAATTTTATAACCGTAGCTTACCCCTAGCGCGAATGGCGAGCACTGCCCGGGGACTTTTCAGCCCGACCATGTACATAGGAAAAATGGCTTAAAAATGTGTAGTGAAGCACCGTAACGTGACTCTACACAAACATGTGTTAAGAAGCTTCAACAATGTCGTAAAATATCTAAACTGAATCACATAGCTCGCAGTGCACTTCAACAATATTGAAACAGGTAACGTGAAGCATGTGAACTGAAATCTTCACAGAGGCTGCTTCACATTGGATCATCCACTATCCACAGAAAATTTGTAGAGGCACATAAGAAATAAATGGAGAATGAAACGGGGCAGGCCTGATACGCACATCTGCCCGTTACGCACATTTGCCCGTTTTTTTCACTTGACACTTTTTCAAGTGATTTTCAGATATAAGTGAAGTGAAAAAAAGTTGCGCAATGACATTAGTGAACATTTTTCACTTCACTCATATCTGAAAATCACTTGAAAAAGTGTCAAGTGAAAAAACGGGCAAATGTGCGTAATGGGCAGATGTGCGTATCAGTGCACCCCCACTGAAACGTGCGCTTGTGCACTTTATTGCACCAACCATTTTTATTATCCTGTATAACAGCGATGGAATCAAATTTGCCAGGTGCGTCACTTTGAAAAATCCTCAATTCAGTCTTTATCAAATCGCCTGATAGATTAGCATAACTAGAATGCAAATTGACAGGTCGAAAAACATGTAGCAATGAATGTAGATCGGCTTGAAACGATGCTGCGACCATAATTTGTCGGGACAGATTTCAACGCTGAAAATTTTGGCAATTTTTTTGGACAAGCTTTAAAATACACCTAAATACTCCGCGGACGTGGACCGCACATTATGTATTTTTGTGAACGAAACACTCCACCATGATTTCATCGTTAATGAATTAAAAAAGAAGTGTTCAAAAAGAAAGAATATATGTCTTATGAGTAGTGATGGAATGGCGCCATGGCGATGGCGCCATTTATTGGCGCAAAAGGGCGCCAGCGCCATGGCGCCATTGGCGCCTGACGCCATTTTCTCTGGCGCCCTCTTGGCGCTGGCGCCATCATTAGCGCTTAGCGCCATTTTTGCTGGCGCCAATTTGGCGCCCGGCGCCCTTGTTTTTCATGGCGCCAGAAATGGCGCCAAAATGCCGCGATGAGCGCTTACATTATTCCATATACAAGTACCTTATCTGCTGAGTGACATTATTTTATTATTTAGCATATTCAACCGTGTAATTTTTTGCTAGAATTACAAGTTTGGCTTGCTGTTCATTGTTTTATTCCACATAAACAGCAACACTATGCCCCCACGCTGATATTAGCACCAGAATGTTTTCAACTAGTCAATTTCCTTCTATACAGAATACAAAATATGAAACATCATTCTCAATGCATTCTTATTATCTTATATCCTATTCTAAACACTACCCTATCTCATTTTGTTTTTACACAAAATTTTCATTTGAAGCTGGTATAAATATGTGGCAACTCAACATAAAATAGATTTTCTGTACAAATCACCTATTCAATGCTGTCTCATGTCACTTCAGGGTCAATTGTAAATTGTTTATAACCACAAATGACATTTGACTTGATAAATGTATTATATCCTTGATTATGATGTTGTTGTTTTTTATTCATCAGGTAACTGTTATAACATATTGCCTTTACAAAAAATGCTTCTGTTAGAATATGCTAATATGCTAAAATATGCTAAAATGGTGACTTTTATTGTTGGCGCCATTTTGGCGCCCGGCGCCATTGCTTCTGGCGCCCTTTGGCGCCTGGCGCCATTTTTTCAGATGGCGCCATGGCGCCGTTTTCTCTGGCGCCATCTTGGCGCTGGCGCCATTATTTTGAATGGCGCCATGGCGCCATTTTTCCTGGCGCTTTTCCATCACTACTTATGAGCAGGATACTTATGTACGCACTTTCACAAAAAAAATATTTAAAACGAGAAAGGTGAAGGAAGACGAGTGACAAATGTTTTCTCCTGCAAGTTTTTTTCTTCGTTTTAGAACAATTTTTATTTTAATAACGATGACGTCATAATGTAGTGTTTCTTCGGCAAAATGCGTATCATGCGTTCCGCGGGGTATCACAAATGTCACAAATTAATTGCAAAAATTTAAACCTTAAAAACGGATAGAAAAACCCTACCCGTCACACTTCATAGGCTCCTGAATGAACAAAATGCCTGTAAACCCTACTAAAATGGCCAAAATCCACATTGTAGCCGCGAACAGATTGAATTGTCGTTTTGTCGGCACAGTGTAAAAGTTTGGGAAAAATACTGCTACATAC
>OZ038452.1:29585133-29897057 GCA_964036195.1 Sphaerolaimus hirsutus
ATTGAGAACCTGCATTCGCATGCAAGTCGCGATTTTGTACGCTCGTGCATGCATTTCTTTCTTGTCGCTGCCCTCATGGTTTCGGTTGCAGACAGTGAACACTAAAAAAGTAACCACCTGACTAGGGTGTCAACTTTCCGTTTTCCGTTTTCCGTATCCGCTTTCCGCAGGCAAATTTTTTTCCGTTTCCATTTCCGTTTTCCGGCTGCTAATTTTTTTTTTCAATTTCGTTTCCGTTTTTCCGGCTCATTTTCCATTTTTCCGGCTAAATTTTCAGTTTTTCCGGCTTTTTTTTGATTTTCCGGTTCAATTGTCTGTTTTTCAAACTTTGTTCCACTTTCTAGCTCAATTTTATGTTTTCTGTTGCAGCCAAACTGGTAAACATGCATGCAGGTTCTCAATTATGTGAATTTTTCCTATTTCTAGCGAGATTTCTGCAAATTTTTTTATTTCCGGATAAATTTCAGCACATTTTTTTCTGTTTCCAGCAAAATTTCAGCAAATTTTTTCCGTTTCCGGCATAATTTCAGCAAATTTTTTCCGTTTCCGGCATACATTCAGCAAATTTTTCCGTTTCCGTTTCCGTTTTCCGGCCTTTCATTTTTCCGTTTTCCGGCAAGTGCCAAAATTTTTCCGTTTCCATTTCCGTTTTCCGGCAAGTGCCAAAATTTTTCCGTTTCCGTTTTCCGCCAAAAAGTTTTTGTTGACACCCTACACCTGACTACACAAAAGCACGACTTATGCGAGTAACCCGCCCAACAAAATAAAATTAAAAAACGAATTGGCAGACGGCCAAGAAATGACGAAAGCGTGATTTCCGGGCCAAAATCGAAGCGATATACGTCATATTGCAATATCGGCGACCTTAAGGGATGGTTTTGTATATTTTACAAACCGCCTTGCTCTCGGTGCATGTGCGTCGATGCGGCTAATCTTTAAAAAATCTGTCGGGCGTACGCCCTACCCTACAAATCTGTAGGGAGTATTAAATCTGGCCCCAGGGTTTAGTTTATAAGATTATTTCGATAAAAAAAATATCGTATTTGAATTTTTTTGTACTGATTGGACTGCATCCCCTACCATATAAAGAATAATGCAATGATTTATATTTGCACTTTAAAGAGTGCTTTTTATAGGCCACCCAGGCAGACGCTAGCAGATGTCCCCTCTGTAACGATGGCAAACCCTCCAAAAAAAGTATTTAAATTTTAAGTGTTTTTTCCAAAATGAATTTTCGAATTTTCGAATTTTTCCTGAAATGAATTTTCGAATTTCGAATTTAATTTTTGAATTTTTGAATTATCAAATTTTTTTTGGCAATTTTCGAATTATTTTGGCTATTTTATGAATTTTTTCAAATAATTTTCAAATTTTTTTGTAAAAATATTGAATCTGAAGTTTTAAATGAAGAATTTGGACTGTTTTGGAAGTGGCACTACTCGGCAGATGTGATACTCTACCAGAGTTGCGAAAGCGTATTTACGCTTACCCGAAATACCCGGGTAAATGGGTATTTATACTTACGCTTACGCTTACGCTTTCATTAAATACCCGTACGCTTTATTACGCTTTCCCGGCCGAAATACCCGGGTACCCAAAGCGTAAAAAATTATTCACATAGCCAATTTTAATGCTTTTGAAAAAGCATAAAACTACAAAACAGAAAGTTAAGTAGAACGTGTAGAGATAAAAAGTAACTGCGTGTGTGTAGAAACGCTCTGAAAATAGCGTCACATGTACAAATCCTGTGAAAATATGAGCACAATGTACCTACTGGCTAAATATAGAGTCTAGTAATTTTGCGGCTTCTGAATTCGGAATTTTGGTGCCATAATTGATTCTGACAACGATGTTGTCACCATTGACAGCACTAAGTCTCAGTTAGAAGATAACGCAGACCAGAGTGCCGCTGCCTTTGAAATGCCATAACATCCTAGAGCAGACTACCAAGTGGGTGTCCTACTAGACCCCTGGTGTTGAACAATGTTTATTTGTTACGTTGATCGTGATCTTTGATTGTGTTGATAAAAAAATGTGAAAATGAATGGAAACAACGTATGAACTTATCTAAAAGTGAACGCAAATGTGTTTTTTGATCCTCAACAGCAAGATCACTTTCTAAGGAAAAATTTACGCTTACGCTTTATTTTACGCTTTCCTAGGTATTTTAAAAATACCTTACGATTTTAGTATCCATACTCAAAATCTGGAAAGTGTATTTACGCTTACGCTTACGCTTTCCAAAAATACCGGTATTTTAACAACTCTGTACTCTACAAATAGATATGATTTATGTCTTCGGCTGGCAGACAGCCAACCGAAAACTTGTGAACCGACTCCCCACTCCACTCCACTTCATCCCAACTCTGAACCGGTTCAGTGAGCCGTAAGTTCACTGCCAACTGCGGTTATGACGTCAGGATGGAGTGTTACCTCCAGAAAACTGTACAGTGTAATGTCGCCTGAGTATAGTGCACTGAGCGTACTCAGTGCATACAGTGCTAACTTCACAAGATACAGGTAAATACTTCTCTGGGCAAACCACTCTTCTTTGATAATATCTTTGATCACATCTCGTTTATACTCCAGTAACATTACACCCTGCAAGCGTGGTTCCCGCTGGAAGCGTGCCAAATATTTTTCTATGCATGTGATTTTTATAAAAAGTTGAAAGAATTCATCTCAGTTATAACGTGATACGTTAACTTATTCACAACAAGGATTTTTTCATATTTTATACAAAAATAGCAGGCTTTATGATTATTGGCACACTTCCAACGTGAGACATAAATCAGTACGATGGCAGAGTATCATGTTCACCGAGTATACTTATAAATATGTGCAGTTCCTATGGGCCGTCCCAGACACCTGTAAAATGCTCTGTGAAATGTCAAATGTTATGCAAAGTGTCTAAAGTCATGGAAATGCTGTGGAAAATTGCAAATATGTTAACCATTTTCCCGGGCATTTTCATAACTTTTGACACTTGCATGACTTTCCACATTTTACAGGGCATTTTACATTTCAACGTTTTTGGACGTTTTTTTGTTTTGTTTCGCTTTTTCATACGCACCGCGTACCAATTGACAGTTTATTGAGCACGTTGAACTTAAAAGTTTGTTTTGTTGCCTTGTATTCCCTGAAAAATTCGAAAAGTATTTTCGAATTTTTGAATTTTCGAATTTTCGAATTTTTTGAAAAATAAATCGATTTTTAAGTGTTTTTTCTAGGGGTGAAATAAAAATTCGAAAATTATGAAAAACTTCGAAAATTCGAAAATGTTTTCGAATTTTCGAATCTTTTTTGCCATCGTTACCCCTCTGGACCTTCGGCCCGGTATGGCAGTATTCTACACTCGCAAAAACTACCTATACAATATGCTAAACTGACCACAAAAACAATGCCCGCAGGCGAAATAATGACCTCTAGGCTAAGCCTTTAGTCCCAGTTCTTTCTTTTGTTCAGTTCATTTCTTTCTTTCTTAGTTGGCCATTGTGCTAAGCGTTCCAGCAATGGGTGTTTTTCAGAAAATATAATTAAATAAATATAGTAATAAATAAAAAATTTCAGAAAATCTCTCAAAAATAAAATATATTAAAACCTATCTGAAAATAACACAGAAAAAAATAGATGATAGATTTTTTGTGTTTTCTTCTCATTTAATTAATGTGAATAAATCTGACCGGAAAACCATTTGCGATAATTTCAAAATGTGGTATACCTAGGTATTTGTTTTTATTTATATTTCGATGTATCAATCTATATGTTCTATACTTCTCTATCATTTTTTCTATTTTTATAAATATATGTATTTCTAAATATTTATGTTATCCACCCGCATCAATTCCTTCCCTATCAAACGGTTTAATTTTATCGATGTGACATTCTACTGTGTATGACATTTGATCAAATGTGACATTCTAACGTTTAAAACTGAAACGACATCGCAAATATTTATTTACCTAGATAAAATTTTTATGGAAGTTGCTGGGCTTTTTGAATTGAACCAAATTGTGTTTTTGTATGGAGAAAAATAATACAGCAGTTCCAGCTCCAGGTGGAAATTCCGGTGGTTCAATCAATTTTATGATGAACATAACATAAATGTGTTCGAAAAATCAACACCATTGACTCTCCAAAAGGTTGGAAAGTAAGTTTTAAATAAAAACAGAAAATGTAAAACGCAGTCATTGTCAATTAGTTAGGTATTTATTGTAGGTACCGTATTTCCTCGAAATACCCCCCGGGGGTGATTGTTTCATAGTGGTCCCGAGAGGGGGGGGGGGTTAAACGAGGGGGGGTATTTCGAGGGGGGGGTTATTTTTTCACAGGAAATTTTTTCAAATCCTAGTACAAAATCGTTGTTTGTGATGTACACTGGGGTAGAAAAATGCATCAATAACTGACATGTATAGACTCCTGTAGACTAATAGTAGTACGTAGATGGTATAAACACTGTTCTAACGTGATTACGACATTGTTTTAACGTGTGTTCTACACTAAAGTCGGCAGACGTATCGCCCTACAAACATTTGCGTCAATCTCTCCAGTAGTGATGGAATGGCGCCATGGCGCTGGCGCCATTTGAGGGCGCCAAAGGGCGCCGCGCCATGGCGCCATTGGCGCTTGGCGCCCTTTTTCTGTGGCGCCCGTGGCGCCTGGCGCCCACTTTTTGAAAGGCGCCATGGCGCCCTTGGCGCTTGGCGCCCTTTTCCCGTGGCGCCCTTGGCGCCTGGCGCCCTGCCCTGAAATGGCGCCAAAATAGCGCCAGCATGTTTTCAAGGTAAGTGCTGCGTGAATGAAAGAATAAAACAGAGTTTCCGTGAATAATCGAAATTCACAATAAAAGTGGACGAACGGATGCGATTGGATGAAAATATCTCGTTCAACGGTTCATCGGACGCGTCTGATGGCTAAGAAGCTGAGAATGATGGACCGTTGAATTTATACATTTGGTGCATACCATTTGCAAACTTGTAAATGTATGGATTCAAATCGTTGCAATTCCATTTTCATCCACTTCAAGAAAACAGCCATTGGAAAAATCTATTCCAAGTGAATAGGTACATCATTTTATCAAATAACAAATTCATTGTGTTATGTAGTTTAATGTTAAGTACGGTATGCAAAAAATTGTTGCTCGTCTCGTTTTTGTCGATTACATCCTGGAGAAGTGAATAAAGTATTGACTGTGTGCATTGCAGCACCGGAGAGACATTTTTAGCGCACACAGGGTATCGTACGCACTTAATCATCCTGGCGCCCTTGGCGCCTGGCACCCTATTTTTCGAATGGCGCCATGGCGCCCTTGGCGCTGGGCGCCCTCTTTCCGTGGCGCCCCTGGCGCCTGGCGCCCACTTTTTGAATGGCGCCATGGCGCCCTTGGCGCCTGGCGCCCTTTTTCTGTGGCGCCCTTGGCGCTTGGCGCCCACTTTCTCATTGGCGCCATGGCGCCATTGGCGCCTGGCGCCCTTTTTTCTGGCGCTTTTCCATCACTACTCTCCAGTGGAGAGTGCATGACGGCATTAGGTATTGTGACGCAATATTTTAACGATTAGAATAGATCGGGTCACGTATGAAAACTTGGCCCTTATCCCAGTTACCAGTTGCGTATTATACAAATGAGAGTGAAAACTGAAAGTTAGCTAAAAATCGTTAAAATTTGCTTCCCTTTGCCAATTTCCACCTTCATAATCGCTATTTTTGTTTATATACATGGTTATATAGCTATTGTGAGCCTATTTTATTCATATTAATAGCGGATTTCGAAATTTTGGCCGGCTGCCAAGTTCTCTTCTGTTGGAACGGAGCCAATGAATGAAAAATAAAATAAAAACAAAAATGGTAGTTTGAACGGTCAAAGTCTTTACGAGCAACGTTGAAAATGTAGATAACTAGGGCGTGGCACGCACGGATGCAGCGAAACGTCCATTTTTATTTTAATATGATTTTCTTTTTCAATTTCTAGCGTCCGCGTGGGACACAAGTTTCGTTGTTCGCTCTATTCACGTGCGAATTTTCACTCTCCGATTTTGTAGGGTGAAATGTCCGCCGACTTTACGCAGAACACAAACTGCAGTATTTGTCATGTACGTTCTCTTTACACTCAATCTGGGGGGGGGTATTTCGAGCCTCGAAGGGGGGGGGGGGTGATTGTTTCATAGTGGTCTCGAGAGGGGGGGTATTTCGAGGGGGGGGGGGGTGTTTCGAGAAATACGGTATACCGTATTTCATCTAAACTTTTATAGCTGGCTAATGGCTATAGATAGCTAATAGTTTATAGATAGCTGGCGAAATAATAAGCAACAGCAATGACACAAAAATTTAGCAAGATTGGGCTGATCATTTGCACATAAGAATATTTCGAAAAATGATGTAGTCAATTTTCCATTTATATGTGCCACCAGTTAAGTCGTTTAAACATATATTTACGCGACGGACATCACACTTAGTATGAAAACCTACCATAACTGAATTTGGGCTCATCTGAATAATGAGCCCAAAATTATACCGTTTTTTCATCGCAATATTTCGTTTTTAGTATGGAAGAATTTATTACGAAATTTATCACAAGATTTTATTCATTAAATTATGGTAGGTTTTCATACTAGGTGCCCTGTCCGCCGAGTATACGTATTTATACTTTGAACAAGTCCAGTGATTTTAACAACTCTGATGGAATGTACACTTTAAAATAATGGCTTCCATAATATTGAAGATAACGTTCCGTCAGTGAGGAGCAATTATTTGAATAAATGTGAAGAAGGAATGTCAACTGCAAAAAGCTTAAGGCATAAATAAGTAATTGTAATCTCTCAATGGAACGTCTTTGATAGACTTGATTATATTTGTTTTTTGACATTTAGCTTCCACTTGTATACTGAATGAACAGCTCGGTATGGTATACATGTAGGGAAAGAGTGTTTTGACTAGGGTGTCAAATTTCCGTTTTCCGTTTTCCGTTTCCGTTTTCCGCAGGCAAATTTTTTCCGTTTTCTGTTCCGTTTTCCAGCTGCTGAAATTTTTTTTCCATTTTCCGTTCCGTTTTCTGGCAACTTATTTTTCTGCTTCTGTTTTTCTGACTCATTTTCAGTTTTTCTGCTTTTTTTCCATTTTCCGCCTCAATTTCCTGTTGTTCCGCCTTTTTTTCATTTTCCGCCTCAATTTTCTATTTTTCCGCCTCATTTTACCTTTTTCTGACTCAACTTTCTGTTTTCTGATCAGCAAAACTGGTAAAAATTCATGCAGATTGTCAATGATGTAAAACATTTTTCCGTTTCCAGCAAAATTACTGCAAATTTTTTCCACTTCCAGCAAAATTTCAGCAAATTTTATCCATTTTCTAGCAAAAAGTTTTTCCGTTTCCATGCAAATTTGATTTTTCCATTTCCATTTTTCCGGCCTCTTTTTCCGTTTTCTGGCCGCCGAAATTTTTTTTTTCTGTTTCCGTTTTCGTTTTCCGCCAAGTGCAAATTTTTTTCCATTTTCCGTTCCGTTTTCCAACCGCTGAAAACTTTTTCCGTTTCCGTTTCCGTTTCTGTTTTCCATAAAAAATTTTTTTTGACACCCTAGTTTTGACTAGTGCTGTAAAAGCGTCATGGCGCTTTTGGCGCTTGGCGCCAATGTCCTGACGCTTTTTACATCACTAGTTTTGACTAATAAAGGCACGTGAAAAAATTCTGCACGAACACAACCACATTACGCTTGTGCACACTAGTTATCAACCGAAAATTCGAAAACTCAGATATCAGCTTTGAACGCATTTTAGTTTTCTAGAATGACGTGTACTTCAACTACAGTTGACGGAGATAAAAAAACTCATAAGGGCGTTCAAATTTGCTTTATGAGTTTTCGAAATTTCGGTTGAAATCTATTGCGGGGAAAAAAACTGCATCGAAAAAACCCCGTCCGGAATAATGAACATCATTGGCGTAATGTAACGCTGCTTGTTGCTGCTAATTTGCATCGCAGCTAACAAAGACTAGTTTAGTATGGATATAAAATATGTAGGTATGTAAAAAATATAGGTAGGTATTTTGTTTTATCACATTTATCACTAGTTTTTGGTATGTAAAAGCCTATTCTTTACGATAACCCTCCACGAAAATTTCTGACAAAATAATACCCCCTCGAATAAGCCCCCCTCCCCTCGAATAAACCCTCCTCAAAATTTGGTGGCGAAATGATAAACCCCCCCTGGGGGTATTTCGGCGAAATACAGTACTTCAATTAAATTAAAAGAAAGTGTCTACTCTGTCTACATCACAACCCTTTTCCAGTGAATTGAACAATTTGATGGAATATGAAGTGAATAGATACCGATGTCGAAGAAAAAAGCAAAATGAAAGTACTTCTTGTCTAATTAACACTACCGTATTTCTTGAAATAGAAGAGTGCCATTCTAGTTTTAAAAAATTTTTTCACACGTTTTTCATTTGAACACAATTTCATTTTTCGAATACTTGAGCTTTGAGCAACGCTTCAATATCAGAGCATCAATTCGATATTTATCTTCTATGTTTGAATGTTTTGAATGTTATCAACATCTATTTTTATATATTTTTGTGTTTTGGCACTCTTCCAGCAGCATTTCTACCTGCCGTTCTATTGGAGACTGCCGTTCAATTGGAGGCTGCCATTCTATTGTTTTCATGTGCGCAAAACAGCGCCAAAACGTGCCCTTCTATTGGTGGTATGCCACTCTATTAGAAGAAATTCAGTATTTGTACATTGTATTTATAGAAATGTGGTCTAAAGTTCTGATACAAATATAATTCCTCCCCTTGAATAACCCCCCTACAACACCCCCCTGAGGCCACAAAAAGTCTGACAAAACATAACCACCCAGGGGAACTAATCCCAGATACATGGTACTTTCTTTTCACCAATGTTTACAGCTGGTACACTTTTTTCATACAACCAGATAGTTTTATTTCAGTAACAAATCAGTAGGGTAGTTTCATGCTAAATTAGCCTGGGAGCCTGTGCCTGTGGGGAAAGACAATTTCTATTCCATTTCTTGCCTCGGGAATTCAATTTGCTAGAAAATGAAACCTGGAACCAATGCCAAACACGCTACTGTTAGGCCGGAATTAGAGCTCAGCGTCGATTCGACGTGAAATGGTGACGTGAAATGACGTCGTGAAATTAATTACACGAGTGTGGATCATGCTACGGGTCTACAATTTTCTAAGGATAATACATGAATCAATACCTTAATCGTGTCCAATACTGAGTGTTATCAGCCACAACTAGAGCGAATTGAAAAATTCAATTTTTATCATTCCACGTCATCATCATTTCACGTCACAGTGTCAGGGAACAACTTGACATTTCACGTCAGACTATTGCAAGCAGCAGTCTGACGTGAAATGTCAAGTTGTTCCCTGACACTGTGACGTGAAATGATGATGACGTGAAATGATAAAAATTGAATTTTTCAATTCGCTCTAGTTTTGGCTGATAACACTCAGTATTGGACCTGATTAAGGTACTGATTCATATATTATCCTTAGAAAATTGTAGACCCGTAGCATGATCCGCACTCGTGTAATTTATTTCACGACGACATTTCACGTCATCATTTCACGTCGAATCGACGCTGAGCTCTAATTCCCGCTTAAGTGACAAAAAAGTTGTTGTAAAAAAAGTTGAAAGATGTCGCAAGAAGGTGAGAAGTTGTGATTCTGTGAAGTGACAGGTTTTACCCAGAGTTGCGAAAGTGTATTTACACTTACCCGAAATACCCGGATAAATGGGTATTTATATTTACACTTACACTTACACTTTCATAAAATACCCGTACACTTTTTTTACACTTTCCTCGGCAAAATACCCGGGTACAGAAAGTGTATTTTTTTCATTTCAGATGGCCCTGTTTTATGCTTTTGAGAAAGCATAAAACAGGTTCATGTACAAAAAATAACTGCACAGTGCACATATGCAGTTATGCATCGAATGTAGAAAATATGGCAAATGTGCAAACTAGCACTATCTCTGACCTTTGAGCAGTACTCATGGTATTCTACAGTTTCATTATACTTTCGTAAAAAGGACACTCCGTACTTCGTACACTTACACTTACACTTTCAAAAAAATACCAGTATTTTAACAACTCTGGTTTTACCTAAGTGATACTTGGTATGCTGCTAGTTTTCTAAATTCATAGGTAAATAGCACATTGCGGTCTGCCAAGGATTACTCGGCGGACGGCAAAGTATGCGCCCAAAAGTATTTATGCCTTGGTCGATAACGCGCGAGCTGTATACTTGGGGAGTTCCATTCTAAAAGTTCACAAGCGCCAAATCCAGAAAAATCGAGTTAAGTGTGGATTTGACCTCCACGTATAGTTTTTCACATTTTAGAGAAAAAAAATCAGCGTTATAGTCCATTTCGTTCCTGAGATACAGTGGTACCGTTTTTCAGAAAAATCACAATTTTCACATCGAAAGTGCACATATCCATCTCAGATCCCCTATGAGAAACAGGACTTTCATTTCGTAAGTGCACATATCCATCTCGGACCACCGGAGTTTCATTTCATAAGTGCACATATCCAAAAAATAGTTTCATTTCCAAAAATGCACGCGTGCTTCGGCGCGGCCACGAAGAGCTGGCCGGAATTCCCATACAAAAAAAAGTTTCATTTCCAAAAATGCATATGTGAATTTCCAAATCTATTTTGCACTATAAATCAAATATGCGTGCATATATTGATCTGAAAATTTAGGTACAGGTACTTTTAGACACGGGCTTTGCAGTGATGTAATTCGTTTTATCCTACAATGCACCGTTAAGAAGTTATTAAGCATTTAATTTCAAATGTTCAGATTTGTTCCCAATTTTGGGTGACTTACAAAATCTCACATAACTCCCTAAATATTACCTGGCCAACAAAATTTGTGATTACAAAAATTGTAGAGAAATGTCGGATCTATCTGAAAAGTGCGGGGCAAGCGTCGTCACCCAAACATAGCGCCGTCGGGCCAGCGTCAAACTTTAAAATGCGATTTTGAAAACTTGGATGTATGCATTTTTAGAATGAAACTCCCCACTTATGAATGCACTTTCACAAAAAGGAAAATATTTAAAAAAAGAAAAAGGCAGAGTCGCGTACAAACGAGGAATGTTTTTTTCCCAAAATGTTTTTCCTTTTTTTTGCTGGAATTATTGTTGTTTTATTAATGATGACGTCATGATGGAGTGTTTCCTTCAGAAAAATGCATAGCTTGCGGTTCGCCCAGTATAAAAAGAAAAAAAAATCGGATAGGATTTGACAACTAAATCTCAGAGTTGTTAGAATTACTGAACTTTTGTAAAAGAATATGTAAACGTAAAGTAATTTTTTTTACTCACAACAAAGTACAGAAAACGTAAAATACTTTTTTTTAACTCGTACGTACGCGTAAATTTGGGTACTTTTCTTGCGAGTGTAGAAACAACTACTTTTCGTCATTCCTGACGCTACACATTTTCTGAGGCGTCAATACTTTTTCAAGTGGGCGTCAAGTTGGCACTTTTTCATACGTGTACCGCGCAACGTATGTTTTTGTTTAAGAAAATGATAGATAACATAGTTTTCAGGATCTCTTTATTCTAGGAGATAAAAATAGCAACAATAGCGCAACAAAAATACAACACTAATTCATCCAAATCCGGTAAATCACTAGAAACACTACTTATTATTGAAGCGAATGAAAAACTCCTTCTCTAATGTTTCCATGACGATTGTCTAATGATTCCACTCTAATGACTCGTTTCCACTTCGATTGTCTCCGCAGCCATTTCGATTCGGTTGCGATTTTTGTATTTTTAAAGCGCACTACCCCCGCATATCTTTAATATCCAACGGAACCACGTCTGTACAACGGAGTGCATATTTCAAATCAAGGCAATCAAAAACCCACAAATGCATCATTTCACAATTTGAAATTTTTGGCCCTTATTGAAATTTCTAATTTATTATCCCTACGGGTTCAATTTACCGTATTTACTCGAATAATTCCCCCCCACTTGAATAATTCCCCCCTCGAATAATTTCCCCCTGCCAGACGAGTGAGGAAAAAATTATTCCCCCACTTGAATAATCCCCCCCCCCAAATGAGAGGATATATAATGCACATATATTTTTTTAAACAATCGATGAAATGAAACCAAGCAAAAAAGCTGTGCCTGGACTGATTCATCGCATAAATACAAATGCAACACATCCAGTGTGCAAAGATGCAAGGGAATGTGCATTACCAATGGAAATTGGATGTACTTGTGTATGTAGTGTGATGAAAACATGCCTGAAAATTTTGAGGAAATAATAATTCCCCCACTTGAATAATTCCCCCCCCCTTGAATAGTTCCCCCCTCAAAAATGTCTGAGGAAAAAATAATTCCCCGGGGGAATTATTCGAGTAAATACGGTATTCAATTTATTCAGTTCAATTCAATGTATTTACCGCGTACTCACGTACGCGTATTTTTCGAGTAAATGTACGTACATTTAAATAACTGTTGTAAAAATGCCCACTCTTTACTACGATATTTACGAAAATTCTGGCAAAATAATAACCCCCCCCCCCTCGAAATGCCCCTCAAAATTTTCACTCTGAAAAATAAACCCCCTCGGGGTATTTCGTGGAAATACGGTAGCTTTTGAATGCCGTAAATGTCAATTGACAGTAATGATGGCAAACCATAATTCGAAGGCTCAAAAACGTTTTGAATTTTTGATTTTTTTGGAGTTTTTAAATTTTGATTTCACCACATGAAAATCGATTGTTTAAGGAAAATTCATTAAATCAATGTCAGAAAATCTATCCAATAATCAGGAACAAGATCCATATGTATGATAGAGAAAACAGGGAAGCGTACAAAAAGTTACCTAATTGGATGATAGAAAGACTCAGCTTCTATTTCAGGACACATCCGACATTTTTAAATCATTTCCTTTTTGGTCAGCGATTTGATGAGTCTTTTATCTGTGATTTTATGATATGCTGATATGCTGACACATATTTACCTTATATACTCGAATAATCCCCCCACGGAATTATTTTCTCGTCAGACTTTTTTGAGAAGGGGGGGTTCAAGGGGGGAATTAATATTTCGTCAAAAATTTTAAGCTTGTTTCTATATGCAATAATTTCATGAAATATGCTTTGTTTACTAAATAACTTCTAATTTTTGTTCAAATTGGATGAAAAAACTTTATCATATGCCTAAAGGGGGGATTTTTCGAGAGGGAATTATTTATTCCTCACTCGTCTAAGAGGGGAAGTTATCAATGTGTGTGTGCACACTAGTTTACCAACGCGGCATGTCAAACACAAATGTAAACTGAAACGCGACGCGTCGCGCGTCGGTTTACCTTTATGATTGACATGTTAAAATTAGTTTATTTTTGTGTTTCACTTTCTGGGGTTAGTGGTTTTGGCAAGTCACAGAGATGCGACGCGTCGCCAGATTATTTTTTATGTGAAATGTAATGGGCAAACTGAATGCAATTTTCAGCAACGCGTCGCTAGCGATGCGTGCGACGCAGAAAGTGTTGCACATAAGATGTAAACTACTGTTTTATGAATTTCATCTGAATCATGTAATTTGTGCTTGTTATAGCATGTATGTCTTATTTTGATGCTTATAATGATTGTTAATTATCATTCTGCTCATAAAGTTGTTACTTTTTGCACTTTAACAGTATGATAGTTGCATGAAACGCACCGGCAAACTGAACGACTTTTGCGACGCTTGCGACGCTACCGTAACCCTGCTAAATTAAAAAAAGGCGACGCGTCGCCAGTTTACTTTTACTGTTAAACTCTAAATTGAGTCACCAAAAACGTCGCAAAATCGTCGCTTTTTCTTGAGTTTGACGCCAACCCCCACCGATTTCAAAGTAACTTCATTTGTCACTCGTAGGTCGGATTTGAGCCATTTTTTCACTGACATGTGCAGGAAACAATCGCGGTTTTAATGGTGTTTTTTACAAGTCCTAACTCTTTTCCAAAAAAAATTTATGAATTTTTTAATATTTTGCCATAAATTGTGGCGACGCAGAAAAATGTATAAATTCAAACATATAGTGAACTAAAAAAGGGAATACATGTAAAAGTTCATACATTAGTAAACTTTAAAAAGGAATACATATAAGATGTTTGTAACCAACAGCTAATAATGTGAGAAATTAACTAAAAGAATATCAGGCATAGTAGAACAATTTACTAGTGCTACAAGCAGTATTTTTGTTTATATCTGCATCAAATTTATACTTGTTTATACTCAAATTGACTCAGCCTGATGTTGTCCCTCCAGTGTAAATACAAATGTACATTGACAAGAGAGAAGCCAGATAACATGGATCCAATCCTGAATGTGCCAATCCGACGGGACGTTGACGAAAGAGAAGCGCGCCCCTCAGGGATGGAATCAAGCAGTGGATGATGACGCCCGCCGGTCATGTTGCATGGGTGAATCCCGCTGACTGCTGAAATTACAACTATGTTGAATATAAAAATCAAACTGAATAATTTCCGTTGCAGTGGCAGTTAGCATTAAAGTGGCACTGGAATGGTAAACTGATGTAACAAATACAAAAAATTCATTTTCATGCTATCTGCTACAGCTACACTTCATTTTTCGATTGCAACCGGTTATGATGGTCGTTCTGTAGTACACTGTCATTGAATGGACAATTTTCATTCACTATTCGATTTTTGGCTGATTAATTCTTTTTTAATTGTGATTAAATCATAATTTGCCAAGTCTTTTGTTTCACGCCGCGAAAAATTGTGTGATGTGTGCATCTCATGTTCCTCTTTCATGTGTGATTTTTTTTCAGATTAGGGCTTTCTGTTCACGTGCTAGTGATTTATTTGCGTTTTATTGAAATAAAATCATAAAAAATCGAAAGTTTATTTTTAATGTCCGCCGTGTACACCGTGCAATCAATAGTGCAATGAAAACTGATAATTTAGAATGTTTCAATAAACGAAAAAATGGAACAGGTGATTTTATAAAAATTTATATACACAAAAAACTGATAAATTCAATAAAAAATCCAATTTTGCACTTAAAAATATTTTAAAAATTTTGACAACATCTACACAACGTACTGTACACGATGACACAAAAAAATTGCATGAACAATGCTCCGTTCTTCCACAATTAAAGAAATTAGGAATAAACATTTACAGCGTAAATTCACATCACTGGCAAACTTGAAAAAAATAAAGATGGCGGCCTAAACTCCGCCCACTTTTACTATGCGTGAATTAAGCCGGTAAACTAAAAAATTGAGTTTACCGCCAGTAAACTGAAAACACCAGTAAACTAGTGTGCGCGGGGCCAATGGAGTAATCGTTCATGGCGGGGCAATTGTTCGTGTATGTATGGTAGACTAGTTTGTGTAGCCATCTACCGTATTACCTCGAATTATCCCCCCTTGAATTAACCCCCCCCCCCCTCGAATTAACCCCCCCTCAAAATGGGCTGGGGAAATAAAAAAACCCCCCCCTCGAAATACCCCCCCCCCTTCGGAACGATGTACGTCATGTACATAATAAATACGTCATGTATGCAAGGTACATGATGTATATTACTGTTAATTTGCATTGCAGCTACACATAGACTACCGTATTTCCTCGAAATACCCCCCCCCCTCGAAATACCCCCCTCAAAATTGGCACTATGAATTTGTGGTCCGGGAAATGCATAACAGACGTTCAAAACACTTACTGTGTTACGTTAGAACATTGTTTATACCATCTACATCCTTATATAAGGCTGTAAAAACTTATAAATAGTGGTTATTGTTGCATTTTTCACGTTTTTCTCACAAAATTCTCACTCTGAAAAAATAAACCCCCTGGGGGTATTTCGAGGAAATACGGTAGGTAGTTTGTGTAGCTATCTACGTCTTTATGTCCAAATATATCCTGTTTGGACACATTTATTACCTGTTTTGGGTATGCAAATGCCTTCTATTTACTACGATCCTTATGAAAATTTCTGACGAATAAATAAAAAAAACCCTCGAATAAACCCCCCCCCCTCGAATTAACCCCCCCTCAAATTTTGCTGGCGAAATAATAAACCCCCATGGGGGTATTTCGAGGTAATACGGTATGTTGATATGTGTTATCATGTTGGTCACAAGATATGTGTATGTAAAATCCCATCTTTACTACTATCGCTCTCGAAAATTGCTGGGTGAATAATAAATGAAACCCTCTGTTGCGTGTGCGCACACTAGTTTACCGCTAAATTTTAATAAACTCACAAATCGGCTTTGAATGCATTTGAGTTTACCAGAATGAGTTATTCTTAATCCCGATCAACATCAGTTGACAGACACCTCATTCTGGTGAACTCAAATGCGTTCAAAGCCGGTTTATGAGTTTGACAAAATCTGGCAGTAAACTAGTGTGTGCAGCGCCAATAACCGCCCTCGAAATAGCCCCTCAAAATTTGCACAAAGAAAAATAGATCCCCTGGGGGTATTTCAAGGAAATACGGTATACGTTAATTGAAAATAATTTTAGCAGTATAATCAACTGACATTACACTTAACAATGACATCGATCATGTCTCACCTGAATAAAACCCTAAACACACTCTCTCATAACACCTTCTTATAACGAATGTATTTTATCACTATGGGACATGGGTGCATACCTAATTTTTCACGTGACTTTATTCATCATAAAAATACTGTGGGCTAAAATACGGTAGCACACAGTGTATGCCATCTAGTCCGGCTAGTATAAATACTACTTTTCTGGCTTTTAAACGAGATATGAAATCTGTGAACAAAATACAATGAAGTATTATTTAGAGCAAATATTTTCTTGGATATGTCACACACTAAACTGCACTATATTCTAAAAAAACATTTACTTTCAAAAGAACAGGATGTTTTGGCACAATTCCAACATTTTATTATTTTATGTATTGTCAAGTTTCATCGCGACAGATTTGTGCGCGGACTTCTGCTCTGCCGCCAATAAAGATAATATTGAGTGAAAAAAACTTCCAATAAAATTAATCCGGTTGCCAATGGAAAAAGCATGGCTGACTGATTAAATTTTGTCCCTCGAGGCCGGAGCTTTTTATGCTTATCTGTACATATCATATCTTAATCTTCAGTCACGCAAAGGAACAGAACAGAATGACGGGATAGTGCACAATTATGTACCGTATTAACTCGAAATACCCCCCTCCCCTTGAATTAAACCCCCCTCGAAATACCCCCAGGTGTTTTCGAGTTGAGGAAAAAATAACCCACACCCTCACTCTCGAAATACCCCCGCCTGGAATGATTTACATTCATATACGCTAAGTTGTGTATAGATGTACATCAATTTATTTATATGTCCCGATCCCGATATATTCTATTATGACACCACGTGTATTACCGTTTTTGGGTATGTAAGGTCGTATTCTACACTATGAATTTGACGAAATTTTCTGACGACATAATAAACCCCCCCCCCCCCTCAAATTTTCCACTCTGAAAAAATAACCCCCTTGAGGGTATTTCGAGGAAATACGGTACATGCATTTATGAACATAATTAGCGCGCCTTCATGTCCTGCGGCATTGTTTTTTTTTCTTTGCAGAAAAATTATTATTTTGCATTCCATGACACTTCCTGCAATTTTATTGCTGAATTTTTTATGTTTAATTAAAAATGATCGCAGATACATGGCAATTCAAAAAAAATGGTGCAGTGAAAGTTTGATGATTTTGTTATCAACTTTTAAATGAGTAAAGAATTTCCGCAGTTCACAAGAACATTCAACGAAATACAAATATGCAAACCCATTCAGGAATTTAAAAAAATGCATGATAAGTTTTGTGGCAGCTTATACCTTGCATAAATATATGCACTGCATCACATTCACTGTACATAGGTATTTATTTTTACCACATAGAAATGAACATAAAAATGAAAAATGAGAAGCTGTTGAAATATGGCGGTACCAGTACACATAGATATCAACCATATATATAACATGCATAAGACACTGCTATTTTTTCCAGAAAACAAACAATTTTCATAGCAAAAAACCCTGGTACGACTTTTTCAATATGGAAGTTATCAGATCAGTGATACATGCACAGAAATATTACAAAGTTGGAACATAATATACATAAATAAATACATACATGCATACCTAAGTAGAGTGAAATTTATGGATGTAGAGTGGTAGACGCTAATAGTGATGGAAAAGCAGGAGAAAAATGTCAAGTGTAGTTTGCAAACATCAATGTTCCCTTGTTGGGCACCCGTTGTGTTCACGTAGCATGACCATTATGTGGATGTAGGTTTTTTTACCACATACCAAGGTTTTTCACATACCTTCCTATTTCCTATTTTGCCGTGGCCATCTATGGTGGTTGTTAGAATGGTAGTACCGTATTTCTCCGAGTATAATTCCTGGGGCACTATACAAATTTGGGGTCATTTTTCAAACACTTTCCAAGTGCTGTGCATAGTACCAGGGCACTATGCAATTCACCTAATTTTTCACCTAATACTTTTCTATAATACAAATTGACCAGGCATAACATTGATTTTGGGCATAAAATTAATTACAGATGAATGGATAACGATACAACATTGTTATTTCAGTCAAAGAAAGCTTAGATGCAGACATTTCTTGTGTCCAAAGCTCATCAGTTTATTTTAATCATACTGGGAGTTATGAATTTTAGCACAATTGTTTCAATAATGCGCTGTAAGTTGCGTAAAATTAGGGAGTAAAATATAAAAAATTTGTGCCAAAATTCATAACTCTCAGTACGAAAAAAAACAACTAATGAGCTTTGGACACAAGCAACATCTGCATGTGCGCTTTCTTTGACTGAAATTACAATGCCATATCTTTATCCATTCACCTGTAATTAATTTTACGCCCAGTCAATTTTACGCCCAGTCAATTTTACGCCCGAGCTGTAATCGCAGCATAAATGAAAAGCTGCCGCCGATCCATGGTTGCATGTGAACGAGGCACTCGTGCAAGGTGCAACAGACGCGCGTGCGCGCCGCAATGGCGCTGCGCACACTAGTTTACTAACGGTAAACTGAGAATTTGTTTAACTCAGTTTTCAGCTTCTGAGCGCATTTGAGTTTACCGGAATGAGCTATTCGCCAACTACAGTTGACGGATATTAAAAATCACACATTCCGGTAAACTCAGATGCGCTCAGAAGCTGAAAAATGAGTTTACCAAATTCCTAGTTTACCGTTAGTAAACTAGTGTGTGCAGCGCCAATGCACTGCTTTTGAGCACCACTTTCTTTCATCTTTATGCAACAGGCGTCAACATCGGAAAATTCGCGTGAGATACTTACGTAATGCGCTTTGTTTGGCAAATTTTTTTTGTGCTTTGTATAATGCCCGGGCACTATGCATGGAACTTTTTGCAATGTATAGTGCCCCGGGCACTATGATCGGGGGGAATTATACTCGGAGACATACGGTATGTATCTAATATATATAAAAGCACCATGGCTTTTTTGATGCGTGTCACTTGATGGCAAACACTTGCGACTTCTTACACCACTCGCCCTTTTCTAGACCATATGTATATTGTATTCTTCTAATAGATGGCATATCTTCAATAGAACGGCAAGGTTTTAACAAGTTTTTGCACTCATGAAAATGATGGACATGGATGTGCAGCCTCAAATACAATGGCAGGTAGAAATAAAGTTGGAAGAGTGCCAAAACACAAAAACATGAAAGGTTACTGTATATTTGACATTTTACATGACATTTTACATTTTACATGACTTTTTACATTTTACATTACATTTTACAGGATGTTTGGAGTGCGAACGGTTCAAATCCATGCCTAACCGCAATGGCAGCAAAGTGCAGCCTGTCACGTGGAGAAACTTCGGTACTCATTCTTTCTGTTCCTTAAACCCCATACTTTAAGCAGGTAGAATATTTTTAAGCAGGCTGCTTGAAGCTAGGCAACAAGTGAAAATGGTTACAATTAGTATACTGTGCATGGATATTATTGCATGCATTTTTATAGGATGTTTTTTTATGCCGTATATACCAGAATAATTGCCCTGTCTTGAATAATTCCCACTTGAATAATCCCCCCTCCTGTTAGATGAGTGTCAAAATAATAATAACTTTTTCAAATACCCCCCACTAATGGAAGTGAAGCCTCTACCCTGTGTCACCTCAAATAAACCACCTGACACTACACCAGGAAGCACTCCCAAGCCCTGTAAAGCGTAAAGTAAAGTGTCAAATGTAATGCCAAATGCAAAGTAAAGTGTCAATCAAAACAAAAAAGAAAATGTTGTTTTACTGAACTTTGCATGACAATTGACAGTTTATTTTGTATTATTTCACATTTTACTTTACACTTTACAGGGCTTGGGACTGTCACCAGTGTGGGGGGTGTCAGAAGAAAAAATACTGTGCATATCTTTTAAAACAATCAATGAAGCCAGAGTAGGCAAATAGCAGCGTCTGATATGATTCAGCGAATGCACATCCGATGTGAAAAGATGCAATGGAATGTGCATTAAATGGTAACAGGACATAAATAATGCGTATTTTATGTAGTGTGTATACTCGGCGGACCGCAAAGTATGCTCCCAAAATTACTTATGTCTTATTTAGGTCCATATGCGAGAGCTGGATACTTATGTATGCACTTTCACAAAAAGAAAAATATTGAGGAAAAAAAAGGCGGAGTCGCGTACAAACGAGGAATGTTTTTTCCCGTCATGTTTTTCTTTTTTGCTTTGAATAATTTTATTTTATTTATGATGCCGTCATGATGGAGTGTTTCCTTCAGAAAAATGCATAGCATGCGGTCCGTTGAGTATAGACACAAACACTTCCTTATCTGTTGTAGAATTTAAAAAAATGGAATGTTATTTATTTTGTTATAAAACATTTTCCATGACATGAAATGATAGAAACATGCTTGAAAAGTCTGACGAAGAAATAATTCCCCGGGGGAATTATTCGAGTAAATAAAATGTTTTTATTGCCATTGGACCAGAGTATTGTGAGGGAGGGCTACTCTACTACCATATTTCGCCTAATACAACGGCATATCTACAATAGAATTACACTACCAATAAAAGGACAGGTTTCAGTAGTCTTTGCACTCACAAAAACCATAGAACAACACCATCCAATTACGTTGGATCACTGCCAAAGCACAAAAATTAACAAAATGAATGGTGAGAACATTCAAAGCATTCCAATTTATGCTCTGATATCGATCAGGGGTAACGATGGCAAACCCCCGAGAAAAAAGTATTTAAATTTTTAAGTGTTTTTTTCTAAAATTCATTTTCGAATTTTCGAATTTTCCCCAAATTAATTTTCGAATTTCGAATTTAATTTTCGAATTTTTGAATTTTTGAATCTTTTTTAGCAATTTTCGAATTTTTTTGGCCAGTTTTCGAATTTTTTCAAATAATTTTAGAATTTTTTTGGAAAAATATTGAATCTGAAGCTTTAAACACATTATTTGGACTGTTTTCACATTCTCCTCAGTTTTTACAATTTTATTTTTACCATAATGGAAGGAGTTATACGGACCAGTGTCCAACTTCTTCATTTGATTCACACATTGGCACATTTAATTCACCAACGCAGCAAAGGCAATAAAAACAACAATTTAAAATCGGTGTCAAATAAAATATTGGCATCAAATAGAATATTGGCATGAAATAAAATATTGGCATCAAATACCGTATTTCCTTGAATTAACCCCCCCCCCCCTCCCCCTGGGGGTCTATTACTTTGCCAGAAATTTTTAGAAATCCCAGTGCTAAATTGTTTTTTGTAAGTAACACAGATGTAAAAAATGCAACAAAAACCGCCATTTATAAGACTCTATAGACTTATATAAGTACGTAGACAGTACAAACCCTGTACTAACGCAACACAGTCATTGTTTTTAACGTGTTTCCCAGATAACAAACCGCACAAACGTTCTCTATACACCAAATTTGGGGGCGGTATTTCGAGGGTAGGGGGGTTATAAATTCATATAAATTCATAGGGCAAATATTGAGGGGGGTATTTTGAGGGGGGAGGATATTTCAAGGAAATACGGTATAAAACGGATGTGTCGAAGTCCGCCTCTTCCGCCGCGGATGTCATTTCAATGTTTTTTTGTTACGTTTTGCTTTTTCATACGCGCCGCATATCAATTGTCGCTTTATTTAGCACGTTGAACTTAAGAATGCGTTTTGTTGCCTTGAATTGCCTGAAAAATTCGAAAACTATTTTCGAATTTTTGAATTTTCGAATTTTTTGAAAAATAAATCGATTTTTAAGTGTTTTTTCTAGGGGTGAAATAAAAATTCGAAAATTCCGAAAAAATTCGAAAATTCGAAAAGGTTTTCGAATTTTCGAATCTTTTTTGGCCATCGTTAATCAGGGGTAAAGGTGGCAAAAAAAAGAATAGCGCCCTTCTAAAAAGTCTAAGAAATATGGTTAAAAAAATACCATTAAAAAGTAGAGGTACATAAATATCTGTAGTTCTGTAAAATGCACTGGGACAAAAGATTAAAGAAAGTATAGAGATAAAAATGTAGTCTGTAAAAAATATTAGATCAGATACAGTTTCAAAATCACAATACATATATGCACAATGTCTAATTTGAATCTTTATTGAATGATGATTAGATGCATAGCATTGTTGTTAGAACATATTTACGTTTACTCGATAATTACGGATACTCGAGTACTGCCTAAATACGTTAACGTTTCCTCGCGAAAAAAATACCGGTACTCACTTACTCGCGTACTTTTTGAAAGTACGCGAGTAAGAAAACCTTTTTTTTTGTTGGACAGAAAATGTCATTTTGCCAAACAGAAATTGACAAACATAAGACATTTGCATAAGAAATACTTAGCAGGAGAGAAAAAACACATACCTATTTGTGTGTATCACAGTAAAAAATCGAAAAATACTGACCTTTCTTCTGATAAAAATACTCACTTTTACGTTTTCTGTGCGAAAAATACCCGTTTTTTATGTGTTCTCCAGAAAAAAATGTCGTTTTTTCGTTTTCTCAGAAAAAAAAGTATTTTACTCATGTTTTACGCAGTGTAAAAGTATTTTAAAAATATTTTATGTTTTCTGTACTCAGGAGTCAGTAAAAAAATACTTTACGTTTACGTTTACGTTTACTTTTAAAAAAGTTCAGTACTTTTAACAACTCTGCCACTTATACGTTTATGTTTCCATCGAAAGAGATATTATACGTGTTGTACTCAACTTTTTGAAACTTCCTTTTGAATGAACCTATGCAAGTACAGAAAATATTTTTTGAGGGGATTTTGACAGACAGAAAGTACCTATTTTACTCACCTTGTGCAGTGTAAAAGTTAAAAATTGTCACTTTTTCATGAAAACGAAAAATGTCACTCAGTTTTCTCTACTCAGCAGCCGTGATAAAAAATTACTTTATGTTTACATTTACTCTAAAAAAGTTCAGTACTTTCAACAACTCTGATCGGATGCAACTCATCATGACAACACGGAAACAACATTTGAGTACTCAAAAATTAGATTGGGTTGAAATGGCACAATCAGATAAACATATCAAAATATACAGATCACAATAAATACAGCAAATGTCCACAACGGTGCTGTGTGCACTAGGTTTCAAACGGGATTGACTTTTTGGGATCGGGATCGTGATCGGGATTGGTTTTTTGAGATTTCGGGATCGGAATCGGGATTGGGATTGGCCGGGATTGAGGTCACGGGATCGGGATCGGGATTGGCATTTTTTCGGGATCGGGATCGTGATCGGGATTGGTTTTTTGAGATTTCGGGATCGGAATCGGGATCGGGATTGGCCGGGATTGAGGTCACGGGATCGGGATCGGGATTGGCATTTTTTCGGGATCGTGATTGCGGTCTAGGGATAGAGTATTTGGCCAATGTTCTGGCATTCACAGTTGTTCATAAAGGTCTCAAAATACTGTTGGATGCCAGAAAAGTGGCATAAAATGAACGCTGGGGGTTTGCGTTCACATTTTTGCATGCAAAAACGTCTTTTTTTCACTTATGATAATTTCCACTAATTTTTCCGGGATCGGGATCCCGAACTTTGGATTTTCTCGGGATCGGGATCGGGATTTGAAAATTTTTGGGATCGGGATCGGGATCGGGACTGCTAAATCCCGGAATTTCACGGGATCCGTGATCGGGATCGGGATCACATTTGAACCCTAGCGTGCACTAGTTTACTGTAAGCAAACTGAAATTTTGGTAAACTTAAAAATGAACTTTGAATATATTTCAGTTAACTGGAATTAGCTTTTCGTCAACCACATTTGAAGGTCAATAAATCAATTGTAGCTCAACTTTATTTTTTATTTCAAACTCAATCAAATTGATGCCAAAATAGTCTGCCTAACATTAGAAATATGCACAATGGTTTCACCAGAACAAATATCCAAATGTGTACTTTCAGAAAAATCATTCTCATTGTTAACACTTTTACCGGAACCGGAAAAAGAATCCATATCAATTCGAGTGATATTATCAGGCGCACACGGTGTGCTATCACGTTCGCAGCCGGCACTTTTATGTGTCGCTGAAATTGGTCGCATTTGTAGGTGGTCATGAAATTGTCCATGCATTCTATACTGATCCATGAGACTTTCCATGCTTGGCTTCCTATGCGGAATTTGTATTAGTACGAATTTGATGTTGCAGTGTGCTGGTGTGCCTTCCGCTCCAGGAGTGAAGTTGGGATAAAAATAGCTTTCAGTGGGATATTTATTTGTAATGATAAGTATTTTGCAGGTAGTGATATCTTTGAGCAAATTTGTGCCCTGTTCCCGTATACATGTAAACCCGCTCGGCATGTAGGTAAAATATAAGTAAAAATATTTATATAACCATGTGCATATCCCAAAATAGCTATTTTAAACTGAACATTGACAAAATGGAACAAGAATAAACAATTTTGAGTGAAAATTTGGGAAAAATCGCTCGAAATTTTGCTCCACGTGAATAGATAGATCGCCGAACGATTTGGGGGGTCAGCAGAAAATACCCAAAAAATTGTCTCGGGATAGATAATTAGCTAAGTGGGCATCCTGTATAGATAAATAGCTGACTGATTTTGGGGGGGGGGCAGCCCACCCCATTGGAGAGCCCTGCAGCGAGTCTACATGCCGAGCGGGTTCACGTGCCTAGGGAGCCTACATGTTCACATACAGACATAGTAGCCAGTGGTGCAGTATTTTTAAACCCATTTTCATTAAAATGATGTCCTCAAAATGATGCTATTAGTCTTATTTAAATATCTCTCAACTGATGGAAAAGTTCCATTCCAACTGATTTATTAAGATACCTTCAGCTATTTATTTATGTGTAAAGGCCAAAAATGCAAAAAAATCCAGAACAAATATTGAGATACCGAGATAAACTCAACGGGCTTGATACTATGCTGTCGCACGTATTTGTGTCTCACGTTGGAAGTGTGCCAATGATAATTAGACCATGCAGTTTTTTTCAAACATGGGAAAATTCATTGTTGCGAATTCATTCACGTATTTATAACGTTATAACAGCAATGATTTTTTTGAATTTTTATGAAGATTACAAGCATTAAATCTCGTTGGCATGCTGCCAGTGTGAACAAAAGTTTAAAGTCACTGAAGTATAAGTTTCTAAAAAAACAAACCTGACACAAATTCTTATAGTCCCCTCAACATCATCGGGATTTCGGGCACTTTCAAGATTCTGATGTGAACCGGTTCCCGATCTCGACCTGTATCCACTTTCATTGGCACCAAAAAATTGCACAATAAATTTTGGGGTCACTTTTTTCAGGAGCATTTTCATTGCACCCTGATAGTCAGGGCTCTGAATTACCAGCAAACAAACAGCGAATAATCCTTCACAAACACCGAGAAGCAATTGCCATTGGAAAAAGCCTGTAGAAGGGTCGATTAATGGTGAAGATAGAAGTAATAAAGAATTATGTTCGGTGGTCCACAAAGTGTGCGTCCAAAATAACGAACGGTATTTCCTCGAAATACCACCCCCCCTCGAAATACTCCCCCTCAAAATGGACACTATGAACTTATAAACCCCCCCCCCCTCGAAATACCCCCCCAATTTAGTGTATAGAGAACGTAAATGACAAAGGCTGCGGTTTGTCATCTGGGTAATGCAAAACACACGTTAAAAACGATGACTCTGTTGTGTGAGAACAGTGATTATACGTCTACACACTTATACAAGTCTTTAGAGTCTTATTAATGGCGATTTTTGTTGCATTTTCAACGTCTGCGTACGTTTCAGACGACAATTTAGTACTTGGTTTTCAAAAAATTTCTGGCGAAATAATAACCCCCCCCCCCTCGAAATACCCCCCTCGTTTAACCCCCCCTCAAAATTCTCACTCTGAAAAAATAAACCCCCCGGGGGTATTTCGAGGAAATAACTTATGTCTTGGTGGATAACGCGCCAGCAGGATACTTATGCACGCACTTTAACAGGGGAACAATTTTTTTAATGTGGAGTCGCGTACAAGCAACGAATGTTTTTTTTCCTGTAACGTGTTTCCTTAGAAGTGAAATGGCAGTGAATTTGTTATTGCATGGGTTCTTTTCAACTTTTCAAAACGGTGCCTAAAGTAACGATGAAAACGTCAAAACGAACTTCTAGAAAACGTGTCTAAATATTTAAGTATTTTTAGCCAAAATAACTTTTACACTTTTCACTTTTCTATTAAAAAATCAAACTTATAGTATTTTCCCTAGTGGTAAAATAAAAAGTCAATAACTCAAACAGTTTTCTCAAACAAAAACACAAAATGTTTTTCCCATCTTTGAACGCAAGCAACATACCCGTGGTGGATACCTGTATCCAGGCGCTTTTTTGGCTCGTGTGCAGTGTCGTTGCGAAATAATATATTGGGCGAATGGCCTGCGAGAGTGAAACGAAAAATAAAATAAGATTTTTACAGAATGTTAAGGGCATTGCCGTCGCAGCATGTCAGCCCCTAATAGTGATTAGAGCCAATCCGCCTCTGTGGTCTAGTGGTTAGGGCACTCGTGTTCTATACGAGAGGTGCGGGTTCGATTCCCGCCTGTGACAGTGCATTTTTGCACTTTTTCTGTGATCAATTTCTAGGTAAAATTTTAGACTTTAATTTTACATGGAGCAGTAATTCCATCTAATATACCATGACAGAAATATCACTAGGATCGTCCAGGGGGCAGTCCCAAGCCCTATAAAGTGTAAAGTAAAGTGTCAAATGTAAAGTCAAATGCAAAGTAAAGTGTCAATCAAAACAAAAAAGAAAAGATTTTATTACTGAACTTTGCATGACAATTGACAGTTTACTTTGCATTTGACACTTTACTTTACACTTTACAGGGCTTGGGACTGGCACCAGGGCGATCCAGAAACAGCAAAGTTTTCCCAACAGACAAAAAAAAATTAAAAAATCACCTGTGTCAAGATGAACAGCACCAACAAAAACGCCACCGTTCTCATCAAATTTTTATACCTCTGCTGTTGTCTGTCACTTCTCAAACTAGTTTTCTGCTTTTGAAGGGCGTGTGACACCAACTTTCTTTTTACACTGGCCACAGTTTCTACTCCTGATTCCGATTCCACAAGTGAAAAAGTGACAAGTAAAGTGATCAGTGTTAAGTGGAGAAATAAGTGGTGAGATTTATAAGTGGTGTAGTGATGTAAAGTATAAGTACCAATACTTTAGCACCACGTGCAAAAAGTGCCATATGGTGCTTTTCTAACCCTACTCACCAAGTGCCAATGGCCCCACACACACTAGTTTTCACCGTGACTGACGTGAAAACTGAAATGGCCACATGGCCACATTCAGCCTACTCTTATTGTATGCTATACGTGTTTTGGTCTTCAAATTTTCAAAGTTTAACTTTCATTAATTTTAATTTTAATTTCATTAAATAATTCAACCGTGTTCATTAATTTGTACTTTAAATAAGTTCAGTTTTCACACGAAGTCACGGTGAAAACTAGTGTGTGTAGGCACAATAGTGCCAGAATAAAATAGTGCCAATTGGCACAGCGCCATGCGCTTTTGTTCCTGGCCTTGGCACCACCAAAAAGCAGCACCAAGCACCAAAAGCGATATGGCACTTTTCTTGAACATGGCGCCAAGGCGCTTTTTGTTGCGGTGCTAGTGTCAAGTGCTAGTGCTATGGCATTTTTACATCGATAGACGAGTGTACTCATTTAAAAAACCTTAGAAGTTTACTTGTCAGCTGGCTTACCAATTCCAAGTTGACTTACCAATTAGCACTTTTCTTGTCACTTAACTAGTACACTTGCGGAATTGGCACCTGACTGGCCAACTTTGGACAATTTTGCATTTTCTACGGCAGTCTGTTCCTGTTGCAGAGTGTCCGGACTTGGCTGATCAGTGTTATAGTTGAGTGAAGGAGCATCTGGTATTAACTCTGGTTGGGACAGAATGTGGCCATTAGCTTGTTTACTCGTACATGAGTTGTTTGTTACATTATGGCTGGTAGTGGCATCTGTGAATGTGGAAGACCGGTGTGAAGTACAGATCAAATAAAGTCAGGAATAATACCATATACATAGGAAAAATGGCTTCAAAATGTGTGGTGAAGCACCGTAACGTGACATCTACACAGAAAATTTGTAGCGGCACATTAGAAATAAATGGAGAAATGAAACGTGCACGTGTGCACTTTATTGCACAAACCATTTTTATTATTCTGTATAACAGCGATGGAATCAAATTTGCCAGGTGCATCACTTTGAAATATCCTCAATTCAGTCTTTATCAAAATCGCCTGATAGATTAGCATAACTAGAATGCAGATAGACAGGTCAAAAAACATGTAGCAATGAATGTAGATCGGCTTGAAACGATGCTGCGACCATAATTTGTCGGGACAGATTTCAACGCTGAAAATTTTGGCATTTTTTAGACAAGCGGTAATGGACCTAAATACTCCGCGGACGTGGACCGCACATTGGCGCTGCACACACTAGTTTACTAAAGCTGCGTTTACACTGCGACTTGTGCCGACAATTCGAAAAGTGAAAAAGTTACATAATTTGGGAATAAAGTTCCATATCTGCGAGAAAATGTAGTGAAGTATACTCACTAGTTAACTGCACTCACGAGCCAATTTGCAGATAAATCGTCCATGTGGTTCCAGAGTTATAAGCATTTTAAAAATATTTCCAAAAAAGCGAACCGACAAGCGGAATATTTTTTGAAATGCTTATAACTCTGGAACGACATGGACGATTAATCTGCAAATTGGCATGTGAGTGCACTTAACTAGTGAGTATACTTCACTGCATTTTCTTGCATATATGGTACTTTATTCCAAAATTATGGAACTTTTTCACTTTTTAAAATTGTCGGCACAAGTCGCAGTGTAAACGCAGCTTAAGGGTAAACTAAGAATTTGGTAAACCCATTTTTCGGCTTCTGAACGCATCTGAGTTTACTGAAATGAGCTGTTCGTCAACAACAGTTGACGGAGATTGAAAATAACACATTTCGGTAAACTCAGATGCGCTAGGAAACTAAAAAATGAGTTTACCAAATTCTTAGTTTTCCGTGTGTAAACTAGTGTGTGCAGCGGCATTATGTATTTTTGTGAACGAAACACTTCACCATGATTTCATCGTTAATGAATTAAAAAAGAAGTGTTCAACAAGAAAGAACTTATGTCTTATGAGCAGGTACTTATGTACGCACTATTTCACAAAAAAAAATATTTAAAAAAAGAAAGGTGAAGGAAGACGAGTGACAAATGTTTTTTCCTGAAAGTTTTTTTCTTCGTTTTAAAACAATTTTTTATTTTAAAAACCTTAAAAACGGATAGAAAAAACCTACCCGTCACACTTCATAGGCTCCTGTATGAACAAAATGCCTGTAAACCCTACTAAAATGGCCAAAATCCACATTGTAGCCGCGAACAGATTGAATTGTCGTTTTGTCGGCACAGTGTAAAAGTTTGGGAAAAATACTGCCACATACCGGTCGGCGGCCAGGGCTAGAGCCCACAGTAGGGCACTTGTAAGGGAGGCTGCAAAGTTGTAGGGCATTGTGGAGGTAGGGTTTTGTAGGTTTGGTCTGGCGCCAGCCCCACACGCTGTGAAGTGTGTCAAGTGTCAAATATAATGCAAATTTGTCCAATGTGATGCAAAATGTCAAAAGTCATTTTCAAACGATTGCAATCTTGTAGGACATTTGACACTTGACTTTACACTTTACACGGTGTAGGACTGCCCTCTGAACACTGGCGGTTTTTTTCAATGTATTTTCTCCTCAAGCAGTCAATTTTAATTGTTTTTCTCGGGGAGGGGGTGGGGGTTACTCAACGGGCCATTCAATGAAACATGGATAGGGATGGCGCCATGGCACTGGCTCCATTTCAAGCCGCCACACCATTTATCTGGCGCTTTTTCATAATTAAACAGAATTTCAAAATACGCGGTGAAACAACTCACTGTTGTAAGCAATGGCGTCAACTTCAAACATTGTATGATGATCGGAAAGCTTTCGGCATATCGCTGAAAATGAAACTCGACATTTCAAAAACAATTTTTTTTTCTTCAAAATTCTAAAAAAAATTCTAAAAACGCACCTGTCAACAGAGTAGCAAAACCGAGGCAAGCGTGAGCTCCGGCCCAATTTGCTAGAACTTTGTGGCACTTTGTGTGCAAATGTTTGTCGAGGCATACGCTCAAAACTAATACGGTGTTCACGATCGCGGACAAGGGACCTGTGAAACCAGGTTCCAAATTTAATAAAGAATTCATTAATAAGAATTTTGCTTGACAAATGCAAATGAGTCCATAAAATGATAGATTTCCATACAAATTAGATGGACAAAAACCAATTAATTCATCCCAACGTTTTCCATATCGTTTCGACAGCGTCTTTTGTACAAAAGCATTCAAAAGATTTTTTTTTAGAAAATTGCCATGGAATTATGATTTTGAACGTTTTTTTACAAAGACAAATTAGATTGGCGCTTGTCGCTGGTTATGGTCCAAACGGGTTCCTGATCCCGAAACTCCGATCTTGTTCCCGATCACGATCACGATCCCGAAAAGTTGAAAAGATATTCCCGATAGAATCCCGATAAAATTTCCCCAATCCCGATCGTTATCCCATTGCACTGAGAAATGTAGGTATTGACAGAAACCTCCAGTGTGCATTTTACGCCACTTATGCAGCATCCAAGCCTGCAGAGTTGTTAAAAGTACCGAACTTTTTTCAAAGTATACGTAAACGTAAAGTATTTTTTTTTTACTCACCCCTTGCGTACAGACAACGTAAAGTAATTTTTTTTACTTTTACTCATGAGTAAACGTGAGTAAACGTACTTTTCCCCAAACAAAACGTAAACGTGAGTACTTTTGAAAAATGTCACCAAAATTTTCAAGAAATGTCGCTCAAAATCACTCATTTTCATCACTTTTCGCCTATTTTACGTAATTTTTGACTATATATTTGATTATAGGTATACCCATTTTCGACTAGTTTCCGATATTTTTAGCACATTTTCTCCCTTTTCCCCTTCTATGCCTTTAAAAACCTATATAAAACATGATCTAAAATACGTTTTCTGTACTCGAGTACTTTCAAAAAGTATACGTAAAAGTGAGTACCAGAACTTATTTTCGGAGGAAACGTAAACGTATTTACTCTGTACTCGAGTATACGTATTTATCGAGTAAAAGTAAATACGTTTTAACAACTATGCAAGCCTGTTTCAGACCTTTTTGTTGTAAATTTGGTTAAAACCTCTGAATACAACAACGTTGTCCGATATTCCGATCCAAAACCCAATCCTGATCTCGAAAAGTTGATCCCGTTTTTGGGGTGCGCCATTTTTGGGGCTATTTTTGCATGGCGCTCGACGCCAAAGTCATGGCGCTTTTCACATCACTAATCCCAAACTAACTGAGCAACATTTGCAAAATCACAGCGACTTCTGTCATGATTTCCTGCTCTTTCAAATTGTTGCCATCTTCAAAGTTTCTAGTTCGATTCAAAACTAAAAAATGATCCATTTTTTAGAATTTAGAAATGTGTAGTGGTCGAGAGTGAATGTAAATCACGCGAAAGTTTATACTGTAGGCTTTGTAAAAATGGATGTTAGAATTGCTTCCGTGATTGAGATACAAACAAAGTCATTGTTTATCTGGTAATGTATTATATTGTTGAAAAAAAACAATCACGTTAATTGCGCTATCATTTTTGTCACTGCATACACTAAGTAATTTTGCCAATGAAATTGTAAAAAATGTAGTAAACTCATAATTAAACCAGCCTTGATCGCATTTGAGTTCACGGGAATGAGTAATCTTACTCTCCGTCAACTGTAGGTACCTAGTTGACGGAGACCCAATTGCTGTAAACTCAAATGCGATTCAAAGCTCATTTATGAGTTTACACATTTTAGTTTACTGGTAGTAAACTAGTGTGTGCAGTGCCAATGAGACAAGCACAGTACATATGATGATTGGAAGGAACGCTGAATAAGTACAGTAGTTCCTCGATTTACCCCCCCCCCCCTTGAATTACCCCTGTAAAAAAAGGCACTATGAATTGATTAGCCCCCCCCCACCCCCTCAAAATTCTCACTCTGAAATGAGGAACTCTGAAAATTCTCACTCTGGGGGGGGGGGGTTCGAGGAAATGCGGTATTGTGATGATAAAAATGATAATAATTCTTATTCAGATAGATTACGATAAGTCGGAGTCAAAGGAAAGAACCATGCACGAGATCCCTTTTCACTCAAAACTCGTGTATTTTAATTATACTCGGCGGACCGCAAAGCATGTGCAGAATCCTACCATAATTTTATGAATAAAATTGAGTGATAAGTTTCGTAATTAATTATTCCATAGTGAAAACGGAATACTATGATGAAAAAACTATAATTTTTGGTTCATTATTCAGATGGGTTATGGTAGGTTTCTATACTAAGTGTGATGTCCGCCGAGTATAACAACATCACCACACCAGACTACACAGTCTTTTCTATAAAATATTTCACATCAGTTGAAGTAAAAACACTCGTATGTCATGATGACGAGTGTTGATACCTAACACTAAGTCACTCCACCAACGATGGCAACCCCCCCCCCCCACCCCCCTGGAAAAAGTGTTAAAAGTTTGAAGTGTTTTTTCACTAAAATGACATCGAATCTGGACCTGTTTCCAAAAGTAGGTAAATACAGCTTTATATTTGCGGGCATCCAAGCTTTTGCCGCAGACACACTTGCACATTTTTAATTTGCCGCAACAAGTATTTAGATCCATGTGAAATGTATTTACCGTATTACCTCGAAATACCCCCAGGGGGTTTATTATTTCGCCAGCAAAATTTGAGGGGGGGGATAATTCGAGGGGAGGGGTTATTCGAGGGGGGTCTATTATTTCGCCAGAAATTTTCGGAGATTCCCCATACTCAGACGTAGAAAAATCAAACAAATACATTGTTGTGTATGTGTTTATAGGCATATATAACTGTATATACACTTAAACCCGTCCCTAACGTCACGTAATCATCAGTTTGAACGTGTCTTCTGCATTGTACAGACACAAACTGCGGTATTTGTTATGTACCGTATTTCCTCGAAATACCCCCCGGGGGGTGATTGTTTCATAGTGGTCCCGAGAGGGGGGGGGGGGTTAAACGAGGGGGGGGTATTTCGAGGGGGGGGTTATTATTTCACAAGAAAATTTTTGAAAACCAAGTACGAAATAGTCGTCTGAAACGTACGCAGACGTCGAAAAATGCAACAAAAACCGCCATTTATAAGGTTCTGTAGACTAATATTAGTATGTAGATGGTATATACACTGTTCTAACGTGACACCGACATTGTTTTAACGTGTGTTCTGCAGTACACAGAACACAAACTGCAGTATTTGTCATGTACGTTCCCTTTACACTCAATTTGGGGGGGGGGGGTATTTCGAGGGGGGGTGATTGTTTCATAGTGGTCCCGAGAGGGGGGGGGGGTCAAACGAGGGGGGGGGGGGTATTTCAAGGGGGGGGGGGATTTCGAGGAAATACGGTATGTTCTCTTTACACTCAATTTTAGGGGGGGTATTTCGAGGGGGGGGGGGTTATTATTTCCTCAGCCGAATTATAGGGGGGGTATTTCGAGGAGGGGTTAATTCAAGGGGGGGGGGGTTAATTCGAGGTAATACGGTAGTTTCAAATTGTAATTATGCAATTCACTCAAGCATTTTGATGCATTGCAATTAAAAATACCTAGCAACGAAAATGGAAAACACTTAGATTTTTTCTGGAATTTTTTTCGATTTTTATTGTTGTTTTTGTAGTGGTGCAATAAAAATTTAAAAAATAAGCCCAGAAATTTTTTTAACGGAGACTCCACGATAACATCTCACCGTGAAATCTACCATACAATAACCGTAAAGCACGTGATTTATCGCTTGGGAATCATTTTTTCAACGTGGAGTCGAGTCAGATAAATATCCGCAGAATCACATGAAATTCCCAACCATGAAACGTAAATACGTTTTCGCAACTCTGCTTTTTATCACATGGTTTTCATTCACTTTCCACTCATTTCAGGTGGGGTGGGTACCGTATTTCCGCGAAATCCCCCCCCCCCTCAAAATGGACATTATGAACTTATAAACCCCCCCCTCGAAATACCCCCCCCCAAATTTAGTGTATAGAGAACGTAAATGACAAAGGCTGCGGTTTGTCATCCGGGCAATGCAAAACACACGTTAAAAACGATGACTCTGTTATGTGAGAACAGTGATTATACGTCTACACACTTACACAAGTCTTTAGAGTCTTATAAATGGCGATTTTTTTTGCATTTTTACGTCTGCGTACGTTTCAGAAGACAATTTAGTACTTGGTTTTCAAAAAATTTCTGGCGAAATAATAACCCCCCCCCCCCTCGAAATACCCCCCTCAAAATTCTCACTCTGAAAAAATAAACCCCCCGGGGGTATTTCGCGGGAAATACGGTATTTCGAGAAAATACAACAACAGAAAATGTCACAAATTCCAACAACAGCCATACTTTGTTGGTCGATTCGAGTCTTTGAACACCTACGTAGGTACTTTTGGCTCGAGTCACGAGTCGAGTCGAGTTCAAGCCCTAGTTCTCACCCTAATGATGTCACTTATTGGCAATTCTTTGACATTCTGAAATGAAACATGTCATTGAACTATCAACAAAATTAATCAAGGATGGAGCAATTTTAATTTTTATCGAGCAAACGCAATTTCGGAATTGCATCCAGGTGAATTTTTGCAATTTGCAATCAGCAGGTTTCAATACCGAAATAAGTTGAAAAGTGACAAGTATTGTGGCATGTAACGAATAACGATGGCAAACAAAAATGCGAAAACATTTTCGAATTTTCGATTTTTTCAGAGTTCGAATTTTTATTTCACCCCCACAAAAAACACATCGCGTTAATTGTTGAAAAATTCGAAATCTAAATTAGAAAACTATTTTCGGAAAAAATTCGAAATTCGAAAATTCGTTTCAGAAACTTCCCAGAGACTTTGCCATCGTTAGTAACGAATGGCGGGCGCACAAAAATTGTGTCAACTTGTCTGTGTCAACTAGTGATGGAAAAGCGCCAGAAAAAAAGGGCGCCAAGCGCCAATGGCGCCATGGCGCGGCGCCCTTTGGAGCTTTCAAATGGCGCCAGCGCCATGCCGCCATTCCATCACTAGTGTCAACTCTGCTTCGCGTGTCGCAGAGCGATCTTACAATCCGATCTTTGAATAGGTACTTGTTCTAAGCAGCCCAGCTAATGATGAATTTAGAACAAATACCCTAACTAACAGCCGCCGACAACAAAAGCTGTAATCTGGTGTGCATGATTACGTCGTCTAGAAAATGTATACCGTATTTACTCGGATAATTCCCCCACTTGAATAATCCCCCCCCTGTTAGATGAGTGAGGAAAAATAGTTCCCCTCGAAAAAGGGGGGGGGGGCATGTTAGGTATGTTGGTATTGAAGCATTTTTCATGAACTCAGTGGATAGAAACATGCTTGGAAATTTTAACGAAATAATAATCCCCGCTTGAGTAATTCCCCCCTCGAAAAGCCCCCCCCCTCTCAAAAAGTTTGACGCAAAAATAATTCCCCGTGGCAATTATTCGAGTAAATACGGTATTTGTCATATGAAACGAGGGTGATGGAGATAAAGAATTCTCATGAAAAGGCTACGAAACTTGTGTCGTCACACCTGAGCCACTTGAAGAAACTACGAAATAATACTTCACTTTTGTCGACTTAACGCTTACCACTTCAATTACGTAACACCTTTGTTGGCATTTTGTTAATTAGCTCCCGCCATCATTACAACTAATTAGAGGGCCCTTTTTATAAAATAGAAAGCCTTATTAAGCACAGGTAAAATAATTCATAAGGGTATTACGTCAAACTAAGCCTGACTTGAGTACCTTTCATATTTACAAAGACTGATACCGTATTTCTTCTAACAGAAGGGCACTTTTCTAATATTTTCCACGAAATAGCACCGGGCCAGATTTAATTCTCCCTACAGATTTGTAGGGTAGGGCGTACGCCCGATAGATTTTTTAAAGTTCAGCCGCATCGACGCACATGCACCGAGAGCAAGGCGGTTTGTAAAATATACGAAACCATCCCTTAAGGTCGCCGATATTGCAATATGACGTATATCACTTCGATTTTGGCACGGAAATCACTATTTGGTCATTTCTTGGCCGTCTGCCAATTCGCTTTTTATTTTATTTTGTCGGGCGGGTTACTCGCATAAGTCGCGCTTTTGTACGCTCGTGCATGCATTTCTTTCTTGTCGCTGCCCTCATGGTTTCGGTTGCAGACAGTGAACACTAAAAAAGTGACCACCTGCCTACACAAAAGCGCGACTTATGCGAGTAACCCGTCCGACAAAATAAAAAAAAAAACGAATTGGCCGACGGCCAAGAAATGACGAAATCATGATTTGCCAAAATCATGCCAAAATCGAAGTGATATACGTCATATTGCAATATCGGCGACCTTAAGGGATGGTTTCGTATATTTTACAAACCGCTTTGCTCTCGGTGCATGTGCGTCGATGCGGCTGAACTTTAAAAAATCTATCGGGCGTACGCCCTACAAATCTGTAGGGAGAATTAAATCTGGCCCCAGGGGATTCACCTTTAAAAATTGCAAAATTTGAGGAGGGTTTGTGGGTTTGGTAATTCGAGGGGGGGTTTATTTTTTTCATAAGCTCACTCACACCTGGGGGTGCCGTTCTATTATTTTCGTGAGCGCAAAAACCTGGCGTTTATTTCTATTGGAGGTATGCCAATATACGGAATAAATATGGTAGCGTATTATAGAGACGGAACTTTTTACAGAGAAATCTACCCTATTGTAGTAGTTAAGTGAACTTAGTAAGTACACTCAACTTTTACAATATGCTATTTGAATAAATAGAAAAAAATGTTTCATCCTTTCCGCGACATTAGATTCATATCAGTACAACATTCCCTACGTGACTTAATTCATTCAAACATGGTAAAACTATCTTCAGTCTAATCGGATCAGTATACTGATCTGACTGAACGTTATACAAAGAATGTTACCGTATTTTGACGAATTATATCACGTGAAAAATTACGCACAAAAGTCACTGACAGCGGGAGCAATGTGTTATGGCAAGGACCAGCCTCTAAATAACACCGACCGGTTATTATTATTATGAATGTTTGGCGTAATTCCAGCAGTTTTTGACCCTTCTATTGGAGACGCTCTTTTATCAGAAGAAATATCGTAGGTATATACAATTACATCTACATGTGGACAAATATACCGTATTACCTCGAAATACCCCCATGGGGGTTTATTATTTCGCAAAATTGTACCCGGCACGCACATCTGCCCGGTAACTTACATGGCTGATGATCTTTGCGTACCGGACAGATGGTCACTAATGTTATTGCACAGCTTTTTTCACTTCACTGATATCTGAAAATCACTTGACAAAGTGTCAAGTGAAAAAAACGGTCAAAAATAGCGATTATCCACCGTTTTTTCACTTGACACTTTTTCAAGTGATGTTCAAATATGTGTGAAGTGACAAAAAGTTAACTAATGTCATTGCGCAACTTTTTTTCACTTCACTCACAAGTGTGAAGTGAAAAACACGGTCAAAATGTAATGTAATGTCATTTCGTACCGGGCAGATGTGCGTGGCGGGCACAATTTTGTGCGTACCGGGCATTTGTGCGTACCATGCATTTGTGCGTACAAGTGCACCGCCGTTAATTCGAGGGGGGATAATTCGAGGTAATACGGTAGCTAGCCAAGATTAGCAGAGATAATTATTGCATGCTGTCGCCGCAGCGCAATGAAGTACCCGGGAAGGAAATAAAAGTGCCCACAGCGCATTACTGGAAAGATCGAGACGCATGCCACGCGAACGCTGCACAGAATTGGTGCAGATGAAATAGTGGTGGAAAAATGGCGTCATTCGATGGAACGCCAGAAAAAAAGGTTTATTTTGGATGATTTAATGTAAATTTAAAAACCTCCGCTTATCACACTACTAATTTTCTGAATTTAACACTCGATCATGACGTCATCATTTAAAAAGATTGTTACCAAAAATCATAAAAATTCATTTTTTTAAAATATTTTAATTTTTTGCAAATGGTAGAAAATCGTTGCGTAGGGTTCAAACAGGATCCCGATCCCAATCCCGATATTTTTCAGATTTTGAACCCGAAAATTTGAAAAGCCAATTTTGATTCCAATAAAATTTCCCTAATTTAGATCCTGATCCCAAAAAAAGTTTGCCCAGTGTCCAGAATGACCTTTTGCACTAAGAAATTTGAACAGAAACAGATAGAACACAAATATTCCGGTATGGCATGTAAACTGTATATAATGGTGCTAATTTTTGTGTGACTACCTGCAAGCTTAGTGCAGTTGCATTTATAGAAATTGATCTATACTGGTTAACCTGGCGGCAGTCCCTATAGCCCTGTAAAGTGTAAAGTCAAGTGACAAATGTCACACAAGTTTGTCAATTGTTATGCAGTGGTAAAATTTCAATGGTAAGTGGCAAGTGAGGAGCCATGTAAAAAGTCAATAGAAAAATGGCAATAGACAACAAAACATAAAAAAGCAATTAAAACACATTAGTGAAAAATATAAATGGAATGCCTCAGTTTTTCCTCGCTTACAAGTTCCCGTTTGTTCCTTGATTTGCAACATATAAATTCACCCGATTTTATACTTATTATTTACTTATTTAATTGCGCCTTCACTTGTCAAATTACGCTCCACTTTTAAGCCACCTAATACGTCATTGGCGCTTGGCGCTATTTTGCTCTGGCGCGATAGGCGCTTGGCGCTGGGAATTAAAAAAGCGCCAAGACGCCTATTTCCGAAGTCCTGGCGCTTTTAACATCACTGCCCCAGGTTAACCAGAATAGATCAAATGCGAATGTTCATTTTCCGCTCATGATTTTTTTTACATATTCAGGTGCCGGTTCCGCAAGTGGAAAAGTTAAGAGTTAAAAGTTAAGAGTTGAGTAAAATGATAAATGATAAGTTAAGAGTAAAGTTAAAAGTTAAGAGTTGAGTAAATTCATTTGCCGTTTTACTCAACTCTTAACTCTTAACTTGACTCATAACTTGTCATTTGTCATTTTACTCAACTCTTAAGTTTTAACTCTTAACTTTTCCACTTGCGGAACTGGCCCCAGATCATAGTTGTTCAACGTATTTACGTTTACTCGAAAAATACGCGTAAACGCGTACTGCGTAAATACGTTTACGTTTCCTCCCAAAAAAATACCGGTATTCACATACTCGCGTACTTTTTGAACGTACGCGAGTACGAAAACGTATTTAAAGGGGACAGAAAATGTCATTTTGCCAGACAGATAGTGACAAAATAGAGAAAGATTTTCAAGAAATACTTATCAGGAAAGAAAACACATCTTTGATTTATTCCAGAGTGAACATCGAATAAGATACTGAGGTTTACGTTTTTTTTTGTGATAGTAAATACCCACTTTTACGTTTGCTGTGGAAAAATACCCATTTTTACGTTTTCCCTGGAAAAAATACTAGTTTTTACGTTTTCTCTGAAAAAAAGTATTTTACGCACGTTTTACGCAGTGTAAAAGCATTTTTAAAATACTTTACGTTTTCTGAACTCAGCTGTGAGTAAAATAAAAATACTTTACGTTTACGTTTACTTTGAGAAAAGTACAGTACTTTTAACAACTCTGATTCAGATAACGATTTGCCTCTATAAAATGCGGGGACGATTCATTTGCAAATATCCAATGAACAATTCACAATATTTTCACAAAATGGTGTTGTTCACAAACAAATATCGAACCGAAAAGTACCAATTCTATGCAGCAATAACATTACGCATATAAGTACAATACAATAGATAAATATTTATAATCCCAAAAATACGCATAGGTAATTAAAATCTAAAACGTGCAAGGAAATATTTTGCAAACGCTAAAGTACACAAGAAGCAACTGTACATAAGCCACCGGTGATTGGCTATGCGTTTTAGTGGCGCTGTCCACACCAGTTGACAGTTGACATCGCGTGTCAACTGGTCCACATGTCAACTCAGATTATATTTGACGGGTCGCAGAAAAATTTTCGAGTGCACACGTGGCTACATTGGGCCCCCACACACTGGATGTCAACTGAATTCGTGTCAACTAAATGTCAACTGAATTTAAGTGATACTGTGATTTCAACTTATCTATCTGATAGAGCATAGTTAATTTTACATCACGACACTTCATTTTCATTGTTCCTGTTAAGTGTGATGCTTTTTACAAACTTCTTGTTTTATTCAATTGACACTGAGTTGACGCGAATTTGCGATGTCAACTAGTGTGTGTGGGCCCATTTATTTGCGTACATGTCACTAAAATCTGAATTGACATGGAAACTAATTGACATCCGATGGTAACTAGTGCGCTGGGCGCCACGGTGAACCTAGTCGAAAAGTAATTCTAAAACCATTTTATGCACTTTTAAAAAAAGAATTTTTTAAACAAAAGTTTTAGGATAGGAATCAAAGCTCTCGAAAATGGCCACCTGATAATAAATATCATTATTATTTTTATAATACAGAAAAGTTATCTGCGTAAAAGAAAAGAAAACTACAAAAATAACTAGTTTAAAAATAAGTTAAACCCAAAATATACTCATGGAATTTTCGTGTCTTTTTGTACTACGAAAAATGAACAGTTGAAAATGTAAGCATGACCCAATTTACCTGTAAATTTCCCCGTAAAGTTTCAATTCCACACAGAGTTAACTTGAAAAAGTGAAAAAGTCACATAATATTCTGCGTGGTTTTACTTGAAAACTTTCCACGGAAATCAACTATTTTTGTGAAAACATGGGACGGGAGGCCAGCACATAATTAGGCTATAAATATTCGGAAAAAAACCCGCGGGGTAAGCACAATTCTCAAAAATGGGTTAAAATTTGTGTAAAAATAGATATGAATCATTTTAAAAACCACATGTTTCAGTGGATACGTTTTGATGCACCAGCCAAACTCATTAGTATTCAACGGTATCAACAGATATCCCATTTCGAAAAAATTCAAAAAACTTGAAGAATTGCAACTCAAGTGGTATGTAAAAGTATTTCAATCCCAATCGCAACAACCTAAAAATGTACATTTACAACCAAGTTTCAAGCAAAAAACTTCATATTTATCACAGAATATCAACACTAATTTGAAGCGAATTTTCAACACAACATAAGTATAGCAACTATGGGGAAATGTCATGGCAACATTCCAGGGAACAGTTATACACATTTTCCAGTGACAGGTAAGTGTCAATGATCAAGAAGTTACAGATTCCATGAGAAGTGTCAACTGTCAACTGTTTAATTTCAATTGACACTTGACACACAATTTGTAGATAATTTGATTGTTGAAACCTATTCACACGAAAATATTGCGAAATTGAACCAGGATAAAAACATAAGTAGTTAACATTAAAGTTTTTAAGGCTGAAACCAATAAAATGACAATATTCAAAATAATTCAATTTTCCATTTGCATTTGCCGCTGCCTGTACAAGAAAAGTAATACATTTTCATTTGATAAAATGTTTCAATTGTAATCTTGCAAGATTAAGAATACACTCTGAAAACTAATCATTAGATCGCTTGGGCTTAAGTATACTCCGGGGACCGCACACTATGCATTTTTCTGAAGGAAACCACTCCAAAGACTAAAAATAATAATTTCAGGCACAAATGTTGGTTGAACTCAACTCCGCCTTTTTTTTGCTAATGTGCGTATACATAAGTTGCCTGTCGGCGCGTTTTCGACCAAGACACAAGTAATTTTTGCCCATTTTTATTTTTCCGGATTGATTGAAATATTAATTTAGCACATAACAACAACAATTAATTTAGAAGTGAGAAGTAATTATTTTTCTTTTCAATTTTCACTTCTCACTTTTAAATTCCTTCCCTTTGAAACTTTTACTTCGCCATATTATTTTTCTAAATTTTAATTTCTCTCTTAATTGTTTTTTTCTTTCTAATTATCAACTTTCGAATTGACCCTCGTCAAGTTTCTGTTTAAATTTACCTCAACACTTTAATATTGACAGGTCCGGCGACCTCTTTGAGCTGTCCGAGTACGGCGAGCACGTGTTGAGGGGACGATTGAAGCACGTTTTCAGAGTCGATCTGAACGGCGGTTTTGAAATTGAATTTTTGAATTGAAGTCGACAAGTCCATTTCCCTCCCAAAAATAGTTTTGCTCTTTCCGAATGAAAATTTATGGACACCCCATTTTTCACATATAGGTTGAGAGCAGGGGCTGAAAATTTGACACTTTATTGTCAACATATGGAACTTAATGGAAAGCATGAGAGAGACAAATTGGACACGCACCACGGGCCTGGAATTGGATCGGAAACTTAAAATGCGATTTACTCAAAAATCACATTTTGTGGACTTGTCGACTTTTAGAAGTAGAGGCCTCAATTGTATTTGAGATTTGTAGTTGAGATTTACCTTTTTTGTTGATTTTCAAAATACATGAAAATCAAGATTCTTCAGTACGAGTGATGATCCTTATTTTGTATTCTCAATGAAAATCTTTATGAAGCTGGACGCAGAATTTACCGTACCCTATACCCCTATGTGCAGATCTACCGTACCGCAACGTATACCGGAAAATAAATGGTCTACCGTACCACACAATCTACCGCAAAAAGGACGACTCACCATACCGAACTTGCGCACACATAAAGCCACTCAACCCCCACCCTCGAATAAACCCCCCACCCCACTCACTTCCATCAACTGATCGCCCAATCTCAATCCGTTATCTCCCAATCTACCGCACACCCCGGTGGCGCTGATAGCGCTGATATATACCCCCTTCCCATGCGTTTCACCTTGATTTTCATGCATTTGACTCGAGTTGAGGGGGTTTGATTTTGAACTGCTAGTGGCTAGTGAAAGGCCTAATGATTCCCCAGCGGATTTTGTCACTGTTATGCTGACCGCCCGCTGGGATGGCCTGTGTTTTTTTTTTGGGGGGGGGGGGGGTTTGTGGGGGGGGGGGTTAAAATCGTTCCAAAAATAAGAGTTTGTCGGGGAATATAATAAAATATAATCTTTAAACTATATGTTCATTCGTGTTTTATGATGTGCAGCATTTTACACCCACATTACGGTAAGGGGTTTTTTAAAAATGGGATGGGCCCTACTTTTCTTCGCTCAATCAGCAACAGTATATTTCGATTAATAACGGCAAGTGCTGAATTCACAGAAACAATTCACCCAAAGGAAGGCAAAGTGATGTAATGAGAAAAACTGTGTTCTTTTATTCAGAGATATGGTAGATTTCATTGTGTTTTTATGTGTGCAGTCAGACAGGACCAACATTTTCAAAAAACAAACAAAAACAAAAAAAAATTATCACCAAAAACCAACCCCTCAATTTGACCGCCAATAGCCTCGTCATTCCCAGTGCTATCTTGCGAAGGAACGGTTCTTTCCAACACTAGCGTAACTGGACTTTGAGCGGATTTCAACAAGAGAACGACTTCTTGATGACCCATACCTCTGGTTAAACGTTGATTCACAGCCACCAAACGATCGCCTGGGCAAACGTTTAACGTTAATGTTGAACGTAAAAACGTGTTTTGAAGTGGTTGGAACGATGTGGGGTGGGGATCGGGGGTCGCGGGGTTCAATATATTGGCTTTTCGAGATGTAGGGGTTTACGTAACTCTTTTGGGAACCCCCATCACTAAAAATATCTTTTTCAAAAACAACATTTACTAACAGTCTAAAAAAGCTAAAAACAAACCAGTTCTCAAAAGGGGGCATTCAGTGGCAGGAGGCGCAGTGAGCGCCTTGATATAAATGTGATCTCTGCTCCCAGCGATTTTGATGCCCAGAGAACCAGAATTTCCTTTGTGTAGAACCACGGTTAATTGCTCCACCTGGGGGAGGGGGTAAATTGAATTTTTTTTTCTCAATGTTTTTATGATATTTTATTGATATTTGTGAATGCACACATTTATCGACGCGGCGTCAACTGATGTCAGTTGTCAATTGAATTTCCCATTGAAAGTGTAGCAAAATGTGAATTGTATGCAAATTTATTGATATGAGTAAAACTAGAATTTAGAATTTAAATTTTCAATTTTTAAGGTGATTTCGGCAATCTTTCAATCAAAAATAATATTGACAACTGAAATCAATTGACAATACACCAATTAGTGTGTGCAAGACTAATCAGTATTAAACTTTTTTTTTGATTTTCATAAATTTCCCACACTCAAATAACAATTTGCCAAACTAGTCCAACAAACTAGTCTAACTTTGCCGCAATACCTCCAAATTTTATCCACCAAACTGTAATTGTTTCTCAGCCGAATAAAAATTATCCAAAAACTCCAAAATCACAATTTTCCTGAAAAAAAAATGGAAAGATGGAAAAATGAACCACACCTCATCGCCACTTTCCATATCCAACTGTTCAGTCCAATCTGAACCCCTACTAATTTCCCTCTGTCTATTACCCATAGCGGTTGACCGATTCTGAACATATTTGCTGCTATTTTCTAAAGTCCCGTCCAAATTTCCAGCGTCCGCAGTTTTTTGAAACTTATTTTCTTTGAAATTCTGATTGGTTTTGTCTTCAATCGAAGATTGGGAACTTGTGGAAATCGGTCGGTGATTTTTGCTCGGAGATTTTTGATGGTGTTTGTTTCGTCTGAAAAATGGTTTTAAATAGGTATTTAAACGGGTATTTTTATTGAAAAAAGCAGTGATGCATGTCCAATGGGCACGCTCGCTGACTATCGTAAAGTTCCAAAAGTTTATTATAAAGTGTCAAATTTACCGCCGCTGCACTCAAAAACGTACACGCGAGCAGTAGACTTTTCATAAAATGAATTTAGACAGAAACAAAAAAGCATCAAGGAAAACGTCCAGTGAACAAATGGACTTATCGACTTCTTGCCCGCGACAAAATGTTTTTCCAGCACTGAAAAACTTGCCGTATGGACAGGTAATGCACTTATCGACCTTTAGAAGTAGGCGCCGCACGCCGAGTTTCTTACTGTTTTTTCATTACTTTTCTCACGTATTTCTTACGTTTTTTCCAACAAACAGTCGACTTAGCGACTTTGTTGGTTACAGCGACAATTAATCGGCTTCTAGCTGGATGTAGCGCGGACTTATCGACTTCTAGCTGAACATTTATCGACGCCTAAATTCACTGACCTGTGGTGTTCGTCGCTGAATCTCCTCCCAACGTTCATAGATTCATCTTCGCTGGAATCGTACAAACCGCGATAAAAATTGCCCTGCTCGTCTGATTTCTGATTTGAATTGACGCCATTTTTGGCGTTTTCTTGATTTACGTCCGGCTTGGAAGAGCGCCAACTGATTCGTGGAAAGGCGGGTTTATTCGCGGGAATACGGTAGCTACCGTATTTCCTCGAAATACCCCCCGGGGGTGATTGTTTCATAGTGGTCCCGAGAGGGGGGGGGGTTAAACGAGGGGGGTATTTCGAGGGGGGGGGGTTAAACGAGGGGGGGTATTTCGAGGGGGGGGGTTATTATTTCACAAGAAATTTTTTCAAATCCCAGTACGAAATTGTCGTCTGAAACGTACGCAGACGTCAAAAAATACAACAAAAACTGCCATTTATAAGGTTATGTAGACTAATATTAGTATGTAGATGGTATAAACACTGTTCTAACGTGATTATGACATTGTTTTCACCTGTGTTCTGCACTACGCAGAACACAAACTGCAGTATTTGTCATGTACGTTCTCTTTACACTCAATCTGGGGGGGGGGTTTCAAGGGGGGACATTGTTTCATAGTGGTCTCGAGAGGGGGGGGGGGGGGGTCAAACGAGGGGGGGGGTATTTCGAGGGGGGTATTTCGAGGAAATACGGTAGTTGGCAAAAAAAACCAGAAACAAACCTGGGTTCGGGCGTATCCAAAACTCCCGCCCCTCTCAGCATTGACAAACTGGTGCTAAATTTTTTGCTACCATTTTGCAACGAATCGTCTCCCTGTTCAGCGCCACCGTAACCCGTCGATTTCATTTCCCCACTTTTCGCGGGAATTTCTTTGTTGTTCTGGTCGAATAATAAATCGGCCGTGTTGAAAGTGGGTAAGCCGCCATTCGTTCCCATGTCGGTCAGGGCGCGCTGGCGGATCTGATAAGTTTTTTTTGTGAAATTACATTTTTGGATTTTGATTTTGAATACTCCATTGTGCCTACACACACTAGTTTTCACCGTGACTTCGTGTGAAAACTGAATTTTTTTCAAATGCAAATTAATGAACACAGTTGAATGATTTTTAAAAATTTAAATTGGAATTTAAATTGATGAAAGTTAAAATTTGAAAATATTACAACTAAAACACATATAGCATAATAAGAGTAGGCTGGATGTGGCCATGTGGCCATTTTAGTTTTCACATCGTTCACGGTGAAAACTAGTGTGTGTAGGGCCAATGTTCGGTTTATTTAACTGACACAATGACCAGGTGGCAATCCCAAGCCCTGTAAAGTGTAAAGTAAAGTATCAAATGTAAAGTCAAATGCAAAGTAAAGTGTCAAATGTAAAGTCAAATGCAAAGTAAACTGTCAATTGTCATGCAAATTTCAGTAATAAAATATTTTCTTTTTTGTTTTGCTTGACACTTTACTTTACACTTGACTTTACATTTGACACTTTACTTTACACTTTACAGGGCTTGGGACTGCCCCCTGGTGCCACTCATCACAAAGCATGTCGAAAAATGTAAAATGTCATGCAAAGTGTCAAAAGATCATGTAAAATGCTCTGGAAAATGTCGAATGATGTACGGTGTCAAACGCCATGTAAATACAATTCCCTGTAAAATGTCAGGAAAAATGACACTTTGCATGCCATTTTACAGGGCGGCATTTTACATGACTTTTGACGCTTTGAATGGCACTTGACATTTTGCAGGGTCTGGGTGTCGCCCTGTTACCGATCCCGCGAGTGAATAGTTGACAATAAAATAATGGTATACTCTGCGGACAGCACACCTAGTATGAAAACCTACCATAATTTTCTGAATAAAATCTTGTGATAAATTTCGTAATTAATCATTCCATAGTATAAATGAAATATTATGATGAAAAACTGCATAATTTTTGGTTCATTATTCACATGGGTTACGGTAGGTTTTCATACTAAGTGTGATGTCTGCCGAGTATAAGTGGCAAACATTTTTCAAGTGGGTTATTCAGAACCCAACCATATTCAAGAACCCACCATAGGCGCCTTGGGTTTATTAGCTCTCTCAACGCCACTATCATCATTAGAGGATCTAGTTGCCGGTCGACCTTTCTCCACATTTTCATCCATCCTAGCCTTTTTGGAACTTATGTCCCCTTTTGGCACTTTGCCATCATCTGAGGCACTCTGTTGTTGGGCGCTTGTGAGCCCCGTAAGTCTCAAAACATCCATGGTGACATAAGTATCCGCCTGTCGCACCAGGTTCACTGCGTCGTGTCTGTTTTTGTTGGCTAGCGACACGCCGTTTACCGCTTCCAATTTGTCGCCTGGGTTGGATGGGAGCCAATGGCCAAAAAGCGCCAAAAATTATGGTTGGCACGCTGCCAACGTGCCAAATATTTTGTCAAAAAGACGAAATGAACAAAATCAAAATCAAAAAGCAAACCAATTTTGAGTGCGTTGACCCCGTCGAGTGCCAGTTGACTGGCGGGACCCCCGGCAACTAGCGACTTCACGTAAACTCCCTTCAAACCTTGCAGTTCCCCATCGACCAAAGTCAAACCGAGACCGTATCTGTATTTTTTTACAAAAATAGTTTTCTGTGTGAATAAAGAAATGTATGTAACTATGCTGATATGGTTATTCTTCATTTTGTCGATTTTTTTTGGAAAAGCAGGCAAAGCCATTTTTTCGTTTTCCCGATGTTAATTTTCACCAACACAAAAAAATGAAATCGATAAAAACAACAACCCCCAAAATACATATCAAATTTTACATTTTCAAAACTTAGAATACAAACAAATCTCACTTTGCATCCTTGGTTATTCTCACAGTGAAAGTCATATAGTCCACATTGGGTGTCAAATTCATCGAAGACAAAACGGGATCTTGCGAAATGTTTTCCGATTCCGAGTGTCCAGCCGCGTTTAATCGCTCCATAATCATAGCTGCAAACAGTTTTGCAAGGTTTATTTATTCATAGCCTTCCATAACAATTGAGGCGTCAATTCTAAAAGTCGACAAGTCCAAAATATGAATATTTCGAGTTAGGCCCGGAAACGTCATCTGGGGCTACTTCCGCAGATTTTTCATCATTTTCCATAAATTTTTTGACCTCACATGCCCATATGGCATAGTGCCAAATTTGACATTTTTGGGGAAAAATGCAGAAAAAATGGGCAAGAAGTCGACAACTCCACTTAGTTTTGGGCTAAAAGTCGACAAGTCCATCCTCCGCATCCTTTTTTTGGAAAAAAACGCAAGAAAAGTCCACTATGGGCACCGATTTCTAAAAGTCGACAAGTGCATATTTAAATTTCCCATAAGGCAGGACCAACGCGGGCGGGAACAAAAATGTTCTCGCGTGCAAGAAGTCGACAAGTCCATTTCCCTCCCAAAAACAGTTTTGCTCTGACCGAATGGAAATTTATGGACACCCAATTTTTCACATAAAGGTAGAGAGCAGGGGCTGAAAATTTGACACTTTATTGTCAACATATGGAACTTAATGGAAAGCATGAGAGAGCCAAATTGGACACACACCACGGGCCTGGAATTGGGTTTGAAACTTAGAATGCGATTTACTCAAAATCGCTTTTTGTGGACTTGTCGACTTTTAGAATTAGACGCCTCAATTACATATATACTTATATGTATTCACTTAGTGTACCTATTTGCCCTTTTTTTGCAAAATTCAATTTTCACGGAAAAAAACACAAGAAACTTAAAACCTCATATTTACATTCTAAAAAAACCCAATCCTTGCCAGTGACGTCACTTTGGTCCCTCAAGGTTCGATCTCTACTCGCGATGCTGGTATCAATCACTCTGGTGCCGTCGAAATTACTGGCGCCAGCGCCATTAACCATGGCGCCGGGTGACGTTTCGCGCCATAAATCTGGCGCACCGGAATCAGTGCTGCGAGGTTGCCATGGGTATAATACTACCATAATTTGATATATAAAGTGCCAAATCATGCGCTAAAAAGGAACCCACCGTATTACCTCAAAATACCCCCAGGGGGTTTATTATTTCGCCAGCAAAATTTGAGGGGGGGATAATTCGAGGGGGGGTTTATTCGAGGGGGGGGGGGTCTATTATTTCGCCAGAAATTTTCGGAAATTCCCCATACGCAGACGTAGAAAAATCGAACAATTACGTAGATGTATACGTGTTTATAGGCATATATAACTGTATATACACATAAACCCTTCCCTAACGTCACTTAGCCATCACTTTTAACGTGTATTCTGCATTGTACAGATCACAAACTACGGTATTTGTCATGTACGTTCGTTTTATACTCAATTTTAGGGGGGGGGGGTATTATTTCCTCAGCCGAATTTTAGGGGGGTATTTCGAGGGGGGGGGGGTTAATTCAAGGGGGGATAATTCGAGGTAATACGGTAGTTATATAGTGAAAGCATGGTAAATACACATCGAATTGAGCGTTCAAACGGGACCACGGCCTCGGTTCCAATAAAAAAAATGTGAGTCCCGGTTGCGGTCGAAAAACTGTTCCCGATTGAACCCTAATTGCATTACACATCTGTAAATATTACGTAAAAAAAAACAAGAAAAATTTCATTCACTATTCTGATGGAATACGGTCGCTTTCAGTTCAAAGTACTTCATCATTACTCAAAAAAACCCTCACCTCATTCGGCCATTTCCCAACTCCCCAAACCTCCTATCTCTCCTCCCAAAAGCCTCAGGATCAACATCGATCGGTCTGTCTTCATTGGCGCCTTGCGCCAGCGCCAAAATCGCCGAGTTTTTGGCGCCAGCGCCATTTTTCGCGCCAATATTGTTATTATTGGACGATTCGTATTTTTCGGCCCACAGGCGCTGCTTGATGCCGAAATGGTGTTGCGATTCGGAAAAGTGCACAAATTGACGGCACCTGGGATGTTGGGGGATTTTTCGTTGGACATGTGGTGGAAAATAAGTTTACCGTACCGGAAAGTACCGGTAAATGTGCGACAGTTTACCACCGTTTTCAAAATTCACCGTACCGCACTTTTGTTCGGCGTTTTCAACATTTACCGTACCGTAACTAGGGCTACTCGACTCGACTCGAAAACACCACTGTTTTCACCTTTAGATCAATTTATCTATCATTTTCATTAATTATTTAACATTTTACTGCCAATTATGAAACATTTCAGACTAACAAATTTAGTGGTATTAAGTTGCCTAATAATGGCACTTTTTCAGTGTTGATATTTTACTGATTAAGCACTGTGATACACACTGTTTAAATGCAAGAATGTACATGCAGCAAATATCAATGCAAAAGCAGTCGACTTTGTGTCAAGCTGGTGAATTTCAATTGATGTTGTGCAAGTCTACCAAAATTTTTCATTTTTATTTTTTTAAATTAAAATCAGTTTACACCCTGTGATTTTTTGAAAAATCCGATTTAAAAAAATCAGTTAAAAAAATCAAGTGCCAACACTAGCACAAACATACGCCTCCACTGCCCGGCCCAAAAAAGTGCAAAAACGATCTCGCCCCCACGGGGTCTCGATCCCCGGACCTTAAGATTAAAAGTCTCACGCTCTACCAACTGAGCTATGGAGGCAGCCGCACGCAGTGCACTGGATGCTTTTTATATATTTAGCTGACTAATCGACGAAGCCGTATAAGTTAAAAAAACGTGCATAACTATTTAGTTAGTTGACACTTCACACAAGCCGTCAACTAGTTTCCATGTCAATTCGGAGTTTTCTTGACAGGTATACTAGGCGGAAATTACACTTAGTATGGAAACCTACCATAACCCATATGAATAATGAACCAAAAAATGTACAGTTTTCACACAGTATTTCGTTTTTACTATGGATTAAATAATTACGAAATTTATCAAATATTTTATTCATTAGATTATGGTAGGATTCTGCGCGATGGTAGGATTCATACTATGCGGTCGGCCAAGTATACCTATATTGAAATATATATATCGGCGTGTGTATTTGTACACGGTTATGCGACGGGTCAATTGAAATCTGAATTGACATGGGAACTAATTGACATGCCAGGGCTCACACGATAAAGCGTATCGAATATCGGACATCCACTATTTTTATTTGGAATATCCAAAAATAATTCCCAGTTTTAAAATCTGACGAAATAATTTCCCCCTGCAGACTTCTTCAAGACTTTATGATTATTCAATGCGAATAGCCTTCGAACAACCCCCCGCCCCCCCCCCCCCAAAAAAACAACCAAAAAAAACAACCATAAAAAACCCAGTCAACAAACAAACAAAGAACAACAACAAAACAACCAACTTCAAATAATTATCCGTCCAAAACACGAATTTCGCCGTACTCTGTGCGGTGCCATCGGGCGAGAAATTGGCGCCAGCATCTATGGTATTTTCCAAATTGGAACTGGGCCCCTGGCTTTCAATTTGGCCCATGGCGCCGAGGGCCACCGCATCTCTCGGATCTTGCAACAGAACCACTGTGAACTTTTTGTGGTTGTGTTTGAGCGCTTGTATTTGCAGCCAGGCGTAGTGGGCGCGCGCTACCCGACTGCCGAGCTGCGCGGGTATTTGTCGGGTTTTTCGGGCGGGTATTTTATCGTTTTATCTACCCTGCACACACTGGTGACACGGACACAAAATGTCGACTGGTTCCCATTCCAATTCAAAGCTTGCTGACGAGTAACAGATCGCATTATTGTATACACATATTTACTTCATGCCGGCCTTGTACCTTGTACATGCCGCAATATATTCCAAAAACACAGCTTCATTTGCAATATGATTCAACACTTTTGCTGTTGAGTCTCGTTCGTCAGCAAGCTTAGAATTGGGATGAGAACCAGTTGACATTTAATGTCCTAGTCAACTAGTGTGTGTGCGTGCGTGTTGAGCCAAAAGCGCCAAATACCGAAAAATACCACCCAAATCCAACTAACACTTTCTTCATAAAAACCCAGGCCATTTGGCGAAATGCCAATCCATATACTGGTGCCAGTTTGCGGATCTCCCAACGGAGTATTTCCCATGTTCGCAGACGGTTTTTGTCTGCGGTAAAGAATTTTTTATCGATAATTTTTATGAAACACATCTGGATGTAACACGGTCTCCAATGGGGGGTTGGGGGAGTATATTATGGGGGGGGGTAAATTATTCGTACCCGTAAACTGAAATATGTCGAAAACAGATTTCAGTTGACCACTCAGCTCGGTCAACTAACATTATCCTTCAACAAGAACGCAAAACTGTCGCGTTCCCATTCAAAAACCGTCTAAAAATCCAAAAATCACCTGTAAACTCTGTAAAAATGGACGCCATATTCCTTTAGCGGCAAACATTTCAATAAAAACTCTCTCTCTGCGTCTCTTTTCGAAGTTCCCGCGTAGGTGCCGTGCATTTCAGCCAAAACCGTTTTTACTCTGGCGCCATTGTCGGCGTTGTTTACGCGGTGCCTGGGTGTAAAATTTTGGCGTTGTAAATACGTTTGAACAACTATCGGAAATTGTTTCCTATCGTACTCATTTACTCGAAAATTTTGTTTTATAGGGGTTAATTCAAGAGGGGCATGCCTATTACGCACAAATACCTATTCCGCACATTTGCCTGTTACGCACGAAATCAAACCCATCACGCACAATTGCCCATTACGCACACGACTGATCATTTGTGCGTAATGGGCAATAGTGTGTGATGGGTTCGATTTTGTGCGTAACCGGCAAATGTGCGGAATGGGTATTTGTGCGTAATAGTACACCGTCAATTCAAGAGGGCTTATTCGAAGGGGGGGTATTATTTCGCTAGATTTCTTTTTGAAATTCCACATACTCAGACGTAGCAAAATGGAACAATAACAGTGATGTATAAGCGTCTATAGACATATAAAGGTATATAGACACTATATTTATACCTGTGTAATATTTACAACTCATTCATTGTTTTTAACATGTGTTCTGATTTAGATGGATGATCGACTGCACTTTTGTCGTTTATATTCTTTTAACACTCAATTCGGGAAGCGGTATTTCAAGGGGGGGGGGGGTTATTTCCCCAGCATGCCCAGACCTGGGGGTATTTCGGGAGGGGGGCAATTCAAGGAAACACAATATATTCGAGTACTGAGTAAATACGTTTACGCTCCCTCAGAAAAAATACCTGTATGCGCTTTACGTATACCGTATATCCTCAAATAAGACCCTTGAATAACTCCTCCCTGTTGGCCGGTTTACCCATTCAAAGCTCGCCCACGAGTAACACGACGCTTTCTTCTACACACATATATTTCATGCTGGTTTTGTAATCGCACCTACCGCTATATTTTTTCGACAGTAGCTTCATTTGCAACACGATTCAACACTTTCGTATTTGAACAACTCGTCCACTCGTGAGCATAAGCTTTGAATTGGGATGGGAACCAGTTGACATTTGGTGTCCTTGGCAACTGGTGTGTAATGCCATTCTCACGAATCCCTCAAAAACACACACCAAAATGGAAATTAACAAATAAACACCCACCTATGGCTCAAATAATGTTCAGTGGCGAAATAATCGCAAGAAGAAAAGTTTCCCGGTCGATCTCCGCATTCCGCTTGCATGGCGAGCGGAGCCAAAAGACACGCCGTACTTGCGTCACACTGTAATCTTTCGTCCAGTAAATCCCGTCTCAGCTGTGCGTAATGGGGGGTGGCCCGTTTATGAGTGATGGTTTTTTTGTTGATTTTTTTTGTTTGTTCTGTCTGGGCCCACATTTTATTTAATTCACGATGACGTCAGGATATAATGTTTCATTCAAAAAATGCATAGTATGCGGTCCGCTGACGTGCGTGGTTTAAAAAAACAGCTCTAAAATCTCAATCTAAAAACTACTCTCGATAACTTTACGCCACGTAGCAGAAAAATGCCCGACAATAAAATTGAGCAGTCAGAAGAAAGCTGTCGGGTAAATTTCAAAAATTTATGCCAAACAAAATTAAACAAACATCCAGATTTGAAAAAAATTGATTTAAAACCCACCTGCAAATACAATTCGTGCATGGTGCTGTCAGTTTTTACAAAATCCAATTTCTGCGGATACAGTTTTATCCTCAAATACAGGACAAAATCGAGAATGGGTCCAGTGCGATGTGAGCCGGCGGCCACTTTCCAATTTGGGGGTGCGAAATGAGCCAATTTTTCGTCGCGACTGAGAAAAAAGTGCTCGCCATCTGCGAAGGGGGGGGGGGTTATTTGAAGAGTAAAACGTTAACACAGTTCTAACACTGTTATACACCGGGATAGATAGATAGCTGGCCGATTTTTTGAGGGGCTGCCCCCCCCCCATTGGAAACCCCTGCATATTTATATTGGGTGCTTGAAACCTAGTGATAAAAGACAAAATAGTGCCAAGTGAGAATGGGCCCACACACACTAGTTGACATCGACACCAAATGTCAACTGGTGCCGATCCCGATTCAAAGCTTGCTGACAAGCATAAGGTCGACGTTCAAACGCATATGTTTTGAATTGGGAACGGAACCAGTTGACATTTGGTGTCGATGTCAACTAGCGTGTGTGGGGCCAATACAACATAAATTTTCTTGTCACAAAAATTATCTTGTCATCTGCGGAATTGCAAACCGATTGAAAAAAAAATTCTAGTTAAGTAACCTTGTCACTATTTGTTGAAGTGATGAGCAAGCTTTTCAAGTATTGGTCACTTTGAAATTTACTTGTCACCTGACTTGACAACTTTCCTTCTAATTTCACCACTTCCAGAAATTGTTTCAGAAGCTATTTCAAATTCGAAATTATTCCAAATATCCCAATGCCCACCACACCCTCCTTAAATACCATTCCATAACACCCGGTTAAATACCCCTCCACAACACCCTCTTAAATACCCCCCCACAACACCCCCTTAAATACCCCTCCACAACACCCTCTTAAATACCCCCCCACAACACCCCCTTAAATACCCCCCCCCCACTAAAAAGCAAGAAGAAAATCACAAAATCAAACTAACCAATCAAAGTGCTTAGCCCAAAAAACACGTGCTCAGTCAAATGAATGTGACCGACGATCAAATCGAAAATCTCCCCAGCCGTACAATCGGCTCTGCACTCGACGTGCACATTTTGTCCGGACAAAAGAACGATCTTTACCGACGTTTTTACCGCGCGCCGTAAGCGCGCGGGAGACTGCGAAACGCGGTAGGGATTACGGTAGAGTTTACGGTATGGGTTACGGTACTAGAGTTTACGGTACTGGCTGTGTATATTGATGTATGAGATATTGACGCCTCTCGAATAACTACCCCCCTCAAAAACTACTGACGTAAAAATAACTCCAATGGTGCCGGTTCCGCAAATGGCGAAGTAAAGAGTGAAGTTAAGAGTTAAGTTTGAATTGAGTATAATGCTAAATGAAAACGTAACAGTTACGTAAAAACTAAAGGGAAAAAACTATGCCACTCGCGGAGCTGCCCCCAGGTGTCTTATTCGAGCATGTGCGGTATTTGAACCACGGAGGGGCCCAAACTCACTAATACCTTGCTTTACCGTAATTGTTTTCTCGGTTAACCCACCTTGGAGTGCGGTGCACGAAGGCGAATGCTGGGCATCCGGTTTTTTTGAAGAAATTCCGGTACGGCCATATTGGCGGAGCTCTGAAAATCGGGCTAAAATTGAGTATTTTACAATGAAATAATTCCCAGGGACCAAAATCGATTATAATGTAATTAAGGTGCCTGAAGTGCGTCTTCCATTCCAATGTACATGTACCCGACTTCAAAATTATCAATACTTCAAAATCACCACTATGCTGATTACAACTGAACATTCGACGATAAAAATCATAATTGGGTGTATTTTGAAAGGCTACACACATGTGAATTGTGAATACGCATGTAGGTATATCATATCGTACCTTGATTAGGTATGCAACAGTACAGATACGCAATGGCACAGATACACAGGGATATGATAAATGAAAAACGTTGTTGACTTGGTAAATGAACTGGACGCTAAATCGGTCAGCTTTTTAACCTGAAATATGCGGCTGAAGAAATACGGTTGCAACAATATAAGAATAGATACTTTTCGATTTAAACATTGATATTCATTTTCAACTCGAATCCAGTATTCGATGTAAAAAAACGATCATTAAAATAAAGCACACATTCACAATGCTCAATGAAATCTACCATATCCTATCTGAATAAAAAACCGGAAACAAAATTTATCCCTGTAAACCAGTGAAAAAAATTTCAAACTTTTTCCTATCCCAAAAATAAAAACGCACGCTACTTTCTGCGCTATCAAAAGAGCCGAAATAAAGATGTCCATTGCTTTCGCGATTCGATGGTAAACGCCCTTTCCAAAAGCGCCGAACAATTCTCAAAATTGCCACCGCCATATTTATCAGATTACGGTAGATTCAAATTCGAATATTTTTATTGGTATATTTAGCAGCCATGGAACGACTGTGGGAAAGTGGGAATTTAAACGTTGTTGTTTTTATGAACAAAGTGCTGCTAGAAAAGTGTCGAAAAAGTGTTAAGTGGTCACTTAGGCGACAATAAAATCATAAGTGGCAATAAATTTGTTAATGAAATTACGTGTCACATGTCACGTGAACATGAATTACAAGTTTAGTAAATATCACCTGCAACAGTATATGTGGAGTTATGTCCAGATTTGTCGGGCCATTTTTTCAGGAACAAAATGGACAATCTACGATTAAAACTAAAACGACTCATGAATGGTGCGACCTAGAAAAAAACCAACTGCACCATTGAATGGCCCGTCTCGAAAAGTACCCCAACCTAAATTTTTAGACTTATAAGTACATACGTATCCAAATTATAGCTCTGGACATGTTTGGAAATGCACGGACGCACTTTTGGAATGAAACTCCCATTTTGTATGGGAGTTCTGACCGGCTCTTCAGGAGCACTTTTGGAACGAAACTTTTTTTTGGAGATATGCATTTTTGAAGAGGTAATTCCGGTGGCCCGAGATGGATAAACGCACTTTCGATGTGAAAATGTCGTTTGTCTTGGTGGAGATACACACTTTCGATGTGAAAATCATGCTTTTTCTGAAAATCGGTACCAATCTATCTCCGGAATGACACTAATTTTTTTCTAAGATGTACAAACATATATGTGGATGTCGAATCCACGCTTAACTCGATTTTTGTGATTTTGGCGCTTACGCACTTATGGAACGAAACTTTTCAGTTATTGTTGCATTTTTCGACGTCTGCGTACGGTACAAACAACAAATTAGTACTGGGAGTTCAAAAAATTTCTGGCGAAACAATAAGCCCCCCCCCTCAATTTTTGCACCCTGGAATACCCACGCCGGGGGGGGGGGTAGTAAGGGGAAATACGGTAATTAATTTCTTACTTTTAAAAATGGACTTAACTTCCATTCTAGCAGAATATAATGTAAATACGAAAAACGGATTAAAAACAAAAAAAATGTGAGTAAATGAGAGTTAAGCCTAGGGTGTCAAATTTCCGTTTTCCGAAGACAACTTTTTTTGTTTTCCGTTCCATTTTCCGGCCGCTGAAATTTTTTTTCCGTTTTCCGGCCATGAATTTTTTTCCCGTTTCCGTTTTTCCGGCTAATTTTCCGTTTTCCAGCTAAATTTTCAGTTTTTCTGGCTTGTTTTTCGTTTTCCGGCTCATTTTCTTTTTTCCACCTTTTTTTATTTTCTGGCTCAATTTTCTGTTTTTCCACCTCATATTTTCTTTTTCCGGCTCAACTGTCGGTTTTCTGTTTCAGCCTAACTGGTAAACATGCATGCAGTTTTTCAATTATGTTAATTTTTCCATCGAGATTTCAGCAATTTTTAGGATTTCCAGCAAATTTGAGCAATTTTTTTCCGTTGTCCAGCAAAATTACAGCAATTTTTTTTCCGTTTCCGTGCAAATTTCATTTTTCCGTTTCCGGCTTTCCGGTAGCTGAAATTTTTTTTCCGTTTCCGTTTTCCGGCAAGTGCAAATGTTTTCCGTTTCCCGTTCCGTTTTGCGGCCGCTGGATTTTTCTGTTTCCGTAAAAAAATTTTTGACACCCTAGTTAATCCCAATGAAATTAAATTCAGATTGAAAACAGGGCGCATGTAGAAAATCTCATTTAAATCAAGGAATACACATCTTGGTGTATATAAAATTGCGTGGAAAATGTTTGTCGACCGAGTGATAATGCTTCAATAAAATGCGTTAGATGAATTTGAATGTAAATAGTTCAAAAACCTTCAAAATTATTTTTTAAAGAAAAAATGTAAAGCTTTGCATGAAAAGGGCTCATCTCAATCAATGAAAATAAAAAGTGCCCTGTTTTGAAATATTTCAAACATGCTCATTTTCAAAGTGCCCATGCTCATTTCTCCTAAAAAATATACCGGGACACAATTTCGCTAATTTTTAATGAAAAGTAAAGTGAGAAAGATTACAAAAAAAAGAAAGCTTACAAAAATTATCACAAAAACTTATCACAAAAAACCTCTAAAAATCGCAGCTAGGTTCAAACGGGAGCGTCCCGGTCCCGGTCCCGACATTTAGAAAAAGTCAGTCCCGGTCCCGCTCCCGACCACCCAGTCCTGGTTCCGGTTCCGGTCCCGGTCCCGAATGATAGCAGTCCCGACAAGGAATGAAAAAACCTGGGTTTAAAAATGACGTTTTTATAAAATGTTTTTTTTTCAAAGGCACAGTTTCAAGTGGTGATTTCTGCAAAAAAAATTTTATGTCAACATTTTATATGTAACATAAATACCGTAAATCCTCGAATCAGTCCCCGGGGGAGTTATTTTTTCCTCAGAATTTTTTGAGGGGGGACTTATTCAAGGGGGGGAGTTATTTCTTCGCCGGAATATTGAGTAAAATACTTGATCAGTATATCATCTGAATGGGGTTAAGTAGGCTGCATAAACGTGTGAGCCAGAATAGAAATCCCGTAATTCATGCAATAAAATCAATGCTAGTGTGCATTAACTGCAAAATAATGAATGCTTTTAATGATCATATACATACATACGTTTTTTATACGTGGACTTTGTTCCCACCCATAAAAGAGGGGGGAGTTATTCGAGGGGGGAGTTATTTTTTCCTCAGTCAGTTTACAGGGGGGAGTTATTCGAGGGGGGGGGGGGACTTATTCGAGGGGGGACTTATTCGAGGATTTACGGTAGGTATATTGCTTTTCATCAAATGTTCATGACTTCAAGTGAGACTGGGCAGGGAATAGTGCTTGAATAATGTTATAAAAAGGCTAATACATTGAGAGTGGTCATTCAACAGTGGAATTTTGTGAAACAACATTGGCCGGATATTACATACTAATGGGGTTCAAACTGGACCGCGGTCCCGGTACATGGTTCGGCAAATCCTGGTCCCGGCCCGGTCCCGACCCCTCAGTAGGGTGGCAGACGGTACGGCCTTGCGGTAAACCGTACGGTACGGTAAATTTTCTCTTTTGCGGTAAACGGTACGGTACGGTAAATCTTCATTTTGCGGTAAACGGTACGGTACGGTAAATCTGAAAAGTGCGGTTTGCGGTACCGTACGGTACGGTAAATTTTCGCTTGTCAGAAATGTACCAATGCCAGACTACAGACAACTTTTACTTCATGAATTGACAGAAAATTGAATTATGCAATGTGTTAATGGACTTTAGAACACTAACAGTGTGATAACATAGAATTACATTAACCACAATGCAGTGGCTCAATATATAGGCTTTTTTAAGGTTTAGAAGGAAGAAATGGAGAAAAATTGCTAAAAGTGGGTGAAAAATTGCTAAGTGGGTGAAAATGGTAAAAAGTATATAAGTGCATACATATGTACCTACAACAAATAAGCTCAAAACATTGAGGATGATGTAAAACAATTACAGTGCGATTTGAAGCACATGGCTTGATTTTAAAAACACATTATACTAATGTAAATGAAGAGTTACAGCAATATTGCATGTGGAAATGGAAGGGTTTCAAATCAGTCAAAACAATGTTGTCAAATTTGCGTGCTTGCGCGCAAAAAATTTGCAGAACACCACATCTTAAAGTCAATTTTAAGGTGAATTTTTAAGGTCAATCTGAGTAAAATTTACCGCATTTTCTGCCGTAAATGAGTGTGGTATGCGGTACGGTACGGTAAATTTAGGAAAATGCAGTACGCGGTACGGTACAGTAAATTTCTAAAAGTGCGGTAAACGGTACGGTACAGTAAATTTTGCAAAAATGCGGTACGGTACGGTATGGTAAATTCTGCCACCCTACCCCTCAGTCCCGGTCCCAGACCCAATTTTAGAAAATTTCTGGTCCCAGTCCGGATCCGAAAAACTGGTCCCGTTTGAACCCTAGCTGCACTGCAGCGCCCCCCCCCCCCGTTCCCGGGTGAGACATGAAAAAGTGCATGAACATACAACTTTCGGTATAAATTTTTGAACTGATTGTAAAAAATTGTTTCCTCAAACTAATGCTTACTCGTAAAAAATGGAGAAATCAAAACACCAAAAAATCTAAACTCGCATCAAAGTCCGATTCACTCTAATCATAACTCTAAATTTATTACATTCACACCTACGCAAACTAAATGCGCAGTTCAAATAATTAGAAATGTAATAGATTGAACACATTTATCAATGGCGAACACGATGAAAATGAAAATGTACAGGAAATTTCAATTCCCCTAATCGTTTTTTTCGAAATCGCACAAAAACAAAAGCCATTATATTCATTTATGGGTGAATACATTTACCGTAAATCCTCGAATAAGTCCCCGGGGGAGTTGTTTTTTCCTCAGAATTTTTTGAGATGGACTTATTCGAGGGGGGAGTTATTCGAGGGGGGAGTTATTTTTTCGTCGGAATATTGAGTAAAAAGCATGATCAATATATTATCTAAATGGGGTAAAGTAGGTTGCATTAACGTGTAAGCCAGTATAGAAATCCCGTAATTCATGCAATGAAATCAATGTTAGTGTGCATCAATGCAAAATAATGCATAATTTTAATGAACATATACATAAATACGTTTTTTATACATGGACTTAGTTTTCACCCAAAAAAAAGAGGGGGAGTTATTCGAGGGGGAGTTATTTTTTTCCTCAGTCAGCTTACAGGGGGGAGTTATTCGAGGGGGGGGGGGGTTCATTACATTACATTATTCAAATGTATTTTACAATTGTGTATACCGTATTTCCTCGAATAATTCCACCGCCTTGAATAATCCTCTCCTGTTAGACGAGTGAAAAACGACCCCCTTTGAATAATTCCCCCCTCGACTGGCATATTATAAATTTGTCGTGTCAAATTTGAACAACAATAATGGCATTTTATTTTGTAAATAAAGCATATTTCATGCAATAAATTGATAGAAACATGCTTGGAAATTTTCACTGAATCAAAACTTTCCCTACCCTCCCTTGAACAGTTCCCCACAAAAAAATTTGTCGAATAATATTTACTGAAGTAGGTGAATTATTCGAGAGAATACGGTATTTATGTATTTTACAAAAGCACACATTGAAATGCATTTTACAATTGTATTAATGTAGCCACAAAGTGAAAAGCACTTTGAATCACACCAACAAAATTGAATTGAAACACGCACAGTTTCACTTGAGTGATGTTATATCTAGCTTTACATAAATAAGGCACCACGCAAGTAAGCTAGGAAGAAAAATTGAGAACTCATTTATAAATTGTTATATTTATGCTAGTAGGTAGGGATGGTAAAAGCGTTGTTTTTTCAACAGCCCTGCTTTTTTAAAAAGCGCTTTGTCGTGTTTTTTTTAATAGCCAGACATTTTTAAATTTTTCCATTTCACACACACTGCTCATCGCAGTAGTGCAGGCAGTTCAACATTCTTTGACAACTTTTTGCCCATTTTAATAACTATGGTAATGTTATTATTTTAAATTTTTAAATTTTAAGGGGACGAAAATGTTGTGATACAAGATATGCACAGTTTGAAGAAGTGATTTAGTTTCCATTTGAACTTTATTTAGTATGTTTTCAGTGTGAAGAAATAAAGCTCCCAAAATACCTATCGTTTATCATTTGGCAGTTAAAGATAGCCAGAGTGAAAAAAAGTTTTTTTTTAAATAAAAAACGTATGTTATTGCGGAAAAAAACTAGCATCAAAACCGTTTTTTAAGACGAGGCAGTTAAAAACACTTTTTCCACCCCCGGTCTTAGAACACATAAATATCGCCAAGTGCCACACTAAATAAAACCATACAAACATCACACGAATATACGAACATTTGGCGCAGTAAAAACAACACAAGGCATTAGCACAAATGACCCATCAGTAATGCAAACTCCGCACAAAGTGTACCAAAAGTCTTGAGACATTTTTCAATACACACACTTTAAAAAATGTGACAATCTTTAGTGATAGACCTTTACAACTCTGAGAGGGTTATATATCGTACATTTCAGAAACAACAGAAAATCAGAATATGCAAAATAGATACTACACATTCTGATAAAATCGTGTCATCTATGAGACAGGGATTATATTCATTTAAATGCAGTAAGTATACTCCGCTGACCGCGTGCTATGCATTTATTTGAACGAAACACTCAATCGTGACGTCATTTATTTTTAAGAATTCTACAAAAAGTAAAAACAGATTTCCAACCACAAAACATCCATTGGTTGTACTCGACTCCGCCTTTTTCTTTGTGAAATACTTCGTTGTTTTTTTGGAAAGGTGGGTGCATAAGTATCCAGTTTGTGCGTTGGCGCGTAAGACATAAGTATGTACGAATACATACCGTGCAGTCCGCAGGCAGAGAATAAACGTCTCTGTAAATCACTGGAAAGTAAATCACTAGATTCAAGGGGAATTAAGTTAGTCATATTCACATTCTGTGCAAAGCACCCAATCAGTATATTAGGATGCTGTTTCACTCCTAAGTACAAAATTTAATTCTGGCGTCAATACCACTCAGCGAAAAATTGTGCCGTCGAAAAAAATTTGAAAAGATTTCTGTGTCCAAGAAAAATTTGGACATCGTAAATCACATAAAAACGTGATTGTAGTATGAATGTATGAATAATATGTGGATTATAAAAAAAATTTAATTCGCATTTTTTTAATTTTGCGAACAGGTGCCGCAAAATGAGAAGTGAAAAGTGAAATAACAAAGGCGAAGTAAAAGCGCAAAGGCGAAGTGAAATGGCAAGTGAAATGGCAAGTGAAATGGCAAAAGCGACGACAAAATAGTTTTTATTTTAATTTTTTACTTAGCTTTTTGCCAATTCACTTGCCATTTCACTTGGCCTTTGCCATTTCACTTCTCACTTCCCATTTTGCGGAACTGGCCCCAGATTTTAGAGCATTTTTTTTCAAAACATTGAAAAACTTCGCCAGATCACATTTATTCTGCTAGCCGCTTGTGATAGCGGAACGAAATCTAATATTTACATGAGCTCCACATAGAATAGCAGATAAATAACATGGTAACACGGCAATCACAATTACAGAAATGGATACGTTTTTTCTGTAAGTATACAGTGTGGTTTATGCAAACCTTTCTTAAATTTCACAGGAAAGGATTGTAAATACCCAGGGACGTATCCAGGATTTTTGAGCGGGGGGGCTGCTTGTTTACGAGGGTCGGCGAACGGGGGGGGGGCTCAGCCCCCCCTAAAATTTTTCCCTATATAGGTACGAAAAAGCGTTTTGGCGCTAGCGCCATACAAAGGCGCCACGCCATGGCGCTATTGGCGTTGGCGCCAGCGCCGGGAACCGCTTTATATGTATGTAATTATGCATACATATACAGCGAAAAGTTGTAAAAATGTGTTCATTTCTAAGCATATTGGTTTAAAGGAACCAATCCGCTGAAAAAACAATGCATGGGGACGAAATTGCGCGCTTGCGCGCAAAATTTTTAAGAAACATCAAAAATTTTATGGGAAAAGTCGCATTTTCCGGGACTTTTTACGTTTCACCCGGGAAGGGGGGGGGGGCTGCAGCCCCCCCCCGCCCCCCCCTGGATACGTCCTTGTAAATACCGTATTTCCTCGAATTACGCCCCGGTCTGAGCGAGCTTATCAAAAATACCCCCCCCCCCCTTGAAATACACCCACAATTAGGGTTCAAACGGGATTGACTTTTCGGGATCGGGATCGGGATCGGGATTGGGGTTTCGGGATCGGGATCGGGATCGGGATTGGTTTTTTGAGATTTCGGGATCGGGATCGGGATCGGGATTGGCCGGGATTGGGGTCACGGGATCGGGATCGGGATTGGGATAGGCATTTTTCCGGGATCGGGATTGGGTTCTAGGGAAAGAGATTTTGGCCATTTTTCTGGCATTCACAGTTGTTCATAAAGGTCTCAAAACACTGTTGGATGCCAGAAAAGTGGCATAAAATTGACGCTGGGGGTTTGCATCCACTTTTTTGCATGCAAAAACGTCATTATTTCACTTTTTATAATTTCCACTAATTTTTCCGGGATCGGGATCCCGGACTTGGGAGTTTCTCGGGATCGGGATCGGGATTTGAAAACTTTCGGGATCGGGATCGGGATCGGGATTGGTATTTTTGAGATTTCGGGATCGGGATCGGGATCGGGATTGGGGTTTCGGGATCGGGATCGGGATCGGGACTGGTAAATCCCGGAATTTCACGGGATCCGGGATCGGGATCGGGATCCCGTTTGAACCCTACCCACAATTAGTGTAAAGAGAATGTAATTGTCAAAAACTTCAGTTTGTGATCCGGGTAATGCAGAACACACGTTAAAACAATGACTGAGTTTTGTTAGGACATTTAGGGCTTTAGGGCTTTCATAAGGATTTAAGATCTTTACCATCTACATACTTATAATTGCTACAGTCTTCTATGTCCGAGTACATTACAAACAACGAATAACTACTGGAGGGAGGATTCCCGGATCCTGTTAAGTGTCATGCAATGTGTAAAGTGTCATACAATATGTAAAATGTCATGTAAAATAAAAAAAAGTCATGTAATGCGTAAAAAGTCATTTAAAATGTTCTAGATTTTCCCATGGTTTTTACATTAAATTACAAGTTACGCTTTTTTTACTTTTTTTCTAGCATTTTACACTGTATGAGTACCAACAGACCGTATGTTTCCCAGGGTATGCTACGATAATTTGATGAATAAAGTTAACGGAAAAATTATCCCCCAACTACACTAGTGGTCAAAACAGTTTGATAAATTTATGGGAAAAATTAGATTCCTGATTTTATAATGTGATAAATGTATTTTATGCAAATATTGCATGTATACTCTTATCTCAATGCAAATACAACATTAAAAAGCAAAAACGAACACACTTCCAATGATTAACGCCACAAAAAACACCTCAACCCAGAAAAAAAATCTGTCAAACTGCAGCCATTTTCGAACACATGTGAAGGAATTTGATGATGCAATAGCGCTATTCACACAAGTTGACAGTTGAGGCGTCTAATTCTAAAAGTCGACAAGTCCACAAAATGTGATTTTGAGTAAATCACATTTTAAGTTTCCGATCCAATTCCAGGCCCGTGGTGCATGTCCAATTTGGCTCTCTCATCGTTTTCATAAAGTTCCATATGTTTACAATAAAGTGTCAAATTTTCAGCCCCTTATCTCAACGTATATGTGAAAAATGGGGTGTCCATAAAATTCCATTCGGTCAGAGCAAAACTGTTTCGGGGAGGGAAATGGACTTGTCGCCTTCTTGCACGCGCAGGGACGTATCCAGGATTTTTGAGCGGGGGGGGCTGCTTGTTTACGGAGGCCGGCGAGGGGGGGGGGCTCAGCCCCCCCCCCCTGAAAATTTTAGCTACATAGTGGCTGAATGGCGCCATGGCGCTGGCGCCATTAGTAGGCGCCCCGCCATGGCGCCATTGGCGTTGGCGCCAGCGCCATGGAATGCTGTATATGTATGTAAATATACATACAAAACAGCAAAAAGTTCAACATTGAGTGTATTTATAGCGATTTGCGGCCATATGGAGCAAATCTGATGACAATACCTGATGTCTGGTGAAGAATGCGCGCTTGCGCGCAAAATTTTTGACGCTGACGTCGAAAAAGTCGCATTTTCCGGTCACTTTCTGGTCTCGCCCCGGGAGGGGGGGGGGCTGCAGCCCCCCCCGCCCCCCCCCTGGATACGGCCCTGTGCACGCGAGAACATTTTTGTTCCCGGGGAAGCCGAGGCTGCCTTATGGGAAAACTATGGACTAGTCGCCTTTTAGAAATCGGTTTCCATAGTGGACTTATCACATTTCTTGCGTTTTTTCCCATAAAAAAAGGAAGCGGAGGATGGACTTGTCGCCTTTTAGCCCAAAACTAAGTGGACTTGTCGACTTCTTGCCCAAACTTTTTGCCTTTTCCCCAAAAATGTCAAATTTGGCACTTTGCCATATGGGCATGTGAGGTCAAAAAATTTATGGAAAATGATGAAAAATGTGCAGAAGTAGCCCCAGATGACGTTTCCGGGCCTAACTCGAAATTTTCATATTTTGGACTTGTCGACTTTTAGAATTGGACGCCTCAGTTGTCAACTGGTTCCCATGTCAATTCAGTTATGATAGCAGAACGATGTTCAATGGAACATGCTGCATGTGAACTTTTTCAGAATATTGTTCAAAATACTCCGCGATCAGTCAACTCAAATCTGAATTGACATTCAATGCACCAGTTAACAGTGTCAACTATCAACTGTCAACTGTGCGCAGCGCCAATACAGGAAACGCATCGCATGCAAAATGGCAGCGACTGACTTCTTTCCTGTGAATCAGAACATCTCTGCAAATTGCGCCAATGTAGGCCGCATGGATTATCAGATTAGCAGGGGAAAAAATGAGAAATTGAGTTATGAAAGGAGATTTGGAGTGTGTATATGTGAACGAAAGTGTTTCACTCTTTTCAATTTGTCATATTTCTTCTAATAGAAGGGCACCTTCAATAGAACGGCAGGTTTTTGCGCGTTTTTGCACCCAAGGAAACAATAGGACGGCACCCTCCAATTGGAGGACAGCCTCCGATAGAACGGCAGGTAGAAATTATGTGTAGAGTGTCTCAAAAAACACAAAAAAAAACAAAGAAATGGAAGCCGTGAATTTTCAAAATATTCAAACAGATATTGAAGTGGCACTTAATTTTCATTATTCCTGTTTGAAGTGTGATGCTTTAAAAATTTTTGTTATTCAGTTGACTAATTTGCGATGTCAAATATTAAAGTTAAATAAGGTTATTTTTGTCAACTCAATCGAATACAAAACAAAAACAAAACAATGCATCTCAATCAAAATCATTCAGCACCATTTTCACCGGTCAAAATATTCCCTCAAGAGACCGCAACTTTTTTCCCACACCACACTTTTTCACATCATATTTTTGCGGGCCAAAATCGATAAGCGTCATCTTTCAACTAGTGATGTACATTTTTGTCGCATGACCAAAAAAATAGCCCAAACAAACTTTGGATGGAATAAATGCTACCCATGGGTTTTAGGTGGATTTACTTACTTATGTATTTCTGGGGGCCTGGCGGAAAAGTTTAGCTTTGAACTTTGAATTTTAATTAAACTTGAATGTTAAAACTGACAATTTGAAATGTGATAATTTCAAAATTTAAGATTTATCTGCGCTTGTCAATCGTTTTGAAATTTGGTAAACATGCAATGAATAATGACAATAAACCACACTACACATCAATTAGTGTCAATACCTAAATATTTAATTAATGCAAAATCGTAAACAAAAAATTGTGCAGCAGATTCGACCATAAAAGCAATGTATGTGACGATAAAAATGTTGTTTTTTTTAAATCTTTTTCATTCAAATGGTATTTAGATTCACGATTTCAGGCTAAATACATTCAATGGCACCTTTTTCAGATTCAAAACTACCAACACAAAGCGTCATCCAAATTTCCAATAAGCCATTTTTTAAAGTGCCTTAAACAAAACGCCAGAACACAAATCACTCGAAGTCAAACAGCCCATCCAAAAACCTCACAAATTTACGAAGAAAAAAAACTGCACAACTTTTCCGCCGCCGCTGCACAAATGCGCTCAGAGCGGAAAGGGAACCCAAAAGGAAGCGGGGACTTTGGGAGGAGACATTTCGCGGGCAGAGCCATTTGGATACACCCTGCTTATATTTACGTGAAACGTTGACGGAAAAGTGTTTAAGGCGCGCACACTTTAAAGTGTTTTCTAAGTAAATCTAAAATTTGGATGGTGCAAATTAAGATTAATTTTTTTCTTCTTAAAACTGACCAAAACATTGGATGTCACATAGTGCATACAGACAGTTTTTCAACTGAAATTTCGAACGCTCCTAAATCAGCTCGATAATAAATTGAGCTTTGAATGCATTTTGTATGGGAAAATAAGCAAAAAGGTAAAGAAATAGTGATTTTGAGTAAAACTTTCTCAAAAATACTCACTTTTCTCGGAACAGTATTTTATTCACTTTTACTCAAAAAATATAATTATACGTTTTCTGTACTCAAGGTGAGTAAAAAAATACACTTCGAAAACAGAATCGGTAGTCTCAATAACAACTGCAAAATTTCCCGCCGCCGCGCCGAACTCATGTGGAACGCGAATGCACTGAGCTAAGGGAAATGTCGCGGCAAGGTGATTTACAATCAGTCAGTGGGATTAAAATTGGCTCAATTCCAAGCTAAATGGAGAAATGAGACTTTGGTACCGGTCAAGTAAATCCATGATTACAAGCAGCTTGAACTTTCGTTTGTGAAAATATCAGTTTGTAGTTATAATATTTTGTCATGGGAATTTTTTCATGAAATATTCCATGACTGCAATGAATTTTGAGTTGTTTCACTACTGTTTTTATGAGTAAAATTTTATTAAATTTTTGGTCAAATTTCCATGAAATTTGACTGTTGTGTTAAAATGCTGCTCTGCAGCATTTCCCCCTCCCCCAGTGACACAGGCTTCTATGGCATGACAGTGCAGGAAAATCATCCAGTTGGCAACTCAATGACAGACACACTCTGGGCAAGCTGCAGGCACCAATTAAAACTTCAACATTTCAGTGATTAAATTTGTAACTTCTGGACATTTTGAACACTATGGATAACATTATGGACACTTTTACACATGCAAACTGAAATTCATGAATTCTTTGTGGTATTTACACATTGATTTGTTTGATCTCACTGTAAACATGTTTTCTCACTTGTAATTCACCATTCTATTCTTAGGTACAGTTGAATTTATTCTGTCATGCAAAGTAACTACTTGAGTGCAAATTCTTTAGTGTTTTCATGTACACAGAATCCATGCAACCCACTGTTTTACCAAATGACCACTTTTCCTTGATGTTTAAGTGACTCTTTACTGGTTTTAGAAATTCCCACTGCACACATGCATTATCTTCTCAGCAGGTAACTTTCAGATACATCTTTCTCAAACACTTTTCTCTGTTGCATTTGACCCGATTATGAGTATTTTACCCAAGCCATGTTTAATCTTAATCACCCACTGTGCATAAGTATTTTCCCCTTTGAAACTATTCTTAGCCAACATTCACATGTGCAAATCATGTAAGTACCCATGCAGATTGCAATGCACACAGCATGTGATTTTCTCAAGGATTTTTTTTCAGGTGCATAGTAATTAGTAATCCACTATTGTTTCATGCAGTATTTAAGTGAGAGCTGCACAAAATTTTAAGAGAGCAGTAGAGGACTGATCAGTATAATTTTTTTTTCTCCACCAGTTTTTTTCTCTATGTTTTTGTTTTGTGTTTTTCTCATGCATTTTTTTGAATTTAATCAAGCAGTCATAAACAGTGTATAGTAACAGTCAGCATCATGTAGGAAAATTTGACACATTGAAAATATGTAGGATTTTCTGAAATTGTATTGACTATGTATTCTCTATTGATTTGTAATTTTTCAAATCACATTTGAGCATTTGGCAGGACATTTTGCAGGATTTTCTAATTATTTATGTTGATTGGAGTATTTTGTTTCAGAAATTGTGAAAGTTTCTCTTTCTCTCTTCTTTTTTTCAATAAAAACATCACAAAAACAAGAGGTTGTAGTTTTTGTGCGCTTGGAAATGGAAACAGCAGAACAAACTTGAGTGGAAAAGTTAGGTATTCAACAGTGAAATGAGTTGTAAAATTTGGTTATTTGCAGTTGCAGGTATAGGTTTTGTATTTGATTGCAGTTGATTGCTGGAGGCTTATGGATGGATCATACCCATAGAAGCAGTGCAGTGCAGACATCAGAAAAACATAGGTGTAGCTGGGATACATTTAGGATATTGTGTATAGGTGTTTTTTTGTTGTACATTGTTGTGTCAGATTTCTACACTCTCAGTGACTGACATCAAAAGTGGATACCAACCCATTCACTCAAACTTTCTCAACAAATCTCTATCATCATCCACTGTCTATCACTCAGAGGTTATACACAACATCATTGCAGTTTTTTTTGTATTTAGGAAAATGTCATCCCAACATACATAGGTGTGAGCTATTCAAAAGTTGGCATGTGGCCAAAGGTGCAGTTTTTTTTGTTCAGATAATAATTAGTTTGGTGGCAGATTGCAGCATAGAAAGTTGGCTTAGTGCCAGAGAAACTGAAAGGTTTAGTGTGAACTGTGAATGTGAATAAAAATTGGTTTGTAAGGCATGCAAGTGAAATTAGAAACAGTGGTTGTATGGGGCAGGTATGGCAAGTTGCCAGTGTATTGTTGGAAACAGGGGCTGGTTTGGGCGGTTAGCATATGTTGCTAAAGCTGATTGGCATATGTTGCCATAGTAAGTAGAGCATATGTTGCTCTGGTGGTTTAGCATATGTTGCTACCACAGTTCTATCAGGTTGACAGGGTAGTACTGAGCAAGAGAGCCCCCCCAGACATTCTTTGGACAGCTGCCAATGGTATTTGTGTGTGAAAAGAAATGTGTGAACAGAAATGTGTGTCAACAATTGTGTCAAAAATGTGTGCTGTAGTGCAGAAATTTTTGAATTTTTTCGCCCCCTTAGTGTTAGTGTGAGTGTTATTGAATTCAGTGTGTGAGTATCCATTTCATTACCCTCTGCATTGTATGTAGGTATGAAATTTACATGTGTGTTGCAGTTGCATTTGTGTGAGTATGTGTTTATGGGGTTTTTTTCACTTGCAAATGACTGTGTGTTTCCCAAATGTGTGTATTTATTGTGTGTTATTGCTATTATGTGACCTATTTCATACAGTGAATGATAAGTTACATTTTTTTAAATCTTTGTGTACTTGTGCTGTGTGTGGTGTCGTGTGGTTTGACACCCCACACCTGTGTAGTGTCAGGGGGTTTGACACTACATTCAGGTGACTCTGTACAAATTTCTTCATGAATTGCATAGTGTGTTGTTAACAGTTGGTATGGCAGTCCCCCTTTAAACAAATTGTGTGTATTTGGTGTCTCAACACTGTTATGGGCCCCAGTGTTTGAGTGCACCTAAATTGTGTGTATTTTTGCTTCGCTCCCTTATTGCTGCTTTGTGTGTGTTTATTAATTGTGTGAGCCTATTGTTTTTCAAGACCCCCATACTGACATGGGTGTGTGCATATTTAATTATTCATAAACTGTGCACCAAAACCCCAAAACAAAATGACAAAATGGTAGCAGCGAGTGGTTTGATTTATCTTTGCCAGTTTATTGTGTGTGTAAATTCTATTGTGTGTCAGTGTGTATACAATCCAGTGTGAGCAATTATATTGAATTGGCAAAATAACTTCAATAAAGATCACCTTAGTAGGCTCCAACATGCTGTGTATTTCATGTGTTTGTGCATTGTTGTGTGAAATCATGAGTTGAGTGTGTGACCAATTTCTTTCTTTCACTGTTTGTAGACAAATGTTTGCACCAGCCACACAGGTACACCCCAGTCAACTGCATCAGAGCACTACAGGATCAACTGCAGAGGAAAAGGATTGGACAACAGAGTTCCAGAAACAGAAAGGAACAGTACAACAGGACCAGGAAAGGACAAGTCAAATAGGATCAGAAGGAAAACAACCAGGAAATTTAAAAGCTGAGTTATCTTATCATTTTTGTAATTTTTTGTTGCCCAGAGTTTGTTTCATTTTGGTGATGTCAAGTGCTGAGAACACCATGGCACAGGGTGGTAGCAACATCAACCAACCCATGGCATTAACTGGGATGCCATCAGTTTTGATTGCCATGAATGGTCTCATTGAAAAGTTCACTGATGAGTCCAACAAAACTTTTGAAGATTGGCATCAACTTTTTGAAGAAGCAGCCAGTGCTCTGGGAATTGATAGTGTGCAATGCCTCCACATTTTGCCAACATTTTTGAGAGGCACTGCTTTGGATACTTTTAGACTAAAAATGGTAACTGAGCCTGACGTTTCTTATGGTGATGTGTGCAAATTTCTGAAACAGAAGCTGTCAAATGCATTGCAGGAGCAGAAAAACAGATTAGCTTTTATGGAAACTTTGCAATTTGAAAATGAGTCTGTTCACAACTTTTCCTTGAGATTGCAAAAACTAGGTTTAAAGGCATTTCCAAATATGAGCTGTAGTGATTTGTATAAAACTTTTGATTTGGCCAGTCATTTTGTATCAAAGTTGAAACCAGAATTGAGGTATCATGTGCACTTGATGGGTAAACCAAAAACTTTCCAGGAGGCAGAAGAATCTGCAATTTATGCTGAACATTTAGTGGAAGACAATCAAACTTCAGACAAATTTGATGAAAAAACTGATTTTTGCAAGCAGTGTTGTGCAAAAGAAAAACAGTGTGAAAGTAAAGTGTCTAATTTCCCCAAAAACCCTAGTAGGTTGAGCAGTGCCAGCTCTAAGACAAGAAGTGTAAAAAGTCAAAGGTGTTATGGGTGCAGAAAAAGTGGGCATCAGGCCAAAAATTGTCCAAAAAAGTCAAACAAATTAAGTGACTGACTCTGGTTTTTGTTCAACAATTTCTCAGTTTTAAAAACCAAACCAAATTTAACTAATTTGTGTTGTTGTTTTTTTTGAAAAATGGATATTCACTTTGTTGATGTGAAACTTCATCAATACATAACTTTTTAAAAATGGTGAAAATTTTTTTGTTCATTTTTAGCATTTTTTATGTTTTTTTTCACTTTGAAACATTTTATCCTGTTTTGTGACTGTTTTTTTTCTTCAGTGACTGCAATTTACAGCCTGGGAGGTGTCCAGCTGAAAATTGCATGCTAATGTAAACAAAATCTCTAGACAAACTTTTTAAAGAACTCACAACTAAAAATTTCATTTTTTTCAGTTCAATTTTTTTACAAAAAACCCCTGCAAGACCATTGTTAAACCTAACTGTAACTATGTAAAATTACAACAATAATAGTCTTGTTTTTTCTTCTTTTTCCCATGTGAAAAGTATTTTTACAGCCCTAGGCTGAAAAATACAGCCTGGGAGGCACATTCAACATATTTTTCTTACTGTGGTGTTTTTTGTGGAGTTAATACTTCAAACATCAATAACTTTTTGGTGCAGTAATTTTTTTTAACTCTAATTCTTGGTGTGGAGGACTTGTGGCAGTAGTTAAAAATCACATCCATAATTCAAATTATAACTATACCCACCCACTTTACAGGCTTCGATTTGGTCACCAGTGCAGTTTTTCGTTTCCTTTCTTCACCCAACAAACAATAACACAACATTTCACTCCCAAAAACAAAAACAAAATTTTTCCTCAAAATTCATTGCCAACTCCAACTTGGCATCTGAGGACAGATGCATTACAGCCTGGGAGACTGTCATGGGAATTTTTTCATGAAATATTCCATGACTGCAATGAATTTTGAGTTGTTTCACTACTGTTTTTATGAGTAAAATTTTATTAAATTTTTGGTCAAATTTCCATGAAATTTGACTGTTGTGTTAAAATGCTGCTCTGCAGCATTTCCCCCTCCCCCAGTGACACAGGCTTCTATGGCATGACAGTGCAGGAAAATCATCCAGTTGGCAACTCAATGACAGACACACTCTGGGCAAGCTGCAGGCACCAATTAAAACTTCAACATTTCAGTGATTAAATTTGTAACTTCTGGACATTTTGAACACTATGGATAACATTATGGACACTTTTACACATGCAAACTGAAATTCATGAATTCTTTGTGGTATTTACACATTGATTTGTTTGATCTCACTGTAAACATGTTTTCTCACTTGTAATTCACCATTCTATTCTTAGGTACAGTTGAATTTATTCTGTCATGCAAAGTAACTACTTGAGTGCAAATTCTTTAGTGTTTTCATGTACACAGAATCCATGCAACCCACTGTTTTACCAAATGACCACTTTTCCTTGATGTTTAAGTGACTCTTTACTGGTTTTAGAAATTCCCACTGCACACATGCATTATCTTCTCAGCAGGTAACTTTCAGATACATCTTTCTCAAACACTTTTCTCTGTTGCATTTGACCCGATTATGAGTATTTTACCCAAGCCATGTTTAATCTTAATCACCCACTGTGCATAAGTATTTTCCCCTTTGAAACTATTCTTAGCCAACATTCACATGTGCAAATCATGTAAGTACCCATGCAGATTGCAATGCACACAGCATGTGATTTTCTCAAGGATTTTTTTTCAGGTGCATAGTAATTAGTAATCCACTATTGTTTCATGCAGTATTTAAGTGAGAGCTGCACAAAATTTTAAGAGAGCAGTAGAGGACTGATCAGTATAATTTTTTTTTCTCCACCAGTTTTTTTCTCTATGTTTTTGTTTTGTGTTTTTCTCATGCATTTTTTTGAATTTAATCAAGCAGTCATAAACAGTGTATAGTAACAGTCAGCATCATGTAGGAAAATTTGACACATTGAAAATATGTAGGATTTTCTGAAATTGTATTGACTATGTATTCTCTATTGATTTGTAATTTTTCAAATCACATTTGAGCATTTGGCAGGACATTTTGCAGGATTTTCTAATTATTTATGTTGATTGGAGTATTTTGTTTCAGAAATTGTGAAAGTTTCTCTTTCTCTCTTCTTTTTTTCAATAAAAACATCACAAAAACAAGAGGTTGTAGTTTTTGTGCGCTTGGAAATGGAAACAGCAGAACAAACTTGAGTGGAAAAGTTAGGTATTCAACAGTGAAATGAGTTGTAAAATTTGGTTATTTGCAGTTGCAGGTATAGGTTTTGTATTTGATTGCAGTTGATTGCTGGAGGCTTATGGATGGATCATACCCATAGAAGCAGTGCAGTGCAGACATCAGAAAAACATAGGTGTAGCTGGGATACATTTAGGATATTGTGTATAGGTGTTTTTTTGTTGTACATTGTTGTGTCAGATTTCTACACTCTCAGTGACTGACATCAAAAGTGGATACCAACCCATTCACTCAAACTTTCTCAACAAATCTCTATCATCATCCACTGTCTATCACTCAGAGGTTATACACAACATCATTGCAGTTTTTTTTGTATTTAGGAAAATGTCATCCCAACATACATAGGTGTGAGCTATTCAAAAGTTGGCATGTGGCCAAAGGTGCAGTTTTTTTTGTTCAGATAATAATTAGTTTGGTGGCAGATTGCAGCATAGAAAGTTGGCTTAGTGCCAGAGAAACTGAAAGGTTTAGTGTGAACTGTGAATGTGAATAAAAATTGGTTTGTAAGGCATGCAAGTGAAATTAGAAACAGTGGTTGTATGGGGCAGGTATGGCAAGTTGCCAGTGTATTGTTGGAAACAGGGGCTGGTTTGGGCGGTTAGCATATGTTGCTAAAGCTGATTGGCATATGTTGCCATAGTAAGTAGAGCATATGTTGCTCTGGTGGTTTAGCATATGTTGCTACCACAGTTCTATCAGGTTGACAGGGTAGTACTGAGCAAGAGAGCCCCCCCAGACATTCTTTGGACAGCTGCCAATGGTATTTGTGTGTGAAAAGAAATGTGTGAACAGAAATGTGTGTCAACAATTGTGTCAAAAATGTGTGCTGTAGTGCAGAAATTTTTGAATTTTTTCGCCCCCTTAGTGTTAGTGTGAGTGTTATTGAATTCAGTGTGTGAGTATCCATTTCATTACCCTCTGCATTGTATGTAGGTATGAAATTTACATGTGTGTTGCAGTTGCATTTGTGTGAGTATGTGTTTATGGGGTTTTTTTCACTTGCAAATGACTGTGTGTTTCCCAAATGTGTGTATTTATTGTGTGTTATTGCTATTATGTGACCTATTTCATACAGTGAATGATAAGTTACATTTTTTTAAATCTTTGTGTACTTGTGCTGTGTGTGGTGTCGTGTGGTTTGACACCCCACACCTGTGTAGTGTCAGGGGGTTTGACACTACATTCAGGTGACTCTGTACAAATTTCTTCATGAATTGCATAGTGTGTTGTTAACAGTTGGTATGGCAGTCCCCCTTTAAACAAATTGTGTGTATTTGGTGTCTCAACACTGTTATGGGCCCCAGTGTTTGAGTGCACCTAAATTGTGTGTATTTTTGCTTCGCTCCCTTATTGCTGCTTTGTGTGTGTTTATTAATTGTGTGAGCCTATTGTTTTTCAAGACCCCCATACTGACATGGGTGTGTGCATATTTAATTATTCATAAACTGTGCACCAAAACCCCAAAACAAAATGACAAAAGGTGTGGGGTGTCAATTTATTTATTTTCACATTTTCCGGGAAAATGTCTTTTTCATGAGAACCCATTCTAAAGAAGGAAAAAAACAGTAATGTTTTCCTGGTTTCACTCAAAATTTACGAAAATTAAATCATCGACAAAAAAACATCCCAAAGAATCACTAATATTGTTAAATGTAAAATTAAGTGCATTTTCAAAGTAGAATTCCCATGGGAGGATAAATAGTTTAAAGAAAGATACTCAGCATTTACATTTTACGTAATCGATTTGAATAATACCCTGGGTAATTTTGAAGAACAATAATCTAAAAAATTTAAACATTATTATACCGTATTTCTTGTAATAGAAAAGTGCCCTTATATGTTTGCAAGTATCCGCGCGCATTGAGTAACGGAATAAGGAAACAAAGCAAAAGCTGACCGATTTCATTCGTCACTTTTTTAAAAATAGGAAAAAATTCTTAAAAAGAAAATTTTAATAACACGCACCTGGCTAATATTGTCACTTTGTAAAGTGTTCCTGAGCAAAGTTGAGTCGGCACTTCTCGGGCCGCCGGCGAGCGACACAACCGGGGGACCGCCCTGTAAATTTTGCTGAAGTTGTGGTTGTACTTTAGTATGCCTCAAGGGTAGGGTTCAAACGATATGACTTTTCGATATCGATATTCGATATTCGATATTTTTTTCTGAAACTCGATATTCGATATCGATACGATATGGAACCTCGATATCGATATTCGATATTCGATATTGAAAAATGGTCGATATTCGATATTCGATATTTCGATATTTTCGATATTCGATATTGCAATATACTTTTGGTATAGCAAGGCATATTTCAAGTGGCATATTGTATTTTCATGTGGTTGCACACATGTTTAATCATCTCTTTACTGAAATTTGAATGGTGCAAGTGATTTTAACAAGCTTCACATTACTCAATGGTAGAAAATAGAAAAAAACATGATGAATCAAAGTGTATCAGACAAATAACAATTGGTAGATATTACAGTTCATCCTAACCTAATTGCTTAAGGGCATGTTGCAAAAAAGTATATCAGCGTTTTCTGGCTTCAAATTTAGCACTCCAACAACAATGACATCATAAATACTGTACTTTTACTCATCAAATACAATACTATAAGCACATCAGATCAACCATAAACATCTCAAAATGAAAATGAAAAGTAAATTTGGGGACACAATACAGGTTCGATATATCGAAAAAATGGTCGATATTTGATATCGATATTCGATATTTTTTCAAAATTTTCGATATCGATATTTGATATTCGATATTTTTTTCAAAATTTTCGATATCGATATTCGATATTCGATATTAAAAAATGGTCGATATTCGATATTCGATATGATATATCGTTTGAACCCTACTCAAGGGCGCTACGCACACAGGGTGTGAACCCTGGAGCCAGTTCCGCAAATTGAGAAGTAAGAAGTAAAGTGGCAAAAGCGAAGTGAATTGAGAAGTAAAATGGCAGTAATAAACTTCTAAAAAAAAGTGGCATAACCAAAGAGAAATTTCTTTTTATTTTGCTTTTTTTTACTTGGCTATTGCCAATTCATGTGCCATTTCAATTTGCTTTTGCCAATTCACATCGCATTTGGGGAGTTTCATTCCAAAAACGCATATATCCACAATTTTCAATTTTTCAAAATCACATTTTAAAGTTTGACGATGGCCCGACGGCGCCATGTTTGGGCGACAAAGCTTGCCTTGCACTTTTCAGATAGATCCGACATTTCTCTACAATTTTTGTAACCTCAATTTTTGTTGGCCAGGAAATATTGACGGAGTTATGTGAGATTTTGTAAATCACCCAAAATTGGGAACAAATCTGAACATTTGAAATTAAATGTTAAATAACTTATCAACGGTGCATCGTAGGCAAAAACGAATTACACGACTGCAAAGCCCGTGTCTAAAAGTACCTCTACCTAAATTTTCAGATCAATATATAAATGCATATTTGATTTATAGTGCAAAATAGATTTGGGAATTCACGTATGCATTTTTGGAAATGAAACTTTATTTTGTATGGGAATTCCGACCAGCTCTTCGCGGCCGCGCCGAAGCACGCGTGCATTTTTGGAAATGAAACTATTTTTGGATATGTGCATTTTCGATATGAAACTCCGGCGGTCTGAGATGGATTTATGCATTTTCGACGTGAAAGTCCTGTTTTTCATAGGGGACTGGTTAGGGTTGGGACGATATATCGTATCGAATATCGAATATCGGATATCGACTATTTTTTCATATCGAATATCGAATATCGATATCGAAAATTTTGACAAAATATCGAATATCGATATCGAATATCGAGCATTTTTTCGATATTTTTCGATATTCTTTCCTTCCCTGGCCTGACCTAAAATATGCCAGGAACAGGGACGTATCCAGGATTTTTGAGCGGGGGGGGGGGCTGCTTGTTTACGGAGGCCGGCGAGGGGGGGGGCTCAGCCCTCCCCCCCTAAAATTTTAGCTACATAGTGGCGGAATGGCGCCATGGCGCTGGCGCCATTAGTAGGCGCCACGCCATGGCGCCATTGGCGTTGGCGTCAGCGCCATGGAATGCTGTATATGTATGTAAATATACATACAAAACAGCAAAAAACACAACATTGAGTGTATTTAGAATGATTTAGGAGCAAATCCGATGATAATACGTTATGTCTGGTGAAGTATGCGCGCTTGCGCGCAAAATTTTTTACGCTGACGTTGAAAAAGTCGCATTTTCCGGTCACTTTTTGGTCTCGCCCCGGGAGGGGGGGGGGCTGCAGCCCCCCCCGCCCCCCCCCTGGATACGGCCCTGGCCAGGAATTGCACTTTTAGAAAGTGATTTTGAAGGCAATTATCAAAAATTCTGTGCACATGCGTGCACTTTGTCGTCACATGACATGTATTTCCAATTTAGCAGTTGCAACCACCTCTAATCTTGTGCAAATGCAATCACAAATGTCCACGTCAGAGTATGTGCCATGGCGCTGGCACCATGGTGCATTTTCTTTACTACATCCATCAAATTTCAGGGTGTGGGGTGAGTTTATGTTAATTTTATGTAAGTTTGTACAATCTACTCTTCAGTAAGGATATGATCAATTATGTTTGTGACCAAATGGAAATACAATATGCAACTCAAGATATGCCTTGCCTTGGCAAAAGCAAAATATCGAAAATATCGAAATATCGATATCGAATATCGAGCATATTTTCATATCGAATATCGATATCGAATATCGAGGGTCCATATCGTATCGATATCGAATATCGATTTCCAGAAAAAAATATCGAATATCGATATCGAAAAGTCATATCGTCCCAACCCTAGGACTGGTCATGGATATATGAACTTTCGATGTGAAAATACCACTGTACCACTGTATCCCGGGAACGAAATGGACTATAACGCTGATTTCTTTTCTAAAATGTGAAAAACTATACGTAGAGGTCAAATCCACGCTTAATTCGATTTTTCTGGATTTGGCGCTTGTAGGGTTCAAACGGGATTGACTTTTCGGGATCGGGATCGGGATCAGGATTCACTTTTTGAGATTTCGGGATCGGGATCGGGATCGGGATTGGGGTTTTGGGATCGGGATCGGGATTGGTATTTTGAGATTTCGGGATCGGGATCGGGATTGGCCGGGATTGGGGTCACGGGATCGGGATCGGGATTGGCATTTTTTCGGGATCGGGATTGGGGTCTTGGGATAGAGATTTTCGTCACTGTTCTGGCATTCACAGTTGTTCATAAAGGTCTCAAAACACTGTTGGATGCCAGAAAAGTGACATAAAATGGACGCTGGGGGTTTGCGTTCACATTTTTGCACGCAAAAATGTCATTTTTTCACTTTTTATAATTTTCACTATTTTTTCCGGGATCGGGATCCCGGACTTGGGAGATTCTCGGGATCGGGATTTGAAAGTTTTCGGGATCGGGATCGGGATAGGCATTTTTGGATTTCGGGATCGGGATCGGGATTGGGGTTTCGGGATCGGGATCGGGATCGGGACTGCAAAATCCCGGAATTTCACGGGATCCGGGATCGGGATCCCGTTTGAACCCTAGGCGCTTGTGAACTTTTGGAATGGCACTCCCCATTTGCCATTTTACTTATCATCTCTCAATTTGCGGAACTGGCGCCTGTAACCCTGTACTAGGGTTGCAACAGAACAGATATTGCTTTCCACATCGACAATATTTAGCGTTTTACGTCGAAATTCCTTACGAATTATACGTCGAAATTCTCTATATTATATTTCAAAACTTCTGGATACCATACATCATTGGAACATCAAATTTGAATACATTAAATCAGGTCACTCGAAAACAGGGGTCTCCAAGATTTTGGCCCTCGCGGGGGCTGGATAAATAGCAAATCGCTCCTCCGGAGGGATAGATAGCTAGAAGGCAGAAAGAGGAAAAATCGCTAAAAACATGTTAAAAGTAGCTAACAATGGCTAAAAATAGGTATATAAACATGTGTATAGGCGAAAGCCGCGATTTTGAAGGCGAAAAACTAAAAAACGATTTTGAGTGGAAATTGGGTCAAAATTTCTCAAAAATCTCTCCAGATTTGGGCGATTTGGGGGGAGGGGCTCAGGGGGTAGTAGCCAAAAAATTTGTCTCGGGATAGATAGCTGAGCGTCCTCCGGGATAAATAGATAGCTGGCGGATTTGGGGGGGTGGCAGCCCCCTAGGGGACCCCTGCTCGAAAATACGTGTCGGGCAAAATTGCACCACATTCATTTATTATGAATTGTGGACGTTTCAAACAAGCAACTGTAGAATTTTTGATTGATATACATGGATTAATATCACGAAATTGCAAAAAGTAATGCATACTAATAAGTGTTTGTGAATGAACTCTCGCCAATTTGATGTAAATTTGGGATGAATGTAAATAACGTAAGTCCCGCTTGAAAACATAGAAAACGTCAACATTAAACATTAGCATCGAAGAAATCTCGGGACATTTATATTTTTGTAAATATCAGAAAATATAATATAAAAAAATTATATTTATTTATATGTATTTTCTACAGGTTTTTCCAGGGAGATTAGGTAAATTATTTACATTTTATTTATATGAGAGAAAAATATGATGAGAATAAAAAATTTAAAAAAACACACAAATATTTTCAATATTTTTTATGCTATTTTCAGAGTTTTCAATAAATTTATTTTTGAGAGTATTCCTGGGTTTTTTTTAAATGATAACCAAACCACAATGGCTATCGAATAATTTTCTGCAAGCTAATTAGTCAAAGTGATAGGATACCAGGTGTATGTGAAAAACGCTCGCTTTACTATAATGCAATTCAAATTCGACCGTTTTTCACATATCAGATTTGATGCCTGAAAGTCGGCAAGTCGACAAAATTGTATAAATTGCGTTTTAAGTTTCATTTGCAATTCACGGTCCGTGCTGTGTCCAATAGTGCTCGCCATGCCTACCATTAAGTTCCAAATATTGGTAATAAAGTGTCAAATTTTCATCCCATTCTCAACAGATGTGACAACTGGTGCCAACATTCTTGCCAAATTTCTTTTCTCAAAAAAGTGTCAAATTGTAAAAAAGTAACAATAATAACACGCACCTCTCTACGTTGATTTTCAATCAATTGAGCAGCCAATTGAGCTCGCAAATCTCCATCAGATTGAGTTACGGCCGCGTTCGATTTCGGAGATAATTCAGATTGATTTGGCACCGCGCCAACATTAATATTGATGTGAGCTTCTGCGGGGGGGGGGGGGGGGTAAGCGTATTGGAGTATTGGCGCTGCGTACACTAGTTCACTTCCAGTGAACTAAAAAAATTGCAAACTGATAATGGATCTTGAGTTTACCAGAATGGGGTGTCTGTCAACTGCAGTTGACGGAGATCGAAAATGATTCATCCCGGTAAGCAAAGATGTGCTTAAAACATTGTTTAAATACAGAAGAAGGAAAAATGGGAAAATTACCACGACTCAAGAGAATTTTCAAAGTGTACCTAAGGCAAAAAATTATAGTTCCCAGGTGCAAAATTCAATTTCGTGACCTTGATCGCCGAGAACAAGGTTACTTCGGTTCAAAATTTGACAAATTTCTTCAATCTGAATACTTTTTAAGACTTCAGGTATTGAATTTAATTAAATGTTCAGAGAAAATTTAAAATAGATTACCTTTTGTTAAAGAAAAAATTCCGATTGGGATCGATGGAAATATTTACGATATCAAGGCGATATGAAAACGCGGCGAACAAAAAATGATAGAAATAACTCAAATTTCTCTATATTCAAAGCGAAAACAAAAACATAAAAAAATTACTCAACATGGCATTCCTTATGTAGGTAGTATAACAACAGCATAAAAAATAAATTCATTTATCCCATGAATTGTGATTCCCTATGGCATGTTCCCCCCCCCCATATACAGTGTGGTTCAAAAAAAGTTTCATCAGAGGGAATAAAATAAATGGATATACCATCAAACCGAATACACTGTGTATAAATACAATTATAGGATACCTGCACACTTGAACTCAGGTATTTGTAGGTATGTATGTAAATATGTATTGATCTATGTACATTTTACGGTGTACAAATCATTAGAATGAAGGTCAAATCACAGGTGTGTGGTCTAGAATGTATTTCACATCTAAAGTGATTTTCACAACCAATGGATATCGATATATAACATTAATATCGGTTTTGATTTCGAGTATCTGAGATAGAGTCAAACATTGATATCGACTGTCTATATCGATATCGAAAAGTGAAATGATTTGAAATTCTCTAGTTATCAAATTGATTGTTATGTATTTGACCCACTTAAAAAGAAATTTTAAATTCTGCTCTCAATCGTTAGCAAAAACTTGAGCAAAAAGCAAAACATTTAGCAAAAAACAACAACACAAAAGTCAATATCATCTGGAATTGAAGCATTTCATTCCAAAAGTACATAACCACCAAACCCAGATAATTACATATGCATGGTTTTAAGAATATATGCATAGATACACTCATTTTAGAAAAATTCATCCATGTGGATTTCCACGATTCATAGGTGTCAATCTTCAGAAGAGTACATTTGAGTTTCATTTTGAAAGTGCACAAGTCCAAAAATTCATTTTTTTCTTTCAAAAGTGCATATTTGCTCCTGAAGAGCTGACCAGAATCACCATACAAAATCTAATTTAATTTCCAGAAGTGTTTCTGTAAATTTCCAAATTTACTTGGTACTATATATCAAATGTGGATGTATTTATAGGTCTGAAAATTGTGGTCAATGTACTTTTTGACAGGGGCTTTTCAACAGCACAATAAGTTTTGTTTTGGGGTGCATCATTTGCAAGTTATTATAATATGAATTTCAAATCTTGTTATATACTCCCTACTTGAAGGGGTATTTAAAATTTGACATATTTACACCCTAAAATATTTTATAGGCAACAAAAGTTATCGATACAAAAATGTAGACAAATGTCTAAGGTTTCTCAAAAGTGTGGAGCAAGCTGTATCACTCAAACGTTGCACCATCGGGCCTGCGTCAAACTTCAGAATACAACGTTGAACTTCAAGTGTGTGCACTTTCAGAATGAAACTTTTCAACCGAAGGTTGAAAAACGCACTCAAATGTCAGATTAGTTTAATCGACATTTAATGTATACCGTACATCCACATTTTACACGCATTTCAATCCGTCGAAATTCCGTATACACGCGGGTGCAAATATTGCCAATTTCGATGCACAACATATAAATACTATAACTGTCCCGATTTAAATAAATAATCGATGGAATCGCTAATAAATTCTGTGTTTGGGGGAAAATGCGGCCGCTAAATTACGGATCCGCCCAGAAATTTAGAAATTTTTATGAATAATTTATTTATGATGACTGAGGAATCTTAAGTCGATTTTTTGCGTTATTTTTAGTCAAATCGGAGTGGGGAAAGAAAAAAGACATAAAGAGACCTGGTCCCAAATTCAATTAGAATTTCGCATAATCGCGAGCTCCAATTTTTTACATTATTCTAAAAACTGACCATGGAGAACGCAGACAAGATTACAACTGAAATTTCGAAAACAAAAAAATCAGCTTTGAACGTATTCGAGTAAACTAGAAAGAGCCATTTTCAAAAACCGACAACTAGTTGACGGACACATTGTGCCTACACACACTAGTTTTCACCGTGAAAACTGAAATTTTTTCAATGCAAATTGAAAATCACGGTTGAATGATTTGATTTGATTTAAATTTGAGTTTAAAAAATGATAGTTAAACTTTGAAAATTTGAACACGAAAACACATAAAGCATACAAAAAGAGTAGGCTGGATGTGGTTATGTGGCCATTTCAGTTTTCACATCGGTCACGGTGAAAACTAGTGTGTAGGGCCATTATTTCTGTGAACTCAAATGCGTTCACAGCTGATCTATGAGTTCTCGAAATAACAGTCGTCAACTAGTGTGTGTGTGTGTGTACAGGCATTAAATCTAACCCTTAATACCCGGAAATATCGATCAGTCTTTTGAAAAAATATTTTCTTGAGAAATATTGATCGATATCGCCTTTTCAAGGTGTGACCTACTAATAAACGAAATTTTTGCCGGGTGACAAAAGGCATTTCTTTTGCACAAATTGTGTTTGCATGAAGATTCCTTTGATCCACAAATGCGTGTTTTGCATTGCCAAATTTGCAGATTCGCATTTGCGTGCAGACTTGCGATTTGGATTTTGGGAATTTTGATGAAATTTGGAAGAAAATTTACCAGAGTAAATAAAAAAGCGTTAATAAGAAAGCGTAAATAAAAAAGTTGACGAAAAATGTAAAATGTTACATGTCATGTTAAATCCCATGAAAAATATCGATCGACCAGAAAAAAATAATTCATATTTTATATGACGTCTAAAGTGTGGCAAAAATTCTGTCCCTATCCATCCAAATGATATGAAACGTATCATATTTACATACTTTTCTAACTGACGCCAAAGGGGGGTAAATTTACCCCCATACACATCAAAACACTTTTTATCTAATCCATGCTCATAGATTTCAGCGTGTGCAGTGTGCTAAATTTCCCTGGAGGAAAAAAACGCACGCAGAGTACACTCACTATTTGTTTTCGAACTACCATAACCATTAGTTATTTACCTTCCCTTGAATAGTACCCCCTTGACAGTCAAGCGAGGAAAATACCCCTTGAAAAGCCCCCCCCCCCCTTGGTGGGCGGGAATTAGAATGAATGTTTCATATATTTACCTATACAGAAAGAGCACATCAGTGTTTTTTTTATTTACGTCTACTCAGCGCGTGCTATGCATTTTTCTGAACGAAACTCTCCACAATGACGTCATCGTTAAAAAATTGTTTAAAAAATCATTTTAGACATGAAACATTTGTTGGTTGTACTCGACTCCGCATTTTTATCTCTTTGTGAAATAGAAATAATAATTTTCTGTGAAAGTGCGTGCATAAGTCTGGCGCGTAAGACATAAGTATGTGCACATGCATACTCTGCCGTACGTGGAGTATACCGTATTTCTTCTAATAGAAGAGCGCCGTTCTATTTTTCTCGTCAACTCAGGGGTCTCCTAGGGGGGGGCTGCCCCCCCCCCCAAATCGGCCAGCTATCTATCTATCCCGGAGGCCGCTCAGCTATCTATCTACCCCGAGGCATAATTTTTGGCTACTACCCCCAAAGACCCCCCAAAAAAAATCGCTCATCTATCTATCTATCTGGAGTGGTTTTTGAGAAATTTTCCCCCAATTTTCGCTCAAAATCACTAATTTTCGCACCTTTTTACAGTTTTTCACCTTCAAAATCGTGCTCTCCAGCTATATGCATGGTTATATGCCTGTTTTTTTGCCATTTTAAACCTACTTTTAGCCACTTTTAACCAATTACTAGCGATTTTTTCCCCTTTCGGCGTTCTATGCACTGAAAAAGCCTATATATTTTGCCCCCGCGAGCCACCCCCCCCCAAGCCCCCCCAGAAAATTTTTTCAGCTATCCATCCCTCGGGAGGAGCGATTTGCTATCTATCCAGCCCCGGCGAGGGGACCTTGGAAAATCTTGGAGACCCCTGCCCTGCGTCAACTTTTTTATCTGCCGTTCTATTGGAGGCTGCCGTCCTATTTTTTTCACCAATTTATTTTTCATTTAAACATAGTATTTTTCAGGTGTCTCGAATGGGGGGGGGGGGGGTTACCCCAACTATCTATCTATCCCGGAGGCCGCTCAGCTATCTATCTATCCCGGAGGCAAAATTTTGGGCTACTACCCCCTGGACCCCTCCCCCAAATCGATTAGCTATCTACCGATCTGGAGCGATTTTTGATAAACTATACCCCAATTTTCGCTCAAAATCGCTTTTTTCATACCTTTTTATAGGTTTTCACCTCCAAAATACTAGTTTTTGTTCCTATTTACCTATTTTCAGTGCTATATGCTCCTGTATACCCATTTTGAGCTATTTTACACCTACTTTTAGCGATTTTTCTCCCTTTTCTTCCTTCTACACCCTGAAATAGCCTATATATCGAACCACCACAACCCCCCCCCCCAACCCCCACCCCCAAAAATTTTTTCCAGCTATCTATGTATCCCGAAGGCCGCTCAGCTATCTATCCAACCACTCAGAGAGTCAAAATTCAAGATACCCCTGGTATTTTTAATGAAACATGAGCAACATTTAATACCAGAGCATCAATTCAAACAAAACCAAATGTGAAAACAACCCTTTTCAATCATAGTTTTGAACACCTTGGATGTTCTCACCACCAATTTTGTCATTTTTTGGTGTTTTGGCACTCTCCCAACGTAATTTCTACCTGCCGTTCTATTGGAGGTGCCGTTCTATTGGAGGTATGCCGTTCTATTAGAAGAAATGCGGTAAATAATGTAAATATACCCATAGATATATTCAGTTTACATGCCATACGAGCTCTGACGGGTAGCAGATTGACAGTATTGATAGATTATCCGGGATTAACAGAAAAGCGGTTGAAAATTACTTCCTACTTTTTGAATAGTTCCCCTCAAAACAGTGTAATGAAAAAATAAACTCCCGGGAGAGTAATCGAAGGGTTACGGTATATGCGCAGACTCTGAACACTGGAAACAAATGTAGAGATGTTTGCATTGTGCATATGAAAAACATTACCTGATACACACAGAAAATGACGTAACAAAAAAATACAGTGGGATTTTCAAAACACCTGTGAAAGAATTACCAGAAAAGAGCTTCATGTCTAAAGGTCAAAGTACTTTTCACTATACCATTTTGCTCCAGTTAGGTTCGATTACTTATGTCTCAAATTCGAATTTGAAGGGACGGTATCCATTCGGTTGACGGAATCGGGTCACGTATTATGACAAGTTGCGAAACGTCCATAGTGATTTGACCCACGTCTAAGTCCAAACGATATTTCAGCAATTTTTTTGCTTAACTCGCTATGTATGCCCAATTTTGCCTATTTTCACCTTCATAATAGCTATTTTTTGTCAAAATTTATGGTTGTATACCTGTTTTAAGCTTATTTCATTTATAATTATAACGGTGTCAAATTTTTGGCAGTTTACCAACTTGTCATACGGGGTTGTCTCCCGGTTCACGGTTTATTTTTTCAGTCCGACTTTTTAATAAGAAAATTTAATCTACGCACGTTTTTTGGCTCAGGGCCAATATATTTCATGATGTGTTTCAAGCGGCGCACGTAAGGATGACTATATTAGGTTTCTGACACTTATTTGCGCCTCCTTTGATTCCTATTTATCTTTTGAGAATCACTATAAATTCAAAGATATTTAACGAATTCAGGGTATTTAACGAATGAAAAATTACTCTCAAAAGTAACAATTAGCGCAAAAAATACGGGTAAAAATTTCTCAAATAATCGCAGCTTATACTTTTACTTACAACTTTTACTTTTGTCTTATACTTAAATCCCATACAGAAATACAAAGGACAAAAAATTGATAAATACATATCTGAAACACCGTGACATCAAGAAAACGTGCATAAGTAGAATAAATACGTAATAGGAAATACGTAAAAATAAACATGTTAATACATTACATTTATCAGTAACTACGTACGTATAGAAACTAATTATGCAAATATTTTCTTATCAAACAAAACATAGTAAAACCCACTCACTTTGCGGCCATTTTTGTAGGATGTAACAAAAATGTCGGTGCAGAAAATGTTCAGAACAGACTTGCGGAAAAAGTTCTTTGCTCAGAATGTTACCATAATTTAATGAATAAAGCCATACGCATGTAAACTTGGTAAACTCATAAATCGAATTTGAAAGCATTTGAGTTTACTATAATGAGGTGTCTGTCAACTGCAGTTGACGAAAGTTTGAAAACTCATTCCGGTCAACTTAAATACGTTCAACGCTGATTATGAGGACCAATTTGAGTTTACTTCCGTTAGTAATCTATGTGTGTGCGGCAACATCACGGCTAGGGCCCATTCCGCATGTAGACCCATTATAGACACATTATGCCTGCAGGGGTACAAAAGGGGGGTGGGTAACACCGCCCCAAACCGCCCAGCTATCTATCTATCATGGCGCAAATTTTTTGGCTAGATTCCCCTGAACACCCCCCCCCACCCGCAAATTGCCTAGCTATCTAGCTATCTGGAGCGCTTTTGAGCATATTTACCCTAATTTACACCAAAATTCCCTAATTTTCATACTTCTTACAGATTTTCACCTTCAAAATAACTAGGTCATGTGTTTTATTACGTATTTTCAACATGCCAGGTATAATTAAATGTGTTCCGGGTCAACATGCGGGATGGGTTTACATGCGGAATAGTGCACTGCCCAACATTACACCCCCCCCCAAAAAAAACGAACCATTCTCAGTCCCTCTCTGCGGCTCAAACTTTCCCTTCACTTGGCTCTCATCCAAAAGCGTTTCCATTTCCTTCACAGCGACATGCTCGTTCTCAATTCCGGAAATCGGAGTTTTTGTCTCCGAATTTTGTCTCCGCTGGGATCTCCGCGAGCCGCGCATCGAATTTCTTCGTTGCGCGAAATTTTGGGCGTTTTCCGATATTTTGTCGGGTTCGGATAAAATTTTGGAGTTTTCGATAATTTCGACGACTGGAGTCGGTGGCTGGAGGAAGGGGGGTAAGGTATCTTGGCGCTGCAAACATTTAGTTCACTGGCAGAAAACCAAAAGTTTGGTTAAAATACGAGAAAATATTTCAATAAAAAATGGCTTTATAATTTCTCAGATAAATTTAATTATATTTTCTTGTTGACATTTTCTGGGATTTTTAGAAATATAACACTTACATTTATTTTTATTTTAACCCGGGTTTAATAAAATTTTCTTTTTGAGAGATACTCTGAGATTAAAGCAGATTTGTTTTTATAGAATATATAATTTTCTCAGAACTCGTTTTACAATGATAGTTCTAGCTCCACTCACACTAGTTTACGGCCGCAATTTCGACATCGACAAAAAAAACACAAAAATATTTTTTTAAATAACCTTTTCCACACTCCTTTTCACATTAACAGGCAACTTTTCTAAATTTCTCGGCGGCGGCGGCGGCTTTTTCGCATCCTCAACTTTTTCGACAGATGGCAAAATTGTCTCTGGGACACGATTTTGGCTGCGTTCCAAAAAATCAGGCACTGGTCCAGGGTACAAGTTTGGCGCGACGAAATTTTGCGGGAAAGTCATAGGGTTCAAATTTGCGCCCTCGCTGTAGCAAAGTGTCTGGAAATTGGGGTGAATACAACTCGAAATTATTGTAAAATTTGTTAAATATACCTAGGTATATTGGGGCCATTCCGAGACACAATATCATGCCATGTCATGAAAGATGTAAAATGTCACGCAAAGTCTCAAAAGTCATTAAAATGTGAAAATTTTCTATTTCTTTATTACTGGACGTTTCACATTTTGAGTGACATTTTACATGACTTTAGACACTACTAGGGTTCAAACGGGATCCCGATCCCGATCCCGTATCCCGTGAAATTCCGGGATTTAGCAGTCCCGATCCCGATCCCGAAAATTTTCAAATCCCGATCCCGATCACGAGAAACTCCAAAGTCCGGGATCCCGATCCCGGAAAAATTAGTGGAAATAATAAAAAAGTGAAAAAATGACATTTTTACATGCAAAAATGTGAACACAAACCCCCAGCGTCCATTTTATGCCAATTTTCTGGCATCCAACAGTGTTTTGAGACCTTTATGAACAACTGTGGATGCCAGAACATTGGCCAAAACTTCTATCCCAAGACCCCAATCCCGATCCCGAAAAAATGCCAATCCCGATCCCGATCCCGTGACCCCAATCCCGGCCAATCCCGATCCCGAAATCTCAAAAAAACAATCCCGATCCCGAAAAGTCAATCCCGTTTGAACCCTAGACACTACATGACATTATACATTTTAGAGACCATTTTGGCACCTTTTGGTGGAGTGGAACATAATCAGACGGACGCTATATAAGGTGCTACCGTATTTCGATGAATGAAGTCACGTGAAAAAGTATTTGCCAAATGCACCCATGGTGAGCGAATATTCCATGAACATTTCTTGGACTTTTTAAATTCAAACGGGACAGGGCCGTATCCAGGGGGGCGGGGGGGGCTGCAGCCCCCCCCCCCCTTCCCGGGGCGAGACCAGAAAGTGACCAGAAAATTCGACTTTTTCAACGTCAGCTTAAAAAATTTTGCGCGCAAGCGCGCATTCTTCACCAGACATGACCTTTTATCATCAAATTGGCTCGGTGGCCACAAATCGTTATAAATACACTCAATGTTGTGCTTTTTTGCTGTTTTGTATGTATATTACATACATATACAGCGTTCCATGGCGCTGGCGCCAACGACAATGGCGCCATGGCGTGGCGCCTACTAATGGCGCCAGCGCCATGGCGCCATTCCGCCACTATGTAGCTAAAATTTTAGGGGGGGGGCTGAGCCCCCCCCCCTCGCCGGCCTCCGTAAACAAGCAGCCCACCCGCTCAAAAATCCTGGATACGTCCCTGAAATGGGATATGGTAGCTAATGTTATCGAACTTACTGGATACCTAAAGAGCGCATTGTGAAATTTTTTACAATATACCGTATTACCTCGAATTATCCCCCCCCCCCTTGAATTAACCCCCCCCCCCCCCTCGAAATACCCCCCTAAATTTCCGGTTGAGGAAATAATAAACCCCCTGGGGCCAGATTTAATTCTCCCTACAGATTTATAGGGTAGGGCGTACGCCCGATAGATTTTTTAGAGTTCAGCCGCATCGACGCACATGCACCGAGAGCAAGGCGGTTTGTAAAATATACGAAACCATCCCTAAAGGTCGCCGATATTTCAAAATGACGTATATCGCTTCGATTTTGGCCCGGAAATCACTATTTCGTCATTTCTTGGCCGTCTGCCAATTCGCTTTTTATTTTATTTTGTCGGGCGGGTTACTCGCATAAGTCGCGCTTTTGTACGCTCGTGCATGCATTTCTTCTTGTCGCTGCGCTCATGGTTTTGGTTGCAGACAGTGAACACTAAAAAGTGACCACCTGACTACACAAAAGCGCGACTTATGCGAGTAACCCGCCCGACAAAATAAAATAAAAAGCGGTTTGGCAGACGGCCAAGAAATGACGAAATAGTGATTTCCGGGCCAAAATCGAAGCGATATACGTCATTTTGCAATATCGGCGACCTTAAGGGATGGTTTCGTGTATTTTACAAACCGCCTTGCTCTCGGTGCATGTGCGTCGATGCGGCTGAACTTCTATCTGAAAAAATCTATCGGGCGTACGCCCTACCCTACAAATCTGTAGGGAGATGTAAATCTGGCCCCTGGGGTATTTCGAGGTAGTACGGTAGGTATGAAAAACGGTTTGACTGAGCCAACAGAACAATTACATTTCAAATAAGTGAGAAATTCGCTATGAGAACTATTAGAAATCTAAAGAACATTTTTGCTGGTTCAGTTTAAATTACTCAATACGCTATTGTTTTTTTTGCAGTTTTACGCGCAAGTGAATTAAGCTTCAAGTAAATCAACACTTAAAATCATCAGTAAGATCCACAAATAGAAAAAAAGATTGTGACAACAAATCCATCATTAATTTTTTCAACTTGTCATTACAAATAATAATCCGGTCCCAATCAGACAACCGAAAACAAGAAAAAAAATCAACTTTAAATTTCATTATGAATAAAAAGTCGCGCGTACTTCTAAACCGAAGCGAAATTTGCTTCAAAATCATTCAATTTTGTGCTGGGCAAACAAAAACAAATAACTCTGGACAACTCAAAATTATAAATAAACAAAAAATCAATGCGTAAAAACAGAAGAAAAAGCTCACCGAAAATGCAGTCCGTGGCGAAATTTCGAACGGATTCAAATCGAAATTATTATTCCCATTTTGCTCATTTTTATCGGCCAAAATAATTTCTTCAGTGTCGACCAATAAAACATCATCTGTGCTGGCGAAATCGATCAATTCCGATTTTTGGGAGTCGTCGGACAATTCCTGGAAAATCGGATGGATAAATAATTAATATGGCGTGTTACAGTGAAGGCAGCTTTACAATTAAACATATGTATTTACCATAACCGGGGGTCTAATAGATTTTGGCCCTCGCGAGGGCTGGATAGATAGCAAATCGCTCCTCCGGAGAGATAGATAGCTGAAAAATTTTCTGGGGGGGGGGCTGGGGGGGGGCAAAATATATAGGCTTTTTCAATCCATAGAAGACATAAAGGGGGAAAAATCGATAAAACAGGTTAAAATAACCAAAACGGCGGGAAAATTTCTTGGGGGGCGGGTTGGGGGGGGGGGGGGTTCGCGGGGGTTCAATATATAGGCATAGAAGGAAGAAAAGGGAGAAAAATCGCTGAAAGTAGGTGGAAAATGGTTATATAAGCACATATACTTACTAAAAATAGCTGAAAATAGGCAGTTAGACGCATGCGCTAGTGTTTTTTGGAGGTGAAAATCTATAAAACGGTATGAGAAGTAGCGATTTTGAGCAAAAATTGGGGTCGTATTTCTCAAAAATCGCTCCAGATTGGTAGATCGCTGGGCGGTTTGGGGGGGGGGGGGTAACCCCCCCTTTCCTACCGCTGACCCATCTGAATAAAAACCAGACACTTTTTCTCATCACATCAGATTGATCTGACAATCGGTGAATTCGGTGCACATATTTTGTGTGAACGTATTCATCAAAATACGGTCCAGAATTTCTATACCGCAGCCAATTAGTATACTTTAGACCGACTCAGAAATTATTTATCTGTTACTGTAATCAAGTTAATTCCATATTTAATTGATTATTAGGTATATTACGGTAATTATCTAATGTGCGGGTCAGGGACGTAGCCAGGATTTTTGAGCGGGGGGGGGCGGATTGTGTACGGAGCCCGGCGAACGGGGGGGGGGGCGGCCCCCCCCCCTAAAATTTTACCCCTGCAGTAGGGGAATGGCGCTATGGCGCTGTCGCCATTCGTAGGCGCCACACCATGGCGCCACTGGCATTCGCATTGGCGCCAAAACACCAGTATACGTCAGTTTTTTTACAGGCATATAGAGCGACATGGACAGGAATTGGGTACATTTTCACTGGCTTTGAGGCCGCGGAGACCAGTCAGCCGAAATAATATGTTGCGAACGGAAACCTGCGCGCAAAATTTTTTCAAACTGTCGACAAAATCGTCTTCTGGAAGTGCCATTTCTGCAGGGCCGTATCCAGGGGGGGGGCTGCAGCCCCCCCCCCCTCCCGGGGCGAGACCAGAAAGTGACCGGAAAATGCGACTTTTTTTAACGTCAGCGTAAAAAATTTTGCGCGCAAGCGCGCATTCTTCACCAAACATAAGGTATTATCGTCAGATTTGCTCCATGTGGCTGCAAATCGTTATAAATACACCCAATGTGGTGCTTTTTTCTGTTTTGTATGTATATTTACATACATATACAGCGTTCCATGGCGCTTGCGCCAACGCCAATGGCGCCATGGCGTGGCGCCTACTAATGGCGCCAGCGCCATGGCGCCATTCCGCCACTATGTAGCTAAATTTTTAGGGGGGGGCTCGCCGGCATCCGTAAACAAGCAGCCCCCCCCCGCTCAAAAATCCTGGATACGTCCCTGCATTTCTGGCACATTTTTTGGTCCGGCCCGGAAGGGGGGGGGGCGGCCGCCCCCCCGCCCCCCCCTGGCTACGTCCTTGGTGCGGGTTATTCAAGCAAATACGGTATTTAAGTTGAACGATGTGTATTTTGTTGCTAAAACTCCTTTTACAATCGCTTAGAATATCTACAATGACAAAAACTCACAGCGATATCCTCCACATTTGACGCCACTTTTTCGTAGTTTCCATCAGTTTTCAAGTCTTCAAAACTGGCGAATAAATCCGCGGACACGTCGGCTTTTTTCTCAGAAATCTTTATTTTGTCCACATTTTTCTCGGGCAATTTCAATTCCATTTCTCTATCGTCTAATTCGATATTTTTCTCGCAAATATCCAATCGAATTTCCGTCCCGACACTGGATGTTTTTCCTTTATGCGTCGCATTTTTTCCGCTTTGAGGCGTCTCATTTTTACCGCAGTCCACGCTGTGACCGGAAAATCCGCGCCCCAAAAGTTCGTGGTCGCGTCGGCACGGCACGAAGTCCTGGGAAATTATTGGGGTATTTTGAGGATTAATAATTTTTTTTCTAAATTAAACAATTGTCGGGTGCAGCAAATGTTGTCGCAGAAATACAAGCCAATGTGTTCCGTTAATAATGTTAAATTGGTGAAATTTCAGACTTGATACTCTGCGCTTGCACTTACTTATGTCTCATGTTGGAGGCGTGCCAATGATAATCGAAGCATGCGATTGTTGCAACTTAAATAAATAACATCATTATTTTGAATAAACTAACGTATTTTATAACGTGATATAGCAAAGAATTTTTTAGACTTCTTTTATGAAAATGCGTTAAATATCATTGGCACGATTCCAGGGTAAACAACGCATGCAAGGTGTAAAGTCGCCGGACTACACCAACAATCACGGTAAAAAATTCCCAAGCTGGTGAAAAAATGTGAATTTGCCCAGTTAAAGTGCACAATAAAGCTGAATGTGCATTTCACCACGTAAATGTATTTCAGAACGTTAACCAAAGACAGTGGAAAAATGTCATTATATTTATAATTGTCATTTTAAAATATCATTATCACTAGGGTCGAAAAGAAATTAAATATGACAAATTTGTGCCTTAATTTGCTTTATAGAATAGCATTTCCCTAGCCATCAATCAAATGGCAGTAAAGAATTCATCTAAAAAATTCAAGTTTTCAGGGTATATCATTGCAAGAATGTGAACGCAATTTTCCACGTTGTAACAGGCAACATTCACCGTTTTTTAAACACAATTTTTAAACAGATTCTTTCAACAGAAACATCAACTACCAGAACAAACAATATCGTATATCCTCTAATAAGACCCCGCACTTCCCGAAGAATAATACCCCCCCCCCTCAAAAAGTCTGACGGGAAAATAACTCCCCTCGAATACCCCCCCCCCCGCTCTGGGTGAAAAATATGCAAAAAATTACAAAAATTATCGATGAAATACAAATGAATGCTTTCGTATAGAAGGGACAGCAGATACATAACATGTACAGAGTCTATAAACACCGTTTTGTTGTTGTTGAACTGTTAAATACCTGAATTACATGAGTTGACAGAATGCATTCATACGATGAATTAAGTCCAAGTTTCTGTTGAAAAATCCTTGAATAACTCCCCCCTCAAAAACTCTGACGAAAAAATAACTCAACTGGGGTCTTATTTGAGGATAAATGGTACTTATTTTACTTGGTTTGTTCCGTAATTAATGGGACAGTCAATTTTGTGGGCTTCGCAAAACGATTTTTGGATGAAACTGCCAAGAACGTTTTTTTCATAAATCGGAACATCTATTCACTGTTTTTGCTACAACCCACCGGAACATAAATCGGAAAAAAGTAGGAATTACACACTATGTCTGACAACAATGCATTAGTAACAAATTTCTCCACAAATGACCATCTCAATAATTACGAAAACACCCAAATATGTGTCAAAAAACATCCAGCCCCATCTAACATCCATGGCTTCAATTCGCTGGAATACGGTATCAGTTGGCTCCGTAGATGAAAATGCCCTACCTCGTTCAAATGCCACGCGATTTTCAGCAGTTGATGCCGTCTAAAGAGTGGAAATACAGTGTATATGTGAAAATCACTGAACATATGTTATATGTGCAGTGCAGTGTGATTTGTGCTCGCAAGCAAATGTTTTTCTTGGGACTCAAAAATAAGTAACGCGTTTGTGGTTGAAATTTCAGTGTCGAGAATTAGATTACAAATTATTTCACTTAGATCAGATAGGAATACATGAATAAAAACGCATGCAATACTGACAATTTCAACATTTCCAATAAAAAAATTAGATTTAAAAAATGTAGAGCGCATATCAGAAAAACGCGGTGCAGTCACGTAGCAAAGGAAAAAAGTACAGAAAAGTTCAATAGAAAAACTTCAGTGCACAAAATACATGCAAAATCAAAAAAAATCCACAAAAAAATTAAAAAGTCACAAACCTCAAAAGCAGACTCCGAAAATTTTCTCTGCTCAATTGCCGCTTCATCGGCTGAAAATTCATTCTTGGCATCTTGCCCAAAATCAACCCAATCCCGCGACGCCAATTCTCTCACTTCCAAATCCGCAATTCTGGTGCTATTTGCGATCGGACTGCCCAAATTGGAACCGGGACCAGAATTCGAATTGCCCGAAAATTCGTCTGATTTTTCCGACAAATTTTCCAAGTGATCTTCCGCCGCGTGCGTCATAATTACCGGTGAACCTGGGCCGCTTTCCGATGACGATTCTGGGGAATTGCGGGAAAATTTTGGGATAATTTTTGAGTTTTAGTTTGAGTCGCCAAGTTTTTGGAGACATAAATTGGGAATTTTTTGCGATTTTTGAATTGTGTGATCTTTGGGGATTTCATCTTGGTAATTTTTTTGAGTATTTTGAGTTGAACATTGTACTAAAATAAGGAATATAGACAGAGGTAAAAATTGCACAATTGGGTGTGAAATTTCATACAAAAAATGTTAAATGTCATGTAAAATGTAGACAAAATGCCCGGTGAAAATAAACGAAAATATTACTGTAGTGTTAACATTTTACAACACGACACATGACTTCTTACACTTTGCATGACATTTTATTTATAAATACCGTATTTCCTCGAATTACCCTCCGGGGGGTTTATTTTTTCAGAGTGAAAATTTAGAGAGAAAAACGTGGAAAATGCAACAATAACCACCATTTATAAGTTTTTACAGCCTTATATAAGGATGTAGATGGTATGAACGATGTTCGAACGTAACACAGTAAGTGTTTTGAATGTCTGTTATGCATTTCTCGGACCACAAATTCATAGTGCCCATTTTGAGGGGGGGGGGGTATTTCGAGGGGGGGGGGGGTAGAAATACGGTAACATTTTTTAAGGTGCGGGACTGGAACCAGGCCACTAAAAAGAAAAAAACCCACCCTCCATATCAGGATACATCACTTGTGGCGCTTCCTTCCCAACTTCCGAGGGCTTTGAATCAATCTGTTCACTTTTCAAAGACTCCGTCACAACTATTGCACCACTCTGTGCACTTTCCACACTGGTTTGAGGTTCATTTTTTGCATTTTTATTTTCATTTTGAAGTGTGACACTGGCGTCGCTGTGCTGCTCGACTGAAGTTTCACTTTCCAGCTGAAAATTGACTTTTGGATTTTTTTTTGATAAATGTAGAAATAGGAGTCGACGGGTTACCCAGCCCCCCCCCCCTAGGGTTCAAACGGGATTGACTTTTCGGGATCGGGATTGGTTTTTTGAGATTTCGGGATCGGGATTGGCCGGGATTGGGGTCACGGGATCGGGATTGGCATTTTTTCGGGATCGGGATTGGGGTCTTGGGATTGGGATTTTGGCCAATGTTCTGGCATCCACATTTGTTCATCAAAGTCTCAAAACACTGTTGGATGCCAGAAAAGTGGTATAAAATGGACGCTGGGGGGTTTTCGTTTACATTTTTGCATGCAAAAACGTTATTTTTTCACTTTTTATAATTTCACTAATTTTTCGGGATCGGGATCCCGGACTTGGGAGTTTCTCGGAATTGGGATCGGGATTTGAAAATTTTCGGGATCGGGATCTTAATCGGGACTGCAAAATCCCGGAATGTCACGGGATCATGGATCGGGATCCCGTTTGAACCCTACCCCCCCCCCAAAAAAAAATCGCCCAAACCTAAAAGAGTCCAGAAATGAATAATTTTGAAATTTTGGAGAAAATTTACGAACGTCAGCTTCGGTGCCCATAATTTCCTTGTGCATGTCGCAGATAATTTGCTCGTCGCTCGTGCCGTGTTCCAATAATTTGTCCTTTGAAAGCTGAAATACACTTTTTGATGGTGGTTCAGGTAAATTGTGAGTAAAAAGTAAAAAGTAAACTGATTGGTCATTGGTGTCAAATATTTTTTTCACAAATTTACTATCACTCGACTTATCACACATCACCTTTTGGTAAGACACTGTGCCAGTTCCGCAACTTGAGAAGTGATAAGTAAAATGGCAAATGCGAAGTGAATTAAGAAGAAAATTGGCAAAAGCGAATGGAAATGGCAAGTAAATTGGCAAAGGCGAAGTAAAAAAAAGAATAAAGAGTAATTTCCCGTCGCTTTTGCCAATTTCCTTCTCAATTCACTTCTTCGATTTCACTTCGCACTTCTCAATTTGCGGCACTGGCCCATGACGACATGACATTTCCATATCGATATTCTATATTTTTGTCTGAAACTCTTTTTACTTTTGATGTAAATTATTTTACTCAACATTTTGCAATTCCACTTATATTGATGAGTCTTATATTAAACGCGTTATTAAAATTTCGTTTTCCATTTACTTGTCTGAAACTCGACATTCGATATCTATATTCAATAGGAGAAAATGGCCGATATTCGATATTTTTCAAAATTGTCGTTATCTACATTTGATATGAAATAAGCGATGTTCGATATACGTCTCAACCCTTGTTTTTGGTTATTTGTATACTTATGGAACTCTAATAAATACTAAATGTACAAAGGCGAACAAACGACCCTTATTTCTAGGAATAAATGGCGGTAGCAGTTACGTGATACGGTTTTTGCGCGAATGTATAACAATTGTTTATTTTAAAACGGAAAAATTCCACAATTTCAATTAAACGTTAAAAATCCAAACGAAATTCACCTGCAACAATTTTCTCAAAGTCGGTCTATTTCTTGCATCAGACACTTGCATAAGATTTATCCACGAAACCAATGTGGGTGATAATTGCCCCATTCTTTCAGCTATGGTCACTGAAGTCTCTGAATATCGAAAAAAATATATTTTTTTAAAGGTTGTCGACAATTTGAAAAAAACATCGAAAAAATCACCTTGTGAATTGTATTCCAGTGAGTAGAAGAGCAGGGCGCCAAGGCAGTATACCAAAATCTGTGGAAAAATAGAGTAAATTATTACAACGAATTTACCTGAAACCTTTTTCAAGTGATAAAAAGTTGTTAAGTTTGGGAAATTGTAAGTTCACTGTGATGAAATTGGACAAAAGTCATCTTGTTACTTTTCGTTTTCCCATCAACCGCAAGTTTTTTTATCGCATAGATATCTCGTCACTTGACAAAATCAGAAATGGACCCCGGGCCCGGAGTCCTTACCGGAACCGGAGTCCTTACCGTAAAATTTTAAAAAACCGCTAAAAAATAAAAGAAAATATGCCATTTTATAGGGATTTTACATGACGACATTTAACATTTTACAGGGCATGTTACGTAGCTTTTGACACTGCATGACATTTAACATTCTCCAGGGCATTTTACATGATTTTTGACACTTTGCATGACATATGCCATTTTAAATGACTTGTGACACGTTGCGCGACATTAGACATTTTCCAGGGCATGGTCAAAAAGCCTAAAGTGACCCACTGAAACACCTGTCCCCCTAAAATCCAAACACAACAAAACACAACCAAAAAACTAACCCCCTCAATTTCATCATCATTAAATTGGCCCTTAACTCCCAATGGCCCCTCGCATTCGGGGGGCCTAACCAGCATTTTGGAACTGACGCCAGGCTCTAAATTTTTGGCGTCACTCGAAAAAAGTGGCTCCACGCGCAGCGCCAGGGTGCCGTCGGCGTAAAAAAATATCGATGTCGATTTGAAACCGACCGGCTCCGTATTGGGAATGGCACCTGGGTTTCGGGGGGGGGGTATTGTGTATGTTGATTAGAGTGAGGAAAGTACCCTGACAAATGTCATTTAAAATGTCAATTGAAATTTAATAAAATTTGTTATGGAACTTTTGACATTTTGCATACACCAGAACGTGCTAAGTGCTTAAATCAGAAAAAATGTGTCACCAGGTAAAGACCCCAGACCCTGTAAAGTGTAAAGTAAAGTGTCAAATGTCATGTAAAATGCTAATCAAAAAAGAAAGATTTTATTACTGAAGAGAAGTTTGCATGACAATTGACACTTTACTTTACACTTGTCATCACAATTGACACTTTGCACAACATTTTACATGACATTTGAGACATAACTTTACACTTTACAGAGTCTGGGACTGCCACCTGTTGTTCCGGCAAAAAGTGTCATTATTTCAACTAAACCACGAAAAAATTGGTGACCCCCCTCCCCCACATTCATAAAATTTGCCCCCTCCCTCAATTTTTTTACATCACAAACACATCCCTCGTTTCAAATCCAATGAATAGACATTCCCGCGGCAGAAAAAAAATTGTAAAAATGTACGTAAAAATCGCTCGAAAGTTCACATTTTCGCAGAGCGACTAGAAATTAAGCAATTTGCAGAAATAAGAACAAACATTTAGCGCACAAATTAGCATGTGCGCACGAAGTGCAAAAGTGCCTACGCACACTTAGTTTTCAAACGAAATTTCGAAAACTCATAAATCAATTTTCAACGCATTTGAGTTTTCCAAATTGAGGTATCCGTCAACTGCAGTTGACGGAGATAAAAATGACACATTCTAAAAAAACTGAAATGCGTTCAAAGCCGATTTAAGTGTCTGTGAAATTTCTCTTGAAAAGTTTAGTGTGTGCGGACGCAAAGTCGTGAATCAAGCTTTCTATTTATTTCCAAACGGAGATAAGTTCTTGTTTAATGCAAAAACGGCAGCTGTAAATATGTTTACGAAAAGCGTATTATCAGCTGTTTCCATTCAAATGTGCCTGTGCTGGGAGCAGTGATGGCAAAAACGCCATAAAATGGCGCCGGCGCCAGAGAAAATGGCGCAACACAGACTACATGTTTAGTTGACAAGGACACCAAACGTCAACTGGTTCCCATCCCAATTCAAAGCTTGCTGACGAGTAGGGTGTCAAAAAAAATTTTTTACGGAAAACGGAAACGGAAATTTTTTTAAGCGGCTGGAAAACGGAAAAAAAATTTCAGCGGCCGGAAAACAGAAAAAGAGGCCGGAAAAACGGAAATGGAAAAATCGAATTTGCACGGAAATGTAACAACTTGCTGAAATTTTGCCGGAAAATGGATAAAATATGCTGAAATTTTGCTGGAAGTGGAAAAAATTTGCAGTAATTTTGCTGGAAACAGAAATTTTTTTACATCATTGACAATCTGCATGAATTTTTACCAGTTTGGCTGATCAGAAAACAGAAAGTTGAGCCAGAAAAAGGTAAAATGAGGCGGAAAATGGAAAATTGAGTAGGAAAATGGAAAAAAGATGGAAAAACTGGAAATTGAGCTGGAAAACGGAAAAAAGGCGGAAAAACTGAAAATTGAGCCGGAAAACGGAAAATGAGCCGGAAAAACGGGAACAGAAAAAAAGTTGCTGGAAAACGGAACGGTAAACAGAAAAAAAATTTCAGCAGCCGGAAAACGTAACGGAAACGGAAAAAATTTGCCTGCGGAAAACGGGTAACGGAAAACGGAAATTTGACACCCTACTGACGAGTAACTTGACGCATTATTGTTGTATACACTGCACATATTTAGCATTTCAAACGTTTGTCTCAACGTTTCATTTGACAGAGCGACAAAACGGTCCCCGAAATCCCAATACAATCGAAAATATTTTGAAAACAATTCAGAAAACAATTTTCGTGCCGCCGCTTGAAATTCAGTTTCGTGAAATTTTTCAATGTATTTATTAATGAGGGAAAAAAACGTTATGCAACATCACAAATATTTGCATTATTATACAAATATTTCTGGCAATTTATAATTTATTTATTTCTGGCAAAAAAAAACCCGGAAAATACCATTATTCCCCTCATAATCTGTCGTACAAAAGAGCAATCTATTGTGCAGTTTTTATGGACCAGGTGAAAAATTTTGTTTTGGAGCCAAAAACAAACTTTGCACGACATAACTGCATACAATGGCGTACATAAACAGTTATGTAAATGTGTATTTATGTAATTTATGTATGTATTGGTGCAAAAGTAAACACAACACAGGTATTTATACTACTGAAACATTTGGGTTACCTTGATGTAAATATACGTAAATACATATTGGCCCAGCACACACTGGTTTTCAACCGAAATCTCGAAACACATAAATCAGCTTTGAACGCATTTTTCTGGAATGAGTCATGTCTCATCTCTGTCAACTGCAGTTGACGGATATCTCATTCTAGAAAACTCACTTATGTAAGTGAGTTTTCGTACATTTGGTTGAAAACCAAAAAAAAATACCCAAAATTTTTCAACACGATCCACTTGCACTGATATATCAAAGAACTTAAAAATTTGCATCGAAAATTAAAAATCAAATCTAATAAGTGACACAATAATAATGGGATAGGTTTTTGATATCGCCACATTTTTATATAGAAAAATAAGCTGACAATTTGATAAAATAAAAGCATAATTAGCTACAAGAAGTAGGGATGGAAAAAAACGTTTTTTTCAACGACCCTGTTTTGTGTGTTTTTCACGTGTGTTTTTCAAATAAAACGGGGTTTTTTTAAAGCTCCTAGATATGGTTATGGGTCAACATATACAGGTACATTAGACAACTGGCAGTACTTTATGATGTTATATATAGCCACAGAATGGCTGTGGAGCCAAAGGATAGCATTATAAGTGGTGATTTATGTCAAAAATATCCGTTTTATGTCGACTTCTTATGTATATCACCTTTTGTCAAATGTTCGTGACTTCAAGCGAAGTTGAGCATGGAAAAGTGGTTAAATAAGGTTATAAGTAGGGTTGGCCGATGTGTTTTTTTAAACGTTTTTTTATAAAAAAAACGTTTTTTTTTAAAAACATGACATCTGAAATGTTTGTTTTTTTAAAAAAAACATCGGCCGAAATTTTTAGTACTAAGCACTAGGTATTTTGCAAAATTTTTGCGCGCAAGCGCGCAATTTCACACACAAATTGACATTGGTAGTTGTTTTCATTGGTTTTGTTGCATTTTTAGTATCAAAACATCCATTTCTATGTGCTACCATGGGTGAATAAGCCGACATATGTTGCTGTAATATATAATATTGAGGTAATGTGCTTCCATGTACCTCCACAGTGTGTAACTTCACTCCCAAAGTAACAACCTCCTTTTATAACCTTGTTTGATCACCATTCCGTGCCAAACTTTACCTGAAGTCATGAACATTCGACTATAAGGCGATATACAAACGATATGTCGACAAAAAATGGATATTTTTGACACAAATCACCACTTATAATGCTATCCCATGGCTCCACAGCCATTATATGGTCATATTCAACATCACAGAGTATTGCCAGTGTCTGATATACCTATATATGTTGACACTAGGTCATATCTGGGAGCTTTTAAAAAAAAAACGTTTTTTATTTAAAAAAAACGTTGTTTTTTTTAAAAAACGTTGTTTTTTTTAAAAACATCGAGTTAAAAAAAACGGTTTTTTTCCAACCCTAGTTATAAGAGCAGGCAAATACATTGGTAGTCATGTATCACACTGTACAGCTATATGGGGGCACATTGGCTTGATATTATATACTACACTAACATATCACGGCTTATTATGACACAATAGCATGAACAAATGGAAGGTTTCACACAAAAAATGCCTCAAAACCAATGAAAACAACCATCAATGGTAATGGGCATGTGAAATACCTAGTGCTTAGTACTAAATTTTTTGGATAAAACAAAAAAACGGTTTCGATGCTTGTTTTTTTAATAATTAAAAAACGTTGTTTTTTTAAACGGTTTAAAAAACACTGGCCATCCCTCACAAGAAGTAGGATTTTGATGAAGGTGAAAATTGTGAATAGGTGAAATGGAAAACAAACACTAGAAGTAGGGTTTGAACGATATGACTTTTCGATATCGATATTCAATATTTTTTTCTGAAACTCGATATCCGATATCGATACGATATGGAACATCGATATTCGATATTGAAAAATGGTCGATATTCGATATTCGATGTTGCGATTTGCTTTTGGTATAGCAAGGCATATTTCAAGTGGCATATTGTATTTTCATGTGGTTGCACACATGTTTAATCATCTCTTTACTGAAATGTGAATGGTACAAGTGATTTTAACAAGGTTTACATCACTCAAAAGTAGAAAATGGAAGAGAAACAGATGAATCAAAGTGTATCAGACAAATAACAATTGGTAGATATTACAGTTCATCCTTATTAGGGTTGGCCGATGTTTTTTTTTAAACGTTTTTTATTAAAAAAAAACGTTTTTTTTAAAAAAAAAACATGACGTCCGAAATGTTTTTTTTTAAAAAAAACATCGACCGAAATTTTTAGTACTAAGCACTAGGTATTTTGCAAAATTTTTGCGCGCAAGCGCGCAATTTCACACACAAATTGACATTGGTGGTTGTTTTAATTGGTTTTGTGGCATTTTTAGTATCAAAGTATCCATTTCTATGTGCTACCATGGGTTAATAAGCCGTCATATGTTGCTGTAGTATATAATATTGAGGTAATGTGCTACCATGGGTTAATAAGCCGTCATATGTTGCTGTAGTATATAATATTGAGGTAATGTGCTTCCATGTACCTCCACAGTGTGTAACTTCACTCCCAAAGTAACAACCTCGTTTTATAACCTTGTTTGATCACTATTCCGTGCCAAACTTTACCTGAAGTCACGAACATTTGACTATAAGGCGATATATGAACGATATGTTGACGAAAAATGGATATTTTTGACACAAATCACCACTTATAATGCTATCCCATGGCTCCACAGACATTATATGGTCATATATAACATCACAGAGTATTGCCACTGTCTGATATACCTATATATGTTGACACAAGGTCATATCTGGGAGCTTTTAAAAAAAAACGTTTTTTATTTAAAAAAAACGTTTTTTTTTAAAAAAAAACATCGAGTTAAAAAAAAACGTTTTTTTTCCAACCCTAATCCTTATAACCTAATTGCTTAAGGACATGTTGCAAAAAATAGCATATCAGCATTTTCTAACTTCAAATTTAGCACAAAAATTACATTATAAATACTGTACTTTTACTCATCAAATACAATACTATCCCATTAAAAATGGCTAAAGCCAACAAAAAGTGGACGCCATATCCAAACATGTATGCCTTTGAATGCAGAAAAGTAATATATATCATAAAAATCTTGCCATTTTAAGATTGAGCTATCAAAAGAAGTATATCAAGGGTAATTTATACCTTTATTAATGATATAGGTAGGCTATCAACACAGCAAATTTTATCACAAGGATACAATTTCACCAAACTTTTGCATGGCAGCGTGAGCTGGGTCAATGTGTGGCACATTTGAAAGATACAAAAAGCTCACGTTTTTGCTTTTTTGTTGTTTTGTATGTATATTTACATACATATACAGCGTTCCATGGCGCTGACAGCAACGCCAATGGCGCCATGGCGTGGCGCCTACTAAAGGCGCCAGCGCCATGGCGCCATTTCGCCACTATGTAGGTATAATTTTAGGGGGGGGGCTGAGCCCCCCCCCTCGCCGGCCTCCGTAAACAAGCAGCCCCCCCGCTCAAAAATCCTGGATACGTCCCTGGTTGAGTAAATACATGATGTGAAAGCTATTGTAATTATCGGAAAATGTAAGTGGAAGATGAATACCATTTCCAAATTTTTTATTATACACTAGTGACTAGAGTATAAAGTAAAATTTAAACAAAAATGATAAAAAATAATTTAAGTAAAATAAAATCAATGTGTAAAAATTTTTTGATTAGAAAAAAATTATAAAAATTGAATTTAAACTTGAATCAAAATAATAAAAAATAACCAAAAAAAATATTACAAAAATTCAATTTAAATATAAAAATAATTCATTTATTTGGATTTTTATGTAAATTAAAATTTAAAAAAGTAGATAAGAAAAAAATTAAAAAGATAATTTAAAATGATAAAAGCTAAAATATAATTTTAAAAACTTATTTATTTATTCTAATTTTCAAACAAAAAAAATCAACAAATTGTTTTAAATTTTTTTAATACAATACAATTAAAATTAAACTAAAATCAAAACCAAAATAATAAAAATTTATAAAAGTTAAATGTAAATATAAAAATAATTCATTTTTTATTTTAATATAAATTGAATTGAAAAAATTAAGTAGATAAGAATAAAATTAAAAAGCAAATAATTCAAAATGATAACTTGAATATAATTTTGAAAAATTATTAAAGTGTATTAATTTTCAACCAAAAAAATCAGCAAATTTGTTTCAATTTTCTTTAATATAATTCAATTTAAACTAAAATAAAAATAGTAGAAACTAACCAAAATAAAAGAAATGTTACAAAAATTTAATTTAAATATAAAAATAATTCATTTATTTTGATTTTAATATAAATTAAATTATAAGAATTAAGTAGATAGGAATAAAATTAAAAAGCAAATAATTTAAAATGATAAAAAGCTCAAATATAATTTAAAAAATTATTTATTCATTTTAATTTTCAAACAAAAAATCAACACATTTTTTTATTAAAAAAATTAAACACATTTTCAAAAAAAAATTTTTATTAAAAATATATAAATATTTTTTTTGTGTTTATTTTTTAATAAAAATATGTTAAAACAAAGAAACAAATATAAAAGCATGAGTATAACAAAAAATAATAATTTTAAAAAATATATATAAAAAGTAATAATAATGATTTTTAAATTTGAAAATTTAAAACAAAATTTAAGATAAACAAGTTTAAAAATTTTTTGCGTTCATTAAATTAAAAAAACAAACAAAATAAATTATTTTCAAATTTAAAAATTCAATAACTTTAAAAAATAAACATCTAAAATTAAAAAGTTTGAAAAATAAAATAATTTAAAAAAACTTTTTTATTTATTGGCATCTCCTTGTCACGCGAAATCCGTTTTTAACTAAACTGGACCCAGTATAATATCAAGCAGCACTTTCAGCACACATGCGCATTTTACACAAAACACGCAAACTCAAATAACTTTTCTAAATCTCAATCAAAATTAGCCAAAAAGAGCTCATTTGAAAGCTCTTGTCCCAGCGCACATCAACAAATTTTTTTTATTGCATACTTTGTATTCAAATTTTAAATTTATTCATGTTTTAAGATTTCAAACCGCTACTGTCCTAAAGTGGGCGGAGCCTGTAACAAATTTTTTGTAAAATAATAAATTGCATCATAAGCTCTTTCATATGAGCCATTATTCAATAAAATCGGTTGTGTTACAGGGAAGTTATTGCAGTTTGAAGTTTTTCATCCCAACAACAAGAACAAGAACAGCACCTCAGAACGAAATTCTTGAAAAACTTTTTTCCAGTTCAACCAATCGGTTTGAGAATTGGAGTCAATATACTTTCCGACACGGGCTTTCCAACGGCGTAGACGGTTTCCTTGTATCTAATGGCGTTCTAAAGTTATTTGAGTTTTAATTTTCGATTTTCCGCATTTTGCTGTCTCTGACCATATTATGGGTGGGTCGCTTGCGCCCTCCCTCGGCAGCGAGGGATGGCGCTGGCGCGCCCACCCGATAAGCAAATCAGATCAATCATAAATATCTCAAAATGAAAATGATAACTTGATTACGGGACACAATGCAGGTTCAATATATCGAGAAAAAAATGGTCGATATTCGATATCGATATTCGATATTTTTTCAAAATTTTCGATATCGATATTCGATATGAAAAAATGGTCGATATCCGATATTCGATACAATATATCGTTTGAACCCTAACTACAAGTGGAATCTTTGACTAATTAGCCCAAAATTTTCACTATTTACAATCCCCTATTAAAGACCCCGTTCAAGATGAATTTCAGACAAGATTTCCTAATGACAAATCGAGTTTCAATTTATACAAAAGGCGTTAACAAGAAATGCAAAAAAATGGCTTCGCATTTTACAATAGCCACCGAGACAAAAACATTTTTGCGTATAATAACAAGGAGATAAATTTGTGAATCAATACCATTCCATTGATAAAATTAACAAATTAAAATGTAGCATTTTTAAGTGTTCACTGGCGAGTTTTCGTGCACGAAAAATATACACGTATAAAGCAGAAAAAATGTCTGCAAACATATAACGACGTCTGAATCAAGTGGCAACATTGAAAATTGTGAACTTGAGTGCAGCGGTTAAGTGAATTTGTGCATACACCGTATATCCTCGAATAAGACCCCCCATCGAACACCCCCCCCCCCTGCTGGCAAGGTGAGGTAAAAATAACTCACACCCCCTCGAATAACTCCGACCTCTTGAATACCCCCCCCCCCCCTGGGTGAAAAAGATGCTGCAAATTTACAAAAATGATCGATGAAAAAAAAAGAATGTTAACTTATGGCAGCGGCAACATATACATAATTTTCCACACCACCACAGTTTTCCGAGGAAATAATACCCCCTTGAATAAACCCCCTCAAACTCTGAAGAAAAAAACTCCCCTGGGGTTTTATTCGAGGATATATGGTATACCCAAAAATAGACAATAAGTTCTGAAGGTGATTTTGAAGGCGAAAAACATGAAATATGAAGAAAGGAAAAAATATGAAATATAGCAATGTTGAGCGAAAATTGGGGCAAAATTTCGCAAACAAATAGCTCTAGGTAGCTGGTCGAATGGGGGGGTCGAGGTATAGAAGCCAAAAATTGTGCCTTGGGATAGATAGATAGATAGATAGCTGAGCGGCCTCATGGGTAGATAGCTAGATGAAGAGTTTGGGGGTTACCCCCCCCCCCCAATACTGAACCCCTGATTGGGTGAATTTGTGAACTTGAATGAGCAGTGGAATGTGAAAACCATGTTTTAATTTTTTTAGGTGTTGTAGAACAAAGGAAAATTCTGTGTTTGTAATTATTTGTTTTAATTGGATCTCACGATGCAGTGAGCAGATAAATACATAAACAATTCATTACGTTTTTATTGTGAAATGAACAATTCAAATCAACTCAACTTGACACACCGGGAATCTATCACATCTACTAGAAAAAAAATTTGATTCCGCGCAAATGCAAGTTTTGCAAGGTGACAAAATGAAATATCTAGCACCTTACAGATATTTGAGAGAGTGTGGTCAAGACTCGACAGTTAATCTAGCACGTGTATAACTGATGGGTAAACTTACACTTGGAAAAATTAACTTCTGAATAAATAACTTACTTACTTCACTTACATCTTATACTGAAATTGGAAATCTGATTTAACACACGAATCGTATGGCATTGAAATAAGTCTTTTTAATAAGCACAAGATAAGGGGAATTAGAGTGTTTTTTTAAAAATCTGAAACCGTGAGTTATATCCGCAAATGCAGGAACAACGCAGAAAAGCTTAGGCAGTACAACACATATTAGTTGACAGGACACCAAATGTCAACTGGTTCCCATCCCAATTCAAAGCTTGCTCACGAGTAACAGTAACACTACGCATTATATCATACATACAACATGCCGGCCTTGTATTTACATAGCACATACCGCGATATTTATTTCAACACTACAGCTTCACTTGATTAAACCCAGACAATCAACAAAACTTGGAAAGATGCCAAAACCCCATAAAACTCTCAAAAACGCTCCAAACCGACAAAAAAACACAAAATGGACTCACAATTATCAATCAATTGCTTGCATCTCCTCATGACGGCGGCAGTAAGCGCCCAAATTTCCGTTTCGTTTAATCCCCCACCCCGAACTTCTAAAACTTCCTCTAAGCTGACAGGAACTTGCTTTAGAGTTTTCATGGCGCCAGTATTTTTAGAAAAAATAAATATTTATTAGATTAAAGTTTTTAAATTGGATAAAGAGCGATTTTTGGCGAGGTATTTGTCTGAAAAAATAATTTGTGGAAGGGTTTAGTATTTAGAGTGATAAGACTCTGACTAATAACAAAGTTAAAGTGGCTACCTAATCTTTTTTCTTTTTCTCTTCTGGGTGACGTCTCTCGTACATAAAGTCTGGCAAAAATCGCAAATACCGAAGTTTTATGGCGGCGCGATACTTCAAATCATGATAATTCTCAATTCGAAATGCCCAATTTGTCATTTATAAATCTAAATGCACAGAAATTTATACGACATTGGATTATTTATCAACTAAATAAAGCTTGAGAACGAATGCAGTAAACTTGGCACTGTGCCCAGAAATTCACAACGCGTTTTAATTAATGCGGCGCCAGTAGAGGCACTTCGCTGAATTTAAACATTTTTAGATGCCTCAGGTTTACCATACACAGACCAAGTATTTAGTTGACGACTGAAAATTGCAAAGCTGATACCAACGTTCTCGCCAACCATTTTTTTGTGTTTTAGTATTTTGGCACTATTCCAATATAATTTCTACCTGCCGCTGCCGCTGTATTGGAGGCATCCGTTCAGTTGGATGCTACCGTTGTATTGTTTTCGTGAGAAAACATGACAAAACTTACCGTTCTATTGGACGTGCCCTTCTATTTGAGGTATGACGTTCTATTTGAAGAAATACGGCATGTCTATAAATGATTATATACCTAAGTATATTACAACAACGGAATCTCATAAATTTCTGGCGGAATAATAATACCCCCTTCGAATAAGCCACCTCGAATTAACCCCTTCGTGTATTGTAAGTTTGTATTGTCCTACAGTGCACTGAATATTTAGTGAAAACTCGAGTTTAATTGAAGAACAACAAAATGTCAGATTCAGTTTGAGTGTGTCATTTCAAGTAAATCTTCATTATTATAAATAATACTTGAATTACTTACTATTTAAATGGTCCCAAATCCAATTTCAAGACATACAATTCACTTGGAAATTTTCGTTTGCATAAATACGACGATTGCATCTTACATTTGCGTAAATGCAATTTTTGTGTATTTATTTGCTACAACCATGCGGTCGTTTGTATACAGTAATGCTAATGCATTTTTATCATATCACAGTGGAAATGTAAGCAAGGTAAAATAACTTAGCATCATGTGTGTGTGTATTTTTGTACAAGTTGTATTCCTAATACCCTGACTGCACACTTGACACTGAACTCTACCGTATCCATCAAAATATAGAACCAAAATTTTTCCAGATATTTTTACCTATTAGCTTTTTTCAGAATTCACATTTCTACTCTATTAGTTTTTATTTAACAATCAATTTTTGTGCATTATTATCATGAGAACTTACACTTATCCATCAAAATATGGTAACATTTTCTGGTAAGCAGTCAAATTAGTGTACACACGAAACTTTTCTGTGCCAATATGTAAATAAATTTTAGGTATCGCTGAGGTATATTTTTCAAATGTTTGCTTTGCACATGACTCCATTCTGTGTTATGAAAGCAATATCAAGTTTTTTGCAAAATGTTACTAAAATTTGGACAAAAAGTTAATGATATACTGCATTGAATAAAAATGGCTGACGATTATTCAATTTTGGCAATAATTTTGCCAATTACTTTATTGGCAATTTTGGTAGCTCTGGCCATCGCTATTCCATTAATATGTCGCAGGTAAATTTCATGTTTTTCTCCAATCAAAGTTTCGTTTTACCGTATTTCCTCGAAATACCCCCCCCCCCTTGAAATACCCCCCCCCTCGTTTGACCCCCCCCCCCTCTCGAGACCACTATGAAACAATCACCCCCCCCCCCTCGAAATACCCCCCCCCCCAAATTGAGTGTAAAGAGAACGTACATGACAAATACGGCAGTTTATGTTCTGCGTAGTGCAGAACACACGTTAAAACAATGTCGGAATCACGTTAGAACAGTGTTTATACCATCTACGTACTAATATTAGTCTACAGAACCTTATAAATGGCAGTTTTTGTTGCATTTTTCGACGTCTGCGTACGTTTCAGACGACAATTTCGTACTTGGTTTTCAAAAATTTTCTTGTGAAATAATAACCCCCCCCCCCTCGAAATACCCCCCCCTCGTTTGACCCCCCCCCCTCTCGGGACCACTATGAAACAATCACCACCCGGGGGGTATTTCGAGGAAATACGGTATACGCTTTTCTCATTTTGAAAGAATGATTTAAATTGTGATTTTATTTGGCATTAAAATTATCGCTTAAACGATGTGTGCGTGGTCCGCCATGTTGGCCCTACACACACTAGTTTTCACCGTGACCGATGTGAAAACTGAAATGGCCACATGGCCACCTCCAGCCTACTCATTTTGTATGCTTTATGTGTTTTAGTTTTGAAATTTTCAAATTTTAACTTTCATTAATTTAAACTCTAATTTAAATAAAATCAAATCAAACCGTGTTCATTAATTTGCATTTGAAAATTTTTCAGTTTTCACACGAAGTCACGGTGAAAACTAGTGCGTGGCCATATTGTTGCATTTGCATCCAGGTACTGCTACAAGGCCTGGCGCGAGTGTTTCTGCTACGAATGCTGCGTGGGCACCGTTTTTTGCATGGAATGTTGCAGATCTATGAATTGTAATGATTGCTGTGGACCCACCGTGGAAGATTACCCGCCTAATTATGGTTGTTTTGGGAATTTCTTTTTTTTTTGGGGGGGGCAGTTGAAAGAGAGGTATACTCGGCGGACAGCACACCTAGTATGGAAACCTACCATAATTTAATGAATAAAGTCTTGTGATAAATTTCGAAATTAATTATTCCATAGTAAAACTGATATATTATTTTTTAAACTGTATAATTTTTTGACCATTTTTCAGATGGGTTATGGTTAGTTTTCATACTAAGTGTGCTGTCCGCCGAGTATAGAATGTTTCATTTTTTGCAATGTACCCCTTTATTGTTATTGGAAGGGAAAATCATCCCTCTAACTTTTGTGACTGGAAAAATGGGGTACTATATTTCTTCTAATAAAATGGCATACCTCCAATAGAAGAGCACCTCCAATAATGAGAAGGTTTTGCCACGTTTTTGCGCTCACAAAAAAATAGAAGCGCAGCCTTCAATAGAATGGCATCTCCAATAGAACATCATTCAATAGAATGGTACCTTCAATAGAACGGCACCTCTGATGGAACGGCAAGTGAAACAGTTGACAAAAATAGAATGGCGCTCTTCTATTAGAAGAAATACGGTATTTATGTGTTTTTTCAGGGACTTTATGTCTTTTGACACAAAAAGAGACTTTTTTGCAAGACTGTTTTTTAAACAATCCCATCGTTTAAATGCTGTAAAAAGTCTAAAAACTACTCTCAATATTTTTCAATCCCAAATCCACACTCAAACATTGTTTTCAGTTTTTCTCCACAAGAATATTTAATGACACAAGAACTATTTACAAGAATATCGTATTTCCTCGAAATACCCCCAGGGGGTTAATTTTTTCAGAGTGGAAATTTTGAGAGAAAAACGTGAAAAATGCAACAATAACCACCATTTATAAGTTTTCACAGCCTTATATAAGGATGTAGATGGTATAAACGATGTTCTAACGTAACACAGTAAGTGTTTTGAACGTCTGTTATGCATTTCCCGGACCACAAATACATAGTGCCCATTTTGAGGGGGGGGGGTATTTCGAGGGAATGGGTATTTCGAGGGAATGAGTATTTCGAGGAAATGCGGTATTTAAAATCACCTCCTTCCCACCCAGACAAGGATCCCACTTTACCATACCACCCTGGATTAAAATTCCAACCAACAACAACCCACTCAAATCAGTACCAATACCCACCAGAGAAAACAAATTTGAATCAGCCAGCATTTATGCACCACCCTGTAACTGTGGACAACTACAGTGGTCCAAAGCAGCCTCATTTTGTCCCAAATGAAACATTTGAGACATTTTCATCACCTGAGCCACCTAGGGTTGTACAAATCTACAGAAATGATGGTGAAAAAGAGCCAGGAAAACATGTGCAGGTGAAGAAGAAGAAAATGTAGTGCATTTTGACTTGGTGATGTGAAGGCGCCATGACGCTAGTGCCAAAGCAAAAAGCGCCATGGCGCTTGGCGCTATTTTCCTGTGGTGCCACTGGCACTTGGCACCATGCCCACGAAAAGCGTTATGGCGGTCTTGGTGCTTGGCGCTATTTTGTCCCGGCACCAGGAACAAAATGCCTGGCCTGGCGCTGGCGCTTGGCGCTATCGCCAAAGCAAAAAGCGCCATGGCGCTTCTGGCACTTGGTGCTGGTTTCAGAAATTCCCCATGGCGCTTTTTACAACACTATCTTGACCTACCTATTTAAACAGTTGACCCAAAAAAAATTTTCAGTGGGAAAATGGTCATTCTATGCAGCAACAGCTACATGAGGATCCAGTAAATGTCCACGATCCAGAAACACAGAGATTTCCTTATCAGACAGGAAGCACTCCCAGACCCTGTAAAATGCATGTAAAATAAAATGTCAGTGGAAGCATAAAGTTATCTATGATTTCGATTTTTTTATTTTCACCTGGTATTTGGCATTTTCATGACATTTTACCTGACTTTTCCACTTTATATAACACTTTACAGGGTCTGGGAGTGCCACCAGATGATTACCTTGGGTATGCTACCCCATCAGCAACAAGAGACTACAGTAACCCTCAAGCAATGAGTACAGTAACCCCTAATAACTACCGTACTCCTTTGAATGAACACAACACTGGCCCACAAGAGAGTCAGCATTAATGATGTCAATGTTTCTTTATAAGAACACTTTTTGTGTTTTAAGACTGAAAAGTGCTTCTGTGTCCTGTGTATTTGTTTTTTTCCTATGAAAATACAGAAAATTTTGCAGTTTCTGCTTTCAAAAGTATATTCTAGTAACTGCTTTAAAAACACATGTGTGCAATTGAAACCAGACTTTATTGCATGTAGCGCTGTTGTGATAGTGAAAGTAAATATTATACCTCAGGTTCCATTTCCATTTTTTTGCATTTTCCCGTTCTTGTGCATCAGAATACCCTAAATCCTCGAATAAGACCCCAGGGGGGTAATTTTTCCTCAGGCGTTTTAGAGGGGGGAGTTATTCAAGGGGGGGAGTTATTCGAAAGGGGAGTGAGTTCATTCGATGTATTCATTGTATCGATGCAGTCTGTAAACACATGTAATTCAGGTATTTACCTGTCTAACAACAACAAAATGATGTGTATACACTGCATAAATATCATGTATCTGCTGTCGCTGCTGTAGGCTTACATATTCTTTTGTATTTTTGTATTGTATCGTTTTTATCCAGAGGGGGGAGTTATTCAAGAGGGGGAGTTATTCGAGGGAGGGAGTTATTTTTTCCTCACCTCGCTAACAGGGGGGAGTTATTCAAGGGGAAAGTTATTCGAGGGGGGGTCTTATTCGAGAATTTGCGGTATGTACCTATTCAACAAAAAGTCACAGACTCAGAAAAAATCCTGTACTCAAATGTGCATTCTTGACATTTCCGGCCATTACCATAACTTACCTAATAATGGCTACCAAAATCATCAGAACAATGACTACCATAACCCATCAAATAAAGAGTCACCGCCTGGAAATGACAGTGGATCTATGGACATAAATTTGCCACAATATGACAGGGAACCCAGCTCATTCAGGAAAAGTCAGCAAACCCCACCCCCTTTGGGGGATAAATTCAACCAAAATGGTTTTGAAAGTGCAAAAGAGTTCCCTAGGAAGGCGGGGCTTGATTGGGAGACCAGGGCTGGAGATAACTGGAGGTGGTTTTATATGTTTTGCTGTTGTTGTTTTTTTATGTGTGGGTAAATATGATTTTGTTTATTTTGTCTGCTGCGCTTGATTCATGCATGCATCTCAATGAAAAGATTGCCAGTATAGATGGAATACAATAAAATTAAATGTGTTTAACATATTAAATGTGTGTGTAGCCGTAGCGCCATAGCGTAGCGCATGTGTTTACTCCAGGGTTGGCAAAATCTCAGAAAAAAATAAAAATAAAATAAAAATAAAATAGAAAATTGAAGAATAAAATAAAAATAAAATGTAAAATTGACGATTAAAATAAAAATAAAATACAATTTTAATAAAAATAAAATACAATTTTAGTAAAAAGAATTTTACTTAAATCAATCCTGGTCACGAACTAAAAAAAAAATTAAAAATAAAATAAAAATAACATGAAAAAATGAAGAATAAAATAAAAATAAAATGGAAAATTGAAGAATAAAATAAAAATAAAATACAATTTTAATAAAAATAAAATACAATTTTAGTAAAAAGAATTTTACTAAAACCAACCCTGGTTTACTCTGAGTAAACTACCTAAAAACTAGTAAAATCATCAATAAAATTTGAACAGCATTCGAGATCACTGGAATTCGTTGTTCGTCAACTACAGTTGACGAAGAGTAAAAATAACTCATCCCAGTAAATTCAAATGCGTTCAAGGCTGATTTACGGGTTTACTGAATTTTTGAAATTTCATTAGTAAACTAGTTTTTAGTTTACTACCGTATTTCCTCGAAATACCCCCCCCTCAAAATGGGCACTCTGAATTTGTGGTCCGGGAAATACAAAACAGACGTTCAAAACACTTACCGTGTTACGTTAGAACATCGTTTATAACATCTACATCCTTAAAAGGCCGTAAAAACTTATAAATGGTGGTTATTGTTGCATTTTTCACGTTTTTCTCTCAAAATTTTCACTCTAAAAAATAAACCCCCTGGGGGTAATTCGAGGAAATACGGTAATTAGATTCGTCAGTGAAATGGAGCCCCCAATTTCAGCTATCAGCAAGTGACGGGACTTTCTGCATCTGGCCACAGTCAACACGTGAAAACAACGACAAAAATTACGACAAAAAGAACGACAAACAGTACAAAGTTGATCAGTGATGGGCATTTTAGTGAAGAAACGGTGTGAGTGATATGTTTAGTTTTCTGTATTTTTTTCAGATAGTGTTTGGAACAGTGTTGTGTTGGGTACCTGAATGGTTTGTGTTCGGTTTTATGTATTTTGTAGAAATTGCAAACATTTTTTTTACCTTCTACTGTCACCTTGGAAAAGTTTGGCTTGGCTACATATCTCTTTCATTACTTAAATACATGCATAAACATGACTTTTGAACAAAAAAGATTGAATTACCTAGGTAATTTTTACTGAATGAATTCACCTTGATTGAATTAATTAATTTATGAGCTTTACCCATACATTAAAGCTTAAAGCGTACATATTTCGATTATTGTTGAAACAATTGTTCTAATTTTTGGTGAAAGAAATCGAGTGAAATCATATGTTCATATTCATAATCACTTCAGCATGTTTCCTCACAAAATTTTCATATTTCTTCATTTTAATTACAAATCATAGAACCATTCAAATGTAAATACTTTAATATCTTTTAAGGCTAGAATTCACATTACTGATTGGCGCATGAAAATGCCATTTCCATTTCAAAATTCTGCTTGCATCAATCAACATGAATGAACCAAATAAGAAATGGGTCACTCACTCTTTTCATGTAAATATTTAAATGACATGTTCAATGGTGATGAAAACATTACCGTTTTGGTGCTATAAAGAAATGGCGCCACAGCAAAAATGCTAATGAATGCCAAAACATTTAACTTCTCACAGTGCTGTCACTAGTCACCACCTGGGGGCAGTCCCAAGCCCTGTAAAGTGTCAAATGTAAAGTCAAATGCAAAGTAAAGTGTCAATCAAAACAAAAACAAAAAATTTATTACTGAACTTTGCATGGCAATTGCCAGTTTACTTTGCATGGCAATTGCCAGTTTACTTTGCATTTGACTTTACAGTTGACACTTTACTTTGCATTTGACTTTTCATTTGACACTTTACTTTACACTTTACAGGGCTTGGGATTGCCACCAGACACTGTAAAATGCCCTGTAAAATATCATAAATATGTCATGCAGAGTGTCAAAAGTCATGTAAAATGCATTTGATATTTTGCATTTTACGGCATCTGCGGTGGACACCGGGTGCAATCGTGCACCCTGCAAAGTGAAAAATCAACCTTCAAATGTCCATTTTTATAACAAAATTTTATCACTGAATTTGTGAGTTGTGACACTTTGCAATTGAAAGACAAGTGAAAAAATTAAATGATATTTGACACTTTACCGGGACTGACACCAGCCAATGGCGCCATGGCTCCTATATATACCGTATTTCCTCGCAATACCCCCAGGGGGTATATTTTTTCAGAGTGGAAATTTTGAGGGGGTATTTCGAGGGGGGGGGGCTTATTCGAGGGGGGGTATTATTTCGTCAGAAATTTTAGGGAAAGTCATACTAAAGAATACGATTTTACATACCCCAAACCGGTGATAAACGTGACCAAATAAGGACCAAAGTCATCGCTACACAAACTAGCGTTTACCGTATTACCTCGAAATACCCCCATGGGGGTTTATTATTTCGCCAGCAAAATTTGAGGGGGGGTTAATTCGAGGGGGGGGTTTATTCGAGGGGGGGTTTTATTATTTCCTCAGAAATTTTCGTAAGGACCGTAGTAAATAGTAGGCATTTTCATACCCAAAACAGGTAAAAAATGTGTCCAAACAGGATATATTTGGACATAAAAACGTAGATAGCTACACAAACCAGTCTGTGTGTAGCTGCAATGTAAATTAACAGTACTATACATCATGTACATTGCATACATGACGTATTTATTATGTACGTGACGTACATCATTCCGAAGGGGGGGGGTATTTCGAGGGGGGGGGTTTATTATTTCCCCAGCCCATTTTGAGGGGGGGTTTATTCGAGGGGGGGGTCAATTCAAGGGGGGGGATAATTCGAGGTAATACGGTACTTATAACTGCGATGCAAAATGGTCGCAATAATCATGGTTCAATAATAATAATGGTTCATCATGTTCCTTGCATACATTATGTGCCTTATTCCAGAGGGGGGGGGGTCTTTTTTCCTCAGCTTGAAAACACCTGGGGGTATTTCGAGTTGGGGGTTAATTCAAGGGGGGTATTTCGAGGTGGGGGTTAATTCAAGGGGGGTATTTCGAGGTGGGGGTTAATTCAAGGGGGGGGGGGTATTTCGAGGAAATACGGTACCTAGTCTATGCAGTTACGCCAGTGAAACGCCATTTTCTATTTTCACGGTGCTTTTTCATCACTAAAAGTGACGTGACTTAGCTGGCGACATTTCTGTCGTCGCGTTTAATGTCAAACAGTGTGACGCGGGAAAATGTGTTTCCACACTTGATTATTTCCTGGATGAAAATGTGGAATGTTTACCTAGTCGCTCGGCTTATAAATGCCCTGTAGAAATACGTAAATATTTATGTTCATATTACATAAGTATTTATTTTTGCATATTTTTTCTTGTAAATAATAGATACTTATTATACATTGAACGTTTCGAACAGGTATTTTTATGTATATTTTATATGGATGCTTAAATGTTGAAGTATTTTGTGTGTATGATGTGTACGTATAGACTTGTAGACTCCCTAGACTCCAAAACTCTATAGACTTATACACTAGCGTGCAGAATAGTTGGGACTTTTTCGCTGCATGACTAGTGTTGCCAAAATTTCAAAATGGCAAATGTACAAAACATTTGGATACCAAAGGTGGGTATCCTGGGGAATTAGCTAGGGTTCAAACGGGATTGACTTTTCGGGATCGGGATCGGGATTGGGATTGGTTTTTTGAGATTTCGGGATGGGATCGGGATTGGGATTGGCTGGGATTGGGGTCACGGGATCGGGATCGGGATTGGCATTTTTTCGGGATCGGCATTGGGGTCTTGGGATAGAGATTTTGGCCAATGTTTTGGCATCCACAGTTGTTCATAAAGGTCTAAAACACTGTTGGATGCCAGAAACGTGGCATAAAATGAACGCTGGGGGTTTGCGTTCACATTTTTGCATGCAAAAACGTCATTTTTTCACTTATGATAATTTCCACTAATTTTTCCGGGATCGGGATCCCGGACTTTGGAGTTTCTCAGGATCAGGATCGGGATTTGAAAAGTTTTGGGATCGGGATCGGGATCAGGACTGCTAAATCCAGGAATTTCATGGGATCCTGGATCGGGATCAGGATCCCGTTTGAACCCTATGATTGGCTACATGTACCCAGAATGACCGCCCCTTCAGTTGCTATGTGCATATTAAGTGTGAGTAGTAAAATTTTTGCCCAATTTCTTCATGTTTCAGAATAGTTGGGACTTTGCTTATTTTGGGCTGTTTTGACCCCATATCATAATTTATGGAGTGTATCTGATTCATACATTCATTTTTAAGGAAATTTTTCAATATAGGGACTGCCTATCTGCATCACCACACTGTGAGCTTGGCACAGAATGTTTTAGCATGAACAGCAGATTTTTATGAGTATGTGACACTGTGGCATGCTTTTGTTTCAGCTGCAGTTTTGCATCCATTACCAGCCACTGGAAAATGGAGGTAGGCACACTAGTCAGTGGGGCTATTTGGTGTGTGAATTTCAGATTTCAGCTTTGCTCTATTGGCATTAAAACTTGGCTCAATTGTGAATATGTAATGGGCAATTATTTTGTATGGAAAGAAGATGGAAGTTTGCAGAGCTATAACTTTTGATTGGAAAAAGATATTAACAATAAAAATTTGCGATATGAATCCTCTCTGTCTAAAGTATATGATGGCATGTTCAAAAACAACATTTGTTTGTTGGAAACCCCAGTAAAATTAACATAAGGAATTTTGATGTCACCAATAAGTTTGAAGCTCCATAACTTTTGATCGGAATGAGATATTGAGCTCATTTTTGTTTTATATGAATCCTCGTTGTCTAAAGTATATGATAGCATGTTCAGAAAAATTTATTTTTTGTGTTGAAAAACCGGGTCAAATCGACATAAGGAATTTAGACATCACTAATCCGACATAAAAAATGCAATCTATGGGTTGTCCTGATCATTTTATATGTTGAATGGTCAGAATTGGCCAGAAATGGCCAAGTTATTGAACATCAGACATCTGGCCAGATTTGCCATGTAAAATGCATGTGCTTCTTTAAGGCCCCATATATCTCGGGACTGGGGGATTTTTGGAGGAAAAATTTGTTTAGGTTGTAGCCCCATCCCCAAACCCAAACATACTCAAACAGCATCAAAATTGAGCAAGGTGCAAAAGAATGGGAAGCAACAAAAGTGTGGTGGACAAAAATCCTTCTGTTTCCTAAGACCCCGTTTACACGGATTTTTTGTGACGACTCGACAAAAATAAAACGTTCAATAAGTTCAGTAAAAATGTCCCATATTTATGAGAAAAATTGGTCAATTATACATCTTACCTAGGCGAATATGCATGTCAAATTGCACAATCGTGCTTCTAGCTCATGAGTTAAAGGCTTTTGAAAACTTTTGCAGTTGTCGCACAGTTGTCGGACTGTCTCCGACAGCCAGCGACAATAGCAAACTTTTTTCGAACGTTTTAAATCTTGATCTGCAAGCACGAGTCTGCAATTTGGCCTGCATATTCGCTTAGGTAGAAGGTATACTTGACCACTTTTTCTAATGAATATGGAACCTTTTTACTCAACTTATTGAACATTTTATTGTTGTGAGTCGTCACAAAAAATCCGTGTAAACGGGGTCTTAGGGTGAATAGTCCCAACTATTCTGCACGGTATTGTAAATATAAGAATGTAGACGAATAAACGAGAGAGAATGAATAAACGCTGTTCTAACATAACACAGTTAACGTGTGCTCTGTGTTTCCCAGATCACAAACTGTAGCTTTTGTCATTTACCTTCTCTATACACTAAATTTGAGGGGGGGTATTTCGAGGGGGTATTTTGAGGAAATACGGTTATTATTACTTATTTGATGAGTTATTTGTGATAATGTCTGTTGCACACCCATTGACTCAGGCCACGCAACGTATGCAATACTTTTGTACTGAACATACCTAACTCCATTTAACCAAGTATACTCGGCGTACATGATACTATACAATGAGTTGCATGATGTCATATCATGCACGCTGTATCCACCCGTAGAACTCTGTTTTGGTGACTCGTGCTTACGCATATACGGAGTGAAACTATTCAATTGTGCCCGCACAATTCAAACCCCCCCGTCAAAGTGTAGTTGAGTTTTTTGGCATGATGCCATCCAAGCGTCGTCTGGATGGATAGCATCTGAACAAATACAAAGCGGGAACGTTTTCTGAATTCAAAATTTTGAACGTAACAAGTTTTCTTCAAAATGAATCGATAGCGTGTAACTTTTCTAAATATGAATTAGATTAAACGTAGGTAAACGTATAATCAAAAATTTGCAGCACCTATCGGCACAAAAATCGGAGTAAACGAGTGCGTAAAGAACCGCACATTTTTATTTTCCTTTTTATTATCTTTCCATTTTCTTTTTTAATATTTTCATTTCTCGTTCGCTCCGTACAAGAACAAAATATAACTTTCCAATTTTGTAGAATGATATGTCCGTCGACTATACAGAGCATGAATGTATGAATCATATGGCAATTTATGCAACCGTGTTCGGTGCACTTTCTGTCGGCCATAAAATGCTCACAAGCATTGAACCATTATACTGGGACCAAATTAAAAGCCAAATATTTATTCAGTGTCGGGTATCGCATTTTTTTAATGCGGGACCAGGGTAGTTATAACCATTTATCATGTTTCATAAAATTGCGCTGGCTAATTGCCATGGGCGAAACAGCCATTTTAGAACGAACATGAAAAATGTACGCGTGGTTTAGTGATGGTACAGCGCCATGAATCATGGCGCTGGCGCCATAGCCGAAAACATTGTATAACTGCATCACTTTGCGCCATTTTGTCACGGCGCCATGGCGCTTCACATAACGTCAAATTCTTGGCGCTTTTGCCATCACTATATGAATAATGAGAAGCGATAAAAAGCGATAGACCAGAAAAAAACACAGTTGCAAGAAAAAAATGATTTTTTGAGAATTTTGGAATGCCACTTATGCTGCGATTACAGCTCGGGCGTAAAATTGACCAGGCGTAAAATTGATTTTGGGTGTAAAATTAATTACAGATGAATGGATAACGATACGACATTGTTATTTCCGTCAAAGAAAGCTTAGATGCAGACGTTTCTTGTGTCCAAAGCTCATGAGTCTATTTTAATCGCACTGGGAGTTATAAATTTTAGCACAATTTTGTCAATTATGCACTGTAAGTGGTGTAAAATTAGGGTGTAAAATTAAAAAAATTTGCGCCAAAATTCATAACTTCTAGTGTAATTTAAATAAACTGATGAGCTTTGGACACAAGCAACATCTGCATGTGCGCTTTCTTTGACTGAAATTACAATGCCATATCTTTATCCATTCACCTGTAATTAATTTTATGCCCAAAAATCAATTTTACGCTGGTCAATTTTACGCCCGAGCTGTAATCGCAGCATTACCTTCGCAGCGAGTAGCGCAAAAAGTGCCACAAAATCATGATTGAAAAGTGCCATACTTAAACGGCGCCAGGAAAAAAAGCGTCAAGCGCAAAAGGCGCTACTCCATCACTAATCGCAACATCTGTAACATAAAATGCCTTTTATGTGGTATAATACACCAATTTTCCCATCAAGATTGTGTTTTTATCTCTCCATTTTGCAGAATTTTTTTGTATGAAATCAAGAGGTAGAGCCTGTAACTGTAAGACCTGTAATTTTGTGCGCACATTTTTCATTTGAACATAAATATAGCCTTCTTGTTCAATGAAGCTAGTGCAATATTTTAATATCAGAGCATCGCTTTGAAATTTAATCCCTATTTAGACGCTTTGAACATTCTACCATCCATTTTTGGTATTCTGGCACACTTCCAACGTGTTTTTTATCTGTCGTTCTATTGGAAGTTTTCCATAGGTCACACATACTAGTTTTTCACTACTGTGAAAACTGAAATGGCGACATGTGTTTTAGTTTTCAAATTTTCAAATGTGAACTTTCATTAATTTGAATTCACATTTAAATTAAAGTAAATCATTCGACTGTGTTGATTACCGTATTCTTCTAATAGAACGGCATACCTCCAATAGAATGGCACATCCAATAGAACGGCAGGTTTTGGCACTTTTTTGCACTCACGAAAACAATAGAACGGCAGCCTCCAATAGAACGGCAGGTAGAAATTATGTTGGGAGTGTGCCAAAACACAAAAATGAATAAAAATGGATGGTGATAACATGCAAAGCATTCAAATAGGTGTTAAATCTGAAATTGATGCTCTGATATAAAAATATTGCTCAAGCTTCATCAAAAATAAAACTATTTTGAAATGAGAAATGTGTGAAAAAAGCGGTGTCAAAAATAGAACGGCAGCCTCCAATAGAACGGCACCTCTAATAGAACGGCAGGTAAAAAAGGTGCTGAAGAAGTTGATGAAAAAAATAGAATGGCCTCTTCTATTAGAAGAAAAACGGTAATCCGCATTTGAAAAAATTTCAGTTTTCACCGAAGTCACGGTAAAAACTAGTGTTTGTAGGCACATTAAAACAAATACGGTCTACACATTTACATTAATCTACTAGCTCCAGTAGGATTAACATTGAAATTACTTCCGCTTTTTTCAAAAGAAATATTTGCTTCATTGATTCCATGCAGATTGGCTTTAAAGCTTTACCATACCCAATCTGAAAATGAAACAAGAAAATTAGTTTCCTCACCGCAGTGGCGCTTCGCATACTATTTAGTTTACTGCCAGTGAACGCGGATTATGGTAAACTCATAAGTCGGCTTTGAAGGCATTTGAGTTCACGATAATGGGGTGTCTGTCAACTAGACTTGACAAAGATTTTAAACGGCTCATATTACTGGTAAACTGAAATGGCCCATTCTGGTAAACTGAAATAGCTCATTCTGGTAAACTGAAATGGCCCATTCTGGTAAACTGAAATAGCTCATTCTGGTAAACTGAAATAGCTCATTCTGGTAAACTGAAATAGCTCATTCTGGTAAACTGAAATAGCTCATTCTGGTAAACTAAAATAGCTCATTCTGGTAAACTGAAATAGCCCATTCTGGTAAACTGAAATGGCCCATTCTGGTAAACTGAAATAGCTCATTCTGGTAAACTGAAATGGCCCATTCTGGTAAACTGAAATGGCCTATTCTGGTAAACTGAAATAGCTCATTCTGGTAAACTGAAATGGCCCATTCTGGTAAACTGAAATAGCTCATTCTGGTAAACTGAAATAGCTCATTCTGGTAAACTGAAATAGCTCATTCTGGTAAACTGAAATAGCTCATTCTGGTAAACTGAAATAGCTCATTCTGGTAAACTGAAATGGCCCATTCTGGTAAACTGAAATGGCCCATTCTGGTAAACTGAAATAGCTCATTCTGGTAAACTGAAATAGCTCATTCTGGTAAACTGAAATAGCTCATTCTGGTAAACTGAAATGGCCCATTCTGGTAAACTGAAATGGCCCATTCTGGTAAACTGAAATAGCTCATTCTGGTAAACTGAAATAGCTCATTCTGGTAAACTGAAATAGCTCATTCTGGTAAACTGAAATGGCCCATTCTGGTAAACTGAAATAGCTCATTCTGGTAAACTGAAATAGCTCATTCTGGTAAACTGAAATAGCTCATTCTGGTAAACTGAAATAGCTCATTCTGGTAAACTGAAATATTTATGTTCAAAGCTTATTTCGGAGCACCCGGTGTGTGGCAACATTGCATTGTTTTCACCATCGGTGCGGCTTTTTTCATGAAATTATGGTAGCATTAATTTGTCCGGGTCCTGCGACCAATTTCGCATGTGGAAAGGTAAAAATATAAGTTGAGGGTGGTAAGTAAATTCACTCGTTGGAAGGTTTTGCGACTTCAAACTTTAAACGTTTCTTGTAACTTGACTTGGAACTCGTAAACTTACTTATATTTACCACATATTTACAACTTATAAAAATACGTTATTCCACTTTTGAAATTGGCACCTGCAGCCAGTCCCAAACACTGTGAAATGTAAAATGTAACGCAAAGTGTCAAAGATCATGTAAAATATCATGTAAACTGTCACGTCTTGATTGCTTGTGATTCGTGGGAGTACCAAGAATTTGAAAATTTATTTTGCATAAATGAATATAATCAGTGGAGTTCAAATCAGCATTGCCACAAAATGATGAAAAAAATCTGGGCAAGCTATTCATACTGGGAAAAAGTATCCAAATGTCATTTCTCTTTCCGCATTTCTTATTTTATGAAATATTTTCCGGTAGCACAAATTACGACGTCTCACTTTTTCCCCCAGCCTCAATCGAGCACTTGATGCCAATCAAACTTCCATCCATTGCGTTAATGCAAAGTGCAAAATGGAACATTCATTTCGTGCCACCATGCGGCTTGCTTATTGGTGGAAAAGCGCCATGGCGCTTTTGGCGCTTGGCGCTAGTTTTGGGTGGCGCCAGGAACAAAACACCAGGGGGCAGTCCCAAGCCCTGTAAAGTGTAAAGTAAAGTGTCAAATGTAAAGTCAAATGCAAAGTAAAGTGTCAATCAAAACAAAAAAGAAAAGATTTTATTACTGAAATTCGCATGACAATTGACAGTTTACTTTGCATTTGACTTTACAATTGACACTTTACTTTGCATTTGACTTTACACTTGACACTTTACTTTACACTTTACAGGGCTTGGGACTGCCACCTGGCGTTGGCGCTTGTGTTTTTTAAAAAGAAAAGTGTCTTAAAGAAAGTGTTTTAAAAAGAAAAAAGCGGAACCGATGGCAGCCAACATATGTTACGTGCCTAAAATCATTTTTCCTTTTTTGTTATTTTTTAAATTTTATTAATGATGACGTCATGATGGAGTGTTTTGTTCAGAAAAATACATTGCATGCGGTATACGCTCGGCAAATAATTTATGTCATATTGACAGCGCTTTAAACTGGAAATTACCATCCCGAGTTGCAGTGGGTTGAAAAAGTGACGGTTATTTTTACTGTCTGAAACTGCATGCTTTCAAAGCATTTCAACTGCTAATCCCTTGAGGAATTCTTAATCTCTTGCGTGTGCATTGCTTTTTGAATAATTTGAGTCGCGTTTCAGGATGTTTGGAACATTGTAAATAAACACTTATTTTGCTTATCTGTATTCTTTTTTGTATTATGCTTTAAAAAATCTTTGAAAATTGTAATTTTACACCTTTTTATTTTAAATGGGACTGTCTCCCAGTTATTTTTGTTTACAATTACAAAAGTATACCTACCGTATTTACTCGAATAATTCCCCTGGGGAATTATTTTTTCGTCAGATATTTTTGAGGGGGAACTATTCGAGGGGGGGATTTATTCAAGTGGGGAAATTTATTATTCTGTCGTCACAATTTTCATTATATCTATCACACTACATCCACGATGCAAAAGCGAAATTTCACCTGCCATTCTGATTACCTATTTGAAACGATTAAAGTCTACAATCCACCGTAATACCTCCAATAATTCCCAGGGGAGATTATTTATCATTGGGCCGTCTGAAGCATGAATAGGTAAAATATTTATGTTATGTGAAAACTTTTTTAGACGTGGGCTTTTCAACACAGTGAAACACAACTCTCCGACAACTTGCTGCCAACTTGTATGACAACCAACAAAATAACTGGCAGCTCGCTGCCAAAAAAATGTAGCTTGCTGACACCCCGCTGACAATTTACTTGCAAACTGGTTGTAACTGTCTGACAACTCGCTGCCAAAACATCATTCATTTGACCCAAACTAAATTTTTACTTGAAGTGATGAAACATTATATGGGGAACTGAGTGAAATGCATTGTAAAATTTAAATACCCAATTGAAAAACGTAAACAAGCCAAAACATTGAAAATTATAACTATACTGTGATGAAACATTGTATTTTGTCAAGTGAATGCATGTAAAAAAGAACAAAATTTCAGTTTCTGTACAAATGTTGTCTAATGCAGGAAGTGTGGACTTCTGACAGCAGTGCAATACCATTTATACATTTTTTGGGTCAAAACAATTTGTACACACTTCCAAAAAAGTGCATGTGGTGTGAATTACATTCAGCTTGCTGACAACTCGCTGCCAGCCGTGTAGCTGCTGGAAAAATGTACCCCTGTAAAAACCTGTAATATTAATGTCAAATGTCCTGCAAAGTGGCAAAAGTCATGTAAAATGCAGAGTTGTGAAAAGTACCAAACGTTTTCAATGTATGCGTATGCGTAAAGTAGTTTGTTTGAGATACTCACCCCCGAGTACAGAAAGCGTAAAATTGTTCTACTTTGATCGTGAGTAGATTAGAATAGAATACTTTTACCCAGAAAGCGTAGATGCAAGTATTCTATTCTCAGGAATGCGTAAAAACAAGTACCGTATTTCCTCGAAATACCCCCCCTCGAAATACCCCCCCCCCCCTCGTTCTACCCCCCCCCCCTCTCGGGACCACTATGAAACAATCACCCACCCTCGAAATACCCCCCCCCCAAATTGAGTGTAAAGGGAACGTACATGACAATAACTGTAGTTTGTGTTCTGTGTAATGCAGAACACACGTTAAAACAATGTTTGTGTCGCGTTATACAGTGTTTATTACCGTCTACATACTATATTAGTCTACATAACCTTATAAATGGCGGTTTTTGTTGTATTTTTTGACGTCTGCGTACGTTTCAGACGACAATTTCGTACTGGGATTTGAAAAATTTTCTTGTGAAATAATAACCCCCCCCCCTCGAAATACCCCCCCCCCCCCTTCGTTCTACCCCCCCCCCTCTCGAGACCACTATGAAAACAATCACCCCCCGGGGGGTATTTCGAAGAAATACGGTATGTAGAATTTTGGGCATTTTGCATGACAGTTGACATTTTACAGGCTATATAGACATTTGGCATTTTAGTGGCCCCAGATCAGATAACATATTCGTGATTTGTATTCAAAGCATTCAAATATTTTACCTAGAATGAATTTCTGCAGTTACATGTGAATTTTAGCCTGATTGGCGTACGCACTAATTGGAATCGTAAAATTCAGTAAACAACAGAAATTTAGCGCAAATCTGCCCGCAAATGTAATTGACTCTCATTTTTCATTCCGCCAGTGATGATGGCATTAAATAAATACTATTTTTTATTTTATAAACATTCACATTTTCACATTCTTTCTACATTTTATTTTGCGCCCAGATGAATTTGTGAATTTCTGTTTTGCGCTGAAATTATAAAATACACTAAAACATTAATGAATACAGATTTAAGAATGTCCTATTTTTTATTGGGAACAAACATCAATTATTTAATCATGTGTTCGCCAATGGTGAAACCAGAGTACCTAAAATACTCTCTGGACCGCGCGCTATGCATTTTTCTGAACGAAACACTCTATCATGACGTCATCGTTAATAAAATAACAAAAAAAATTTTCAAAAAAAAATATTTCAGGCACGAAATATATGTTGCTTGTACTGAACGCGACTCCACCTTTTTCTTTAAAAAATCATTTTTCGTTTATTTGTGAAAGTGCGTGCATAAGTATTGCGTTGAAGCTAAGGACATAAGTATGTGAAGCTGCACACTGTGCTGTCAAAGGAGTTTACCGAATAAACGCCATTATATTGCAATGGCAAATCCCGCCACAGAAACTCGTAAGTGTCAAGTTTCTCGACAAATTGTTCAGCTAACATCACGCAAAAAAAACTCAAAAATGTGTCAATCTTTCGTCCAATGCAACGCTTTGAAACTCAATTTCACACTCGGCCAGTGGTATTTTTATGTGTGAAACTTCAATTCCATCGGAACTGGGTTTTATGTTGCTCTTACCGATGGCAAAACTTAATTGGAAATTAGAAAATGTTTACACACTAGTTTACTCCCAGTAAACTAAAAATTAAGTGAACTCATAAATCAACTAAGATGTCATTTGAGTTTACAAGGATTAGGTGTTCGTCAACTACCGTATTTGCTTGAATAGTTCTCCCCCTTGAATAATTCCCCCCCCCCCCCTAGAATAATTCCCCCTGTAAGATGAGTGAGGAAATAATAATTCCCCCCTTGAATAATCCCCCCCCCCTTAAAAGATTTGCTCAATTTATTGTGCCCAATTTGAACAAAAATGGCACGTTTTTGTGTGAATAAAGCATATTTCATTAAATGAGTTGATAGAAACATGGTTGAAATTGTTGATGAAATAATAATTCCCCCCCTCGAATAATTCCCCCCTCGATTAGTCCCCCCTCAAAAAGTCTGACGAAATAATAATCCCCCAGGGGGATTATTCAAGAAAATACGGTACATTTGGTAGAGAGTAATCATAACGCATTCCAGTCAACTAGAATGCATTCAAGGCTGATTGATGAGTTGACTAAATTTTTGAAATTCATTACAATAAAACATACCTATTAAAATAGCATGCAGCAACAATTAAAACACTGCAATGAATCAAAAATTAAAAAACGATTTTTTTAAATTCGAAAATTAGAATACGAAATAATTTGGGTAAAAATTCGAATATTCTCAAACTCATTCTAGTAAAAATGTTAAATAATCAACCACTATTTTACACAATTTACCATCATTAGTCGTTGCACATGTTCTCAGTTTCGCGCAGTTACTTATGCATGAAACAAGGGGAGAGGGGTAGATGTAGTCCTTGGGAAAATGGCGCTGGCGCCATGGAAAAATGGCGTTGTACGAGTATAGGACTGGTGAAACTAGATGGATATATTTATTTGTTTTTTTTTAAACTTGTATGTGTCTTTGCATTTAGTTTTTTATGGTTTCTGGTGTGTTTTTTTTTTGAGAGTGCTGTAATTTGGGGGACGCATTTCGGGGGGGGGGGGTGGTCTTTCAACCCTCGATCCGTACTTCTTTTTTGTAACGTGCGCCGATGTAGAAAAATATGTAAGCGTTTTTCACAGATCACAAAGTACAGTTTTTGGTGATTACATTCTCTTTACACTGAATTAGGGTGGGAGTATTTCGAGGAGGTCATATTAGTGATAAAAGAGAGTGGAAAGTGAAGTTACAAGTGATATATAATTTTACAATCACAATATAACTATCCTTGTCCATTTTATCAAAGCACCCATTCACTTTTCATTTCCACTTGATAAAACTGGTGCAAAATTGACAAGAGCCATTCTTGGCACCATTCCAACACTAGAGAATGGCTGAAATGGCTTGTTGGTGGCACAAGCAGCGCATGCTTGGTATTAGAAAACTGAGAACTACAATGTAATGCAAATGTGCAAATGTTACTGGATAACTTCACAGTTTTTCTGGTTCATTAGTTGAGGTTCTTTGCTTGAAGATTTCTTTCAATTTGTGATTTTTCGCCAGGATCTAAATGCGTTTGGACATTCCAGTGGGAAACGGAAATGTATACAGACGGGTATTTTATTGTTTTTGAACGTTAAGGTAAATGGTCATTTTATCGCGCAATTCCATGGGAATTTATGCATTTGACTGCACCTTTTTCTAATGTTCAATGGAATGTGGTTCAATGGTTGAACATTGGTAAATACCGTATTTATTTGCTCTAATAATTCCCCTGGGGGATTTTTTTCTCGCTTTTTATAAGGGGGCCTATTCGAGGGAAGGGATTATTATTTTGTCAACGTTTTCAGCATGTTTTTATCAACTCATTCAACGAAATATGCTTTGTTAACACCATAACATTTTTGTTCAAATTACCTAGACATAACAACTTCACAGTATGCTTTGAGGGGGGAATTTTTCAAGGGGGGTTACTTTTTCTCACTCATCTAACCGGGGGAATTTTTCAAGGGGGGGGGAATTTTCGAGCAAATACGTATACAGTACAAATAGTTTATACACTTAATACTGAACGCTGTACGATTGAATTTCAACTCGGGAATTTCCCCCTCTTGATTTCTGAGTTTGCTTTCAGTCTACGGTTTTTACTAAGGTTGTTATTTTATCTTTTGTTTTTCAGCCCTCGTAAAAAAAATTTTTTTGCGCTTTTAATTTTCATTTACAAGGTTCTAGAGTATGAGCAAATTTTTTACTTTACGATTTTCGTTTTATTAGCAGCTTCAAGATTATTATCCTTCCAGTTTTTTATTCCAAAAATTTGAAAGGTAAAAAAATGTTTAAATTTGAATTGAATCGCGTATCACCCTTTGTGTTTTCTCGTATTTATCATTGAAACAAGATGCACATAGACTGAAAAAGAAATCAACAGAACAACAAAACCTGCTATACAATTGACAAGGTGTTACATTCGTAAAATATGATATATAATTACATATTTTACCGTATTCCCACGATAAATCCCCCTGTTAACTAATTCCTCGCCTTGAATAATCCCCCATCTGAACGAGGTTGGAACTACCGTATTTCCTCGAATTACCCCCCCCTTGACTTAACCCCCCCACCTCGAAATACCCCCTGGTGTTTTCAAGCTGAGGAAAAAATAACCCCCCCAAATACCCCCGTTTGGAATGATATACAGCATGTATGCAATGTACATTATGTATTTATTGATGCCAATTTGCATCGCAGATAGACGTATAGGTTAATATGTGTACAGATGTACGTCTAAATACCCGATATGTTCCGATACATCCTATTTACCCACGTTTATTACCGGATTTGGGTATGAAAAAGCATACTGTTTACTATGAATTTCATGAATTTCTGACAAAGTAATAAACCCCCTCGAATAAGCCCCCCCTCAAAATACCCCCCTCAAAATTTCCACTCTGAAAAAATAAACCCCCTGGGGCCAGATTTAATTCGCCCTACAAATATCTTTAAGTAATGCACTACACCCTACACGCGTCTCCCTACACGCCCGACAAAACCATGTACAATTCATAGACGATTTATGCGCGTAAGGCACCCTACACACAAATTTCGAATTCAATTTTTGCGTTTTGTTGGGCGCATGGCCGACAAAATCAAAAAAGAAAAAATTATCTGCCCTCCAGCAAAATGCTGTCGGGAGCGGTAAAAGTGTGGGTGAAAAATCGATGAAATTTTAAATTTTGACTACAATTTCATTCCATTTAGGTTCCTATGTTTTTGATTACTCATTCATTATTGAACGGCCAGCTTCCGTTGGGTACAGTTGATTTCATTCAGTCCATACATAGTGAAGGCAATGTATTTGAATAATGTGATGAAAAGAAATATTTGAGGCATTTGAATTTTATTCAGATGGTATATGGTAAAGTGCGCAGCTGATGAACTGCCACACATTTTATGATTCAGACGGGCATGAAATGCAGTGTGCATGCGTTTTATAGCAAGCCAACATGAGATGCGAAAAGTGGGTGACAGTGGCGGGATGCGCTCATTTCTCGCCGTTAAAAAACATTGGAAAATACTTGGCAAAATACTAGATACCAAACAATGGCTTCAACTCAATCATTTCTAATACTGTATAGCAATATAATTAGAAAACATTCTTATATTTTAAAACATATTTTTCTTCTTTCTCATTTTCATAATTTTCTTTTTTCTATTTTGCAATCATTTCCGTAAGTAATGCGCCCGAAATCGGGCAGCCTCCCTACAACTTGATTACGGTTGCCCTACACCCGAATTGCGTCTCCCGACACGCAATTGAATTGTGTTGTCGGGAGGTGCGTGCGTGTCGGGCAACCGTAAACAATCTGTAGGGAGGCTGCCCGATTTCGGGCGTGTAGGGCGCATTACGCGAGAATTGAATCTGGCCCCTGGGGGTATTTCGAGGAAATATGGTAATTATTATCTTACATACGCCGAATACCCTCAGCGTTGAGATGAGTTTGAACACTAGAATGATTGTAACTATTATTTGTTGTAAGTATTTTTTGTGACAGAAAAGTGACATCATATCAATTATACCTACATCTATTATAAATATAAACTCTACACAATAACACTCCACATTTACAGATCATTTACAAAACGAAAATTCTGCAATTCTTATTGAATTTTACAACATAATTACCTAAACATATTTATTATCGAAGATGTCACAATTTACAATAAAAAATGGACATAATGAATCTTGAAAAAATAGTTTCAACAACAATTTTTTATGCACTCATAGCAACAATTCACTTCGATGCATTTTTGTCACTTGAAACTGGAAATGATAAAAATCCCAAGAGAAACGGCGTAATCACAAAGAGACAAGTTTCCTATCAAAACCACAGTTCTAATCTGAAAAATGGTACCATTGGAAAAAATGTAACACAACCCGTGAATTGTGGCTGCAGCAAACCATTATCCGGTAAGTGAAATACCGTATATCCTCGTATTATCGCTTCTTGAATTTACCCCACTCAAAATAATAAGCCCCCGTACTAAACCGCCTAGGGTATTTCGAGGAAATAGTGAGTTTAAATATTAAGTTTTAAAATGTTGTAGATGCAATTAGCGTTCCAAAAATCTCGATATATATATATATATATATTTATTATTAATATAAGTAAATCTTATATTTACCGTATTTCTTCTAATAGAACGGCACCTCCAATAGAATGGCAGGTTTTGGCTAGTGATGTAAAGGCTGTGCCGAAACCCATATATTTCGGAGGTTATGGTAAAATGTTGTTGATATTTATATGTAAAATGTCTTGCGAACGAACGACCTGTTTTCGCCCTCGTGCTAGCTGCATTCTTTTGCTTAGTCAAAACATGATTTTTATGAATGTGAAATATCAAATGGGTGCCTTAATTTTGAGCGCTGTTTTATGAAGCATTCATTATATAGATTGACTGACGGATTTTATGGAATAAATAAATTGTTTTATCTTGAAGTCGAGTTGCATTAAATAAACGTAAGAAATTCACTAATCGAGAACCTTGTAGTTGAGCATTTTTAGTTTGCCGCATTGCATGGTTTTTACATGGCGCAGCCGGCATTGTAAGTAACAAAGCCAAATTCACATTTTGCGCGACCTCAACAGTTACATCACTATTTCAAGTTAAATCAAAACTTCGCATAACTCAGACACTCATATATCACCATGAGTGAACTGACGAAATCAAGGCCTATTAGAGCCACGCTGAACGCGTACCGCACTCAATCGGTTACGCTGCTCAAAGAGAAAATACCCTACTACAAATTTGATCCGAATTTATCTAAGCAAGCTAACATTGAAGTGGCAGAACTGGCAGTTACTGGCCTGACTAATTTACTTCACAAAGTCACAATGAAAATCACAACGGTAGAAACATCAACTGAAAAATATCAAGAATTAGTGCAAGCCGTTATTTCGGACTCGACAGGGCCAGGCGCAACTGACAGCAACAAACAGATGGCCGAGAGGGAAGCCGCAAAGATGGAAGACGTGCTGTTCAGTGAGACCGGAATGTTCCCGCTCATTGACAAACTACGGGAGCGCAGTGCCTATCTACAAGCGCAAATCCAAGCCACTGAAAAGCAAACGGCCGAGCTGCGCTGCCCAAGTGAGTCAAAAACGGAAGTTGTCGTACAGCAAGATGGCACTCAATTTGCACTTTCTCCGCGAAAACAAGGGAGAATAAGATTACCTAAAATTGACTTAAAACCTTTCAATGGGGACCCCCTGAAATGGGAAGGCTGGTGGGAGCTTTTCAAAGATGAAATTCACGATAGAGACGATTTAACTGATGGTCTGAAATTCAATTATTTAAGCCACGCGTTGACTGGCGAAGCAGAAAAACTGCTAGCCGGTAAGAAATCAGACGGCACTGACTATCAAGAAGCCGTAATGTTACTAGAAGCAAATTTTGGGGACATCAATTTAGTAACAAACGCGCTGTGGTATGAATTAGAAAAACTCCCCACCCCAACTTCAAAGGGCGAGAGTTTAATGCAATTTCACCGGGATGCACATTATGCACTCTCACAACTGGAAAAAAGAGGGGAAACCGTTGAGTCGGGATCAGTGCTGAATAAATTAAAATCATATCTGCCTAATAACATCCTTCTCGCAGTAAATGAAGAATTCAGAAATGCGAACCGCGGCCAACCCGATCAAAGGGTGACCGTGAAAAGGTTTGTTGAGAGTCTTTTTACTGTTGCGAAAACTAGAATGCAAACTTTACCAAATAAAACCGAAAATTCACAAACTTCACCGGAATCAAGTAAATTCAAAAAAGGTAAATCTCAATCACATCAAAACACCGTTGCCTTTTCCAGCTCGGAAAGTCAACCGCCAAAGGGCCAAAACGCGCCAGTGGCAAAGATGCAATCAAGGAGCTCTGGCAAATTTGAAAAATCTGAAAAGCCAGTCTACAACTGTTTGTTCTGCGAAGCAAATCACTTCAGTACTGATTGCAAGAAATATGCCACTGTTACGGCCAGAATGAACAAACTCAAACAAGCCCAAGAGCGCTGCCTGCGCTGCACACGCTGGGGACATAAGAAATCAGACTGCTACTCGAAATTGAACTGCTACTACTGCAAAGCAATAAATGAACATCACGGCTCACTGTGTCCAAAACAATTTGGAAGTGGCGGAAATCAAAATCCGCAAAAACAACAGGTTAAATCAAGTTCAACGTCTGCAAATGCATCCACCTCAAATCAAGATGTCACAACGTCAAACTGTGCCACCCACTTACAGACCGTACAGTACGAGGAACCGAATGAAGTCACTGTGGCAGCCGCTGGAACAGATGCAACACCCGACAAAGAAAGTAAGTCGAAATTTTATCCTCTAGTACGGTTACAAGTGGCTAGGACAGTGTTGTTGAACAGTGAGACTGGGGTAATGTCGGATTTGATGGACATCTTTTTTGACTCGGGGTGTGAATACTCATTTGTCAAATCAGATTTGGCTGATGATTTAGAACTTTCGAATAAAGGGGATGTCACATTATCAATGAATGTATTTGCAGTCACAAATCCTATAAAAATAAAAGCTAAACTAGTAGAAGCAGACATACCAATGGGTCACAAAGATCAAGAAGACATTGAACTTACACTGCGGGCAGTAGACGAATTAGCTACATATTGCCAACCCCCCCCTCTTTCATGGAGAGATAGACAAGCAATATATCACAATTGGGGGGCAAACGCACAATCACTGTTTGCGGAACAAATTGAACCGCCAAAAATCACACAATTCACACAACTATGTCAACCTGCAGTAGTAATAGGGCAGGATAACATATGGAAATTCAAAATTCAATCAACTGGCATTACCCTGCCATCAGGACTACTGGTGGTTGATTCAATATTGGGTTATATGCTGGCGGGTGCAGCCCACAATGAAGAAAGGGATTCACCTGTATGCGAATTAGGCGCTAGTTCAACTGGGACATCAACTGCGATAGCTATTGGGAAGGAAACTTTACGTCAATTCCATAGCTTGGAAGCAGTGGGCATCACCGATGACCCTTACGCCATCGATGATGACATTGCGGAAGAACTTATAATGAATTCAATTAAATTCAATGAAAAAGAAAATAGGTACTATGTGGACTGGCCTTACAAAGATTCAATCAAAGACCTACCCACAAATAAGGGTGAGGCGTTTGTAAGGTTCAAATCCCTGGCTCGTAGATTTCAAAAGGACCCAGAACTACTTAAAACTTATGATGGGGTCATTCAAGATCAGATCACAAAAAATATATTAGAAAAAAGTCCCATAATAGATGACACGAAACAATCACATTATTTACCACATCAACCGGTATTGACCCCGGGAAAATCAACCGCATGTAGGATAGTGTATGATGGCTCGGCAGGTAAACCCAGCTTAAATGAGTGCCTGTACAGAGGACCAATTACCACGCCTTTAGCATTGGGACTTTTGATGAGATTTCAGGGGGGAAAATTCACTTTTTTGGCAGACATTGAAAAAGCCTTTCTACAAATTGGACTGCACCCCCCAGCAAGGGATTTTGCACGGTTCTTTTGGTTCAAAGACCCGACAAATCCGGTCTTAGAAAATAACATCATAATTTTACAATTCACTAGAGTACTTTTTGGATTGACATGCAGCCCAGCAATATTGGGAGCAGTCATCAAATACCACTTAGAAAATCAATTAAATCACAAAATAAATCAAAACGAAATCACGAGCGCAAAAAATCACAAAGTAGTACTTATTTTAAATAATATTTATGTTGACAACTTGATTCTCAGCGTAAATACAGAAAATCAAGTGGTGGCCATATATGATGAAATCAAAGAATTATTTAACAAATGCTCAATGAATATGAGGGAATGGCTTTCTAATTCACCGGAAGCCATGAAAAAAATTCCCGAAGGCGATTTAAGCCCAAAACGCGAAAAAATAATAAAGGTTTTGGGAATCAAATATGACCACCAAACAGATACGCTACAGTTAGCTAGTCCAAAATTAAAAGCAGAACACATCACAGTGCCAACTCGCAGAAATCTCAATAAGTTGCTGGCGTCAGCATATGACCCAATGGGCTTGACAGCGCCAGTAGCGTTAACATTGAAATCACAACTTTCAAACTTATTGAAAGAAACTGAAACATCGTTATGGGATGAGACAATCAATAATCCCAAAGCCAATCAATTATTGGATGACCTCAAATATCACCTAAGTCAACTTCACCGAATAAAATTACCGCGTTCACTGCGCAGTTATGGGGTGAATGTTTTAGATACAGAAAGAGGGATCGAATTACATGTTTTCTGCGATGCATCGAAAATTGGGTATGCAACCTGCGCCTATGTGCGCCAACATTCGATAGAAGACAAATCAAGATTTCACACGGCATTCATCACTGCGAGGACAAAATTGTCACCGTTGCCCTCAAAAAGTGGAGCCACAACCCCTATCACTCGCCTAGAACTTTTGTCAGTAACGATCGGAGCAGAATTAGTAAACTACCTCCAGGAGGAGTTAGGTTCTCTGGGGGGCTGGCAGTTTAAAAGCACGATAGTTTGGACAGACAGTACAGTGGTACTGGGATGGCTATCAACTGCAAAACCCCTAGCGACCTTCGTAAATAACAGAATTCAAAAAATTAACACATTAAGCAAAAAATGTCAATTCAAAGTAGCAAAAGTAGCTACTGAAGTCAACCCAGCTGATTTAGCCTCCAGAGGCTGCAACATTGACGAATTATTGCAAAATGATCAATGGATCAATGGACCAATATTTCTCAAGCACATAATCACCAAAGAAATGGTTGATGTGTCGAATTATCAACAAGTAACTACTGAGCTGGCCAAAGGAAAAGATCAAATAAATCAACCAATTTGGGCTGGGGCTTCAACAAACATCAAAACGTCAAAAACACCGTCAAAAGTGGACATCAATCCCTTTGAGGTGGACATCAAACGCTTTGGCAAACTGACTAAGCTACTTCACACCTTGGTACGCTTGCAGCGAGCAAAAAATAATTGGCTGGCAAAGTTAAAGAAAACAAAGTGGATTTCACTGAGTGATCCCGTCACGGAAAATGAAAGAAATGTGGCTTGGCAAGAAGTTTTGCGCATGGCCCAACATGAGCACTGCCAACATCTAATTAAATTAGTCACATCAAAATCACATCCGGAATTAGCGTGGGATCATGAGACGAATCTGATAGTAAGAACATCAAGAATATCACAAGACAGTACTAGGAAACCAGTAGTGCTGTTTTATCTGCCAAAACAAGGCCACCTCACAGAACTGGTCATAAATCACTTCCATCAACTTGCTGGGCATGCTGGAGTATTGCACACCGCAGCAGATGTGCGTGAATACTGCTGGCTGCCATGTGCCAAACGAATTGTAGGCACATGCCTACGCAAGTGTGTCACTTGTAGAAAAGCAGAAGGAGACACATTTGCATTGCCAACATTTCACACAATGCCTGTCACCAGGTCACAGGGACATGTCAAACCCTTTTTACATTGCGGCATCGATTACATGGGCCCTTTGTACTATTCACATCAAAACGTCACATATAAACAGCACATCTTATTGATCACATGCTTCACCACTCGCGCAGTGCACTTGGAGTGCTGTGACTCTGTTTCGACAGCGGACACAGTGCTCGCACTAAACAGATTTGTATGCCGACGTGGCATGCCAAGCTCAATGTGGTCAGACAATGCCCCTGCATTTAAGAATTGCAAAAAAATGCTACCGGAAATCACATGGAAATTCACAACTGCATGTAGTCCGTGGCAGGGGGGGTATATGAACGCATGGTGGGCTTGGTGAAGCGATTACTAAAAAAGGCCTGTGGCCGGCGTATGTTGATTTGGAAGGAGTTTCTGACAGTCGTGCTCGATATAGAGTACTCAGTAAACTCCAGGCCAATCACGTATGTTTCCAATGACGACATCGCCGCAGTGGTGCTGCGTCCAATCCATTTTTTGTGGGGGACGCCTCCACTAGCACATGCTGTGGATGAGCACAATAAATCACATGAAAAATTAGAATATCAAGTCAATTGCATTGACACATTGGAACTCAATTTAATTGCAGAAAAAGAAAGAGATGAAATGATGCTGTTGTGGGAAAATATAAAATTAAATAGGGAAGCATTGTGGCAAACGTGGCAAAAACAATATATTGACATGCTAAGAGATGCCGCCAATTCAAAAAATAGCAAGAGACCAGGCGTGCAAACAACTCCAGCCATAAATCAAGTAGTCCTGGTTAAGCAAGAAAAGACACCTCGCGGAGCATGGCAACTGGGAAAAATCACGCAAATTATAAGGTCGGCAGACAGAAGAATAAGAAGCGTAAAAATCAAAACCAATACACATCAAGAAATTGAACGGTCACCGAACCAACTGTGCCCCCTGGAAATCAATGAAAAAGTCACTGAAAATGACAATAAATCACCATCCCCAACACATGAAGAGGTAAACGTAAATACATCAAAAGAAAATAAAGATGAAAGGAAAAGAAATCCATCCAGAGCGTGCAAATATGTGGGGTCATATGCATTTTGGACCACATTGGCGCTGATGATGATGCTTACAATTTCCACTTCCAGTGCTAGGGAAGACTGGAGCAAAAATTATAATAAAAAATTCAACTTATGTCACAAAACTAGAACCGGTCACCCCATCAAAATTCCCCAAAAAGTCACATGCAAAATTCCACAAGCCAACCAAGTAGATCAAATTGGAGTGCGATTGTGGTCACTGAGAACGGAACCTCAAAAAACTCAAATCAAAAGATGTTATGAGCAGCAACATTCAATCATAACATACATGAGTCTCGTAGGAGGAAAATCAATGCTCCCTCCAGAAATTTTGGTGAACAGAATGGTAACAGTAGCGGAATGCATGAAAGTTGCTAAAGAAAAAAGCTGGAATGGTGTTCCTTTAGTCCAAATTAATGAGGCACTCTGGAGCACAAATCAATCATTGCACATCAATTACTGTTACTTCTGTAGAAATTACACCAATACAATAATAAATTTCAATTTGGAGTTAGGAACAGTAGCCAGCATAAATGGGAAAACATTGGTGTCTGAAATTCACGACTTTTCACACTGTAGTCCCAGTGCAGGATACTGTTTTGACAGCAGTCATGCAGTGGCCATTTGGAATGCATCAGTATTTCAATCTCAATGTGCATATCAAAAAATAGGCAATTTTGAAGGGAAAAGGGCTGGAAATCACATAGTAGTCCCGGATTTACAAGCGGCATTTACGCTATCGGTACAAATCAATCGACCTGAGAATGCGGAATGTGTTCCCGATACAGCCAAATATACGGATCAGGGGTCTACTTTTCTGGAAATCAGCAATTCACGCAATAAGTCACAGTTTCAACGTTGGGAAACCAACGAAGTCAATCAATTGGATTTAACCAGATTGGTGACAGGTCAACGTCAATTTGTGTTAGACAAAATCACTGAGTTAGAATCGCAGCAATTTTCGTTGATCTGGCAGCAATTATGTCACCTTCGTCAAAATCACTTAGACCTCATTTCACAATTCACAACATTCAATCCCACTTTGGGATTGAGAGCCTTATTGGGACGGCATGACATCTATGCTGAATGGCATGGGGAAATTCTAATGTTCTGGGAATGTAAACAAGTTCAAGCACATCACATTTACTTCAACCATAAATTAAATGATAAATGTTTTAAATTTCTCCCGGTACTTATTGAAGGTCATTCGCACCCCATGTTCGTATCGCCAGGAAGTCGCGATTTAATCACAAATTCACCAGAAGAACATTGTCAGTATAAGGACCACAAATATTACGAATTGACTCCTGGTAGATGGGCGAATGAAAATGGGCCCACTAATTTGCATGTCACAAATGTCCCTCTAGAACTCGTGTGGAATGGAGCGTGGAAACCATTCACACTGAATGTTTCTGGCAGCCCCAGTAAAAGTATGACCGATGTTGCCTTCAGTATTTTAGCATCAAGATATCAATTTGAGAAACTTCACCGAGTGGAAAAACAACTGAATACTGCGGTCAAATATTTTTCAACAATGTCAAATGACCCTCAAGCAGTACAAGCTTTCGTAGCTGGAATAGGGCAAGGCATTGGTGCATACTTTGAGGGGGTTGGGAAAGAAATAGGTCACATAGTTCATGGAACTGCAATGGGCAGTGCATCAATTCTTGACACCTTGCTCACTGGGCCACTTCAAACCGTGCTAAATATCAGTATTATCATTTTAATAATAGCCGCCACTGGATATTTAATGTACTTGTATTTACAGTGGAGGTCGATGTCTGGCCGATCGTGCAACCCCGGGTGCGTCACTCAAATCAATCGTCGACTGCACCGACCGAAGAAGACACTGAAGCGGAGCCAGGAGCAGGTGATCAATGTGGAAAATCAATCGAACCGGGACCTCAACCATGTCGAACTGAGGTCAAATCAATGCACTTCACAAAGAAAAAACTTCGAGTTAAGCCCGTTACCACTGAAAAGGACAAGAAATCGACCTTCGACATGGGTGACTTGCCCCCTAAGCGAATTCGAATCACAGTTGACCGAAAATCACCATGTAACCAGGGAGACAGTGGAGGGCATCAAGTTGACACAATTTCAAGTGCGACACCCTTATCTCAAAAGTCAAGTGTCAACTCATTCTCTGAATTCAATAACCCCAAACACCCAAAATTCAAACATAAATTCCGCGACGTTTCCTGTCAAACAACACCAAAAAAGAGAAGGAAACGTAAATCATCCACTTCTGAATCCTCAACATCTGATTCACGCTCCTCCAGCAGCGGGTCCAGACCCAGCAGCCGAGACTCCCGCGGAAAGCGACAAGATTCCTCGCAAGTAAAGTCTCCAGATGAGAAAGTGGAGGAGGATGATTTGCTTCCAAGAGATTAGGGGCTTTCTGCTTGCTAAATGATTTTGCTAAAATGACAGATTGTCATTTTTCTTTTGTCTTTGGGAGTGTGCCGAAACCCATATATTTCGGAGGTTATGGTAAAATGTTGTTGATATTTATATGTAAAATGTCTTGCGAACGAACGACCTGTTTTCGCCCTCGTGCTAGCTGCATTCTTTTGCTTAGTCAAAACATGATTTTTATGAATGTGAAATATCAAATGGGTGCCTTAATTTTGAGCGCTGTTTTATGAAGCATTCATTATATAGATTGACTGACGGATTTTATGGAATAAATAAATTGTTTTATCTTGAAGTCGAGTTGCATTAAATAAACGTAAGAAATTCACTAATCGAGAACCTTGTAGTTGAGCATTTTTAGTTTGCCGCATTGCATGGTTTTTACAAAGGCACCGGTGCCCCGGTGCTGGGCACCGAAGGGCACCAGCACCGGTGCTGGTGCGGTGCCATTGCAATCTTCAGGGGTGCCATGCCGGTGCCGGTGCCATTTTTTTGCTGGTGCCAAAGGTGCTAGCACCAGGGCCAAAGTAAAAGGCACCGGGAAAGGCACCGGCCAAGGCTTCATGTGCTGTGCAATTTTGTCCATAGTATACTCGGCGGACATGATACTCTGCCCTCGCACTCATTTGTGTCTCACGTTGGAAGCGTGCCAATGATGATGAAGTATGCGTTTTTTGTATAAAAGATGAAAAAATCATTGTTGTGAAAAAGCTAAGTAAAGCATTATAGCGGAGATGACTTTTTCAACTTTTTATGAAAACCGCATGCAAAAAAATAGTTGGCACGCTTCCAGCGGGAACCACGCGTGCAGGGTGTAAAGTTACTGGAGTATATGTGCTTATTCATATTTCAAAAAACAGCGATATATTTACCCAACCGTTTTTGCCTATTTATTTTGTAAACCTCCCATCAAATAAATATACCTACTGTGAAATCCATTATACCCGATACGTGATCTGATGAGCGAATCTAAAATTTTGTTGAATTTTAAATCATTTTGATATTTTATATTTATCTTACTTGTTTGTTCAAAATTTGTTGTCAGTTTTTGACAGAGATAGATAGTTCCATTCTCTGTACAGCAACGACTCCGATCAGTAGACAATAGTGGCTATGGACATTGCAGTGAATAATATATTTCATCTTTCATTTGTAATCATTGTAATTGCTTCATAAAAGTGATTGCCACATGATTCTGATCATTTTAAGTGCTCAACCATCAAAATCGGTTGAAAATTCATGGAAATATGCACTTCCAAAGGTGAGACCACTGAGAAACTGCCTGATATTTACTTCCTGCCCGTCCCAAAAATTCCAGCCCGGTGCGGTGCCTTTCGGTGCTAGCACCGGCAACCCGCCGGTGCCCTTCGGTGCCGGTGCCATTTTTTCCAAAAGGCACCGGTGCCGGTGCGGTGCGGTGCCATTTTCTGGCCGGTGCCCCAGGGTGCCAGGTGCCCTTTTCATGCGTTGGCGAAGGTGCCGGTGCGGTGCGGTGCGGTGCCATTTTTCCCGGTGCCTTTAACATCACTAGTTTTGGCACTTTTTTGCATTCACGAAATTTATAGAACGGCAGCCTCCAATAGAACGGCAGGTAGAAAAAACGTTGGAAGAGTGTATGAACACACAAATATTAGAAAAATGGGTGGTGAGAACATAAAAAATTGTTCAGAACTATGATTTAGTTTTATCTTCACATTTGGTTTTGTTTGAGTTGATGCTGTGATAGTAAATTATGTTCATTTTTCATTAAAAACACTATGTTCAAATGAAAAATGTCTGAAAAATATTGGTGAAAAAAATAGAACGGCAGCTTCCAATAGAACGGCACCTCAAATAGAACGGCAGGTAGAAAAGTTGACGAAAAAATAAAACGGCGCTCTTCTATTAGAAGAAAAACGGTATTAATGTTTTCTGCAGGGGTTTTTTACCCGAGAAATTGAATTAAATTCATTTTATTATTTTCTGAGATTATATCTAATTATTTTTTTCTGAAAAACACCCATTTTTTGAACGCTCACTCCAATACCCAATAACTCCACCAAAAAACCCAGGTAGCACCTGTCAACCGGCTATGCTAGCCTGTCACTCTGATTCAGTTTGCACTTGGCACCTGTCAGCTATCAGACTGCATTGTTCCACCAGGTGCCAGTCCCAAACCCTGCAAAATGTGTTGTAAAATGTAAAATGCCATGCAAAGCGTCAAAAGTCCTGTTAAATGCCCTGAAAATGGTCGCTGTCATGTGACATTTTACATGGTATTTTACATGACTTTTGACACTTTGCATGACATTTTACATTTTACAGGGCTTTTTACAGGGTCTGGGACTGCCCCAGATGCAGGAGTAATGGCGCCGGCGCGGCAATTTACTGGCGCCAGGTGTCCAGATGTGCCGAGACTTTGGCAGATTTCAGCCGCTATGTGGATAATTTTCTAGTCGACGAATTAATGTTTTGCAAGTGCAGAATGGGAGACGGGGATTGTTTCATGTTTCAAGTGAGTTTTCGGCTTGAACACACTCAACATCCCATTTCTCCTCTCCGAAATTATTCAATTGCCTATTTTTTAAGAAAGAAAAAAACACATTTTTTTCAGAAACTACTTTACCCGGACTGTCTAATGTCGCCATGGGCCGCCAAATTGCCCACTTGCGGCCAGGCGGATTCACAGTGTTCCGGCGATTTCCATTGCAAGTTAGTGAGGGGCGGTTGCAATACTTTTGTCCAGATGTTTGCGGGTGGGTACGGGTTTATCAGTCTTAAGAAGTGCCAAGTTTAAAAATGCTAATGAGCTCTAAAAATGCTTTCGGGGGCAACCGCGCCTGGCGTAGTGATGTTAACGATGGCAAAAAAAGATTCGAAAATTCGACAAACGTTTTCGAATTTTCGAATTTTTTGGACTTTTCGAATTTTTGAGCACGCGGTGAAAAAAATACATTAAAATCGATTTTTTTCAAAAGATTCGAAATTCGAAAAGACTTTTCGAATTTTTAAATTTTCAAATTTTTTGAGCATTTTTGGTTGAAAATGGGTGAAAAATGAGAAGTTTAACTCAAAACATCAGTTTTGAAAGTATTTTTTTTGTAGCGGCAGAAGTTCAACGTGCAATATATGTCTGCGGTAACAGTATACAATGCTGTAACACATTAAGATGTATTGAAAACTCAGATTAAAAATTCGAAAATGCAAAAATTTGCAAAGTAGCAATTTGCAAAATGCAAAGTAGTAAAAAAGATTCGAAAATGCGAAAAGTCATAAAAAAGATTCGAAAATTCGAAAACAATTTTTGGAAAAAACTCGAAATTCGAAAAGTCATTTTGGAAAAAAACACTTAAAAATTTAAATAGTTTTTTTCGAGAGGGTGTGCCGTCGTTAGTGATCGTAAAGGTATCCAAACCAGGTATCCAAACAAGCCCCCCTCCCCAGCCGCTGGCGCCAACGTTACAAATACTACTGCCAGACTACAACGGGCACTGGCGCTGGCGCCAATCAGCGCCAACAGTGCGCCAATAGCGCCAATGGCGCCAAAATGCGTCGGTGTAGAATGGCAGTTGTTCAGTTGAGAGGAAGCGCCATGGAACAGCCTTGTTTTTGCGATATGGACGATTCAAAGTGCTTGCGATTGCAGGCGGGCATGTTGGCTATGAATCCTTGCGTGGGTGCGTTTGGCGTAGGGTTTAGGGTTGTAGTGTTCTTTTGGGGGTTTAGGGTTGTAGGGTTCTTTTGTGGATTTAGCATTGTAGGGTTCTTTTGTGGGTTTAAGGTATGTAGAGCTCTTTTGTAAGTTTCTGGTTGTAGAATACTTTTAGTGGGTTTATGGTTGCAGGGTTCTTTTGTGGGTTTACTGAAGTAGGGTTATTTTGTGAGTTTAGAGTTGTAGGGTATTGGTTGTGGGTGTAGGGTTCTTTTGTTCGTTTCTGGTTGCAGGATTTTTCTAGTGGGTGTAGGGTTCTTTTGCGGGTTCAGGGTTGTAGGGTATCTGTAGTGTGTTTAGGGTTGTAGGGTTCTTTTGTGGGTTTATGGTAGTAGCATATTTTTTAAGTACTTGGCAAGCTAGAAAAGGAATTGACAAGTTTGATGTTGGAAAATTTGGCAGGTTTAGAGTGGTGGGTTGAATAATATAAAGGCTGATTTTTGCAACTCTGTTGCAATAGTTGAGGGGATATTGAAACTTGAAAACATGAAGATGCTGCCATCGAGCCCTTTCCTCTCCTTAAAGAAAAATCATCGACAAGTTTCGTTTTCGCAAAAGTTTTCGTTTTGAGAACTAATAAACCACATGAGAATGCACGCGGTACGAAATCTTGCAGTCAAAACTCAGTATAGGTAGGTAACCGTAAAAACTTTCCAGAAACAATCCTACGCGAGACGGCCTTACCTCCATTGTCAAATGGCACTGGCGCCAATCAAATGGCGCGACCCAGAGTTCACAGGTGTGGATGTCATCTACCGTATTCACTTGAATAATAACACCCCTTGAATAATCCCCCCTGCTGATGCCGTGAATATGAACTAAATATGAATGCTAATGTTGTTTTGTACAATTTTAACAAAAATAGTTGTTTTTTTGGTTATATTTACAGGATTTTTCGTGAAATTAATTGATAGAAAAATGCTAGCAAATTTCGACGAAATAATAACCCCCTCAATAAGTCTGACAAAAATAATTATCCAAGGGAATTATTCTAGTAAATGCGGTATTCATTTCAATTCAAATTGACCTTGTTTGCTTCCGGAAAAACGCGCGGGCAAATTAAAAAATTTTCAGATCCCCAGTGCCCATAGAAACAATTATACCGCAATGGACGAAACCAAAAACTGAAACACAATCGGAAACGAAATTCCCAAAAATTTTGCCAGATAAAAAGAAAATTTTTGAAAAAAGAATGTTTGGACCAGATAAAGAAAGGGTTTTTCAGTACAGTGGGCATAGTAAATCAGCGGAAAAAGGGCCGTTGAAAATCGCTGGTGAAGGACCCATTATAAAATTATTGATCAGACCATCTTTGGAACAAGCTGGCGGAGTGGCTGGGAAAATTATTGGTGGGTATTGGGTATTTTGGGTATATAGGTACCTCAATACCTGGCTGTTTTCAATTGTTTTAAAGTATGAATTGTTTTAAAATATAAAACAAATTGAGGGACTTCTCAATGTTCCTTATTCCATATCCTAAATTTCACAAATCTGCAGTGAAAACTTCCAGCAAAAGTCTATAAAAAAATCCGAAAACAATCAACAATACGTAACAAAAAACGTAATTTTTCAGGTGACTACCCTGGCACAACGCCAAAAATTAACGGTGACCAGTGGTCACTCAAAAAAGATATACATGGACATATCAGTGTGGAATCACCTTCCCTGAGTGCCTTGGCTGCGAAATTGACAGAGATGGGAAGGAAAAATGAATCAAAAGTACAGGTAAATAAATATGACACTGAATTCAAAGCTGTTTTCTTATGACAATTAATTGAGTGTTCTTCTTTCTTTTCTGATGTGATGCCAGTCCCACACCCTCCGAGGCAAACACGTTTGCCATTTTACTGGGCATTTCACATATCTTGTGGCACTTTTCATACCATTTGACATTTTACAGGACATTTTACACTACTTTTGACATTTTACAGGACATTTTACACTACTTTTGACATTTTACAGGACATTTTACACTACTTTTGACACTTTGCGTGACATCTGGAATTTTACAGGGCGTTTTTCAGCGTCTGGGAGTGGCATATGGTAACAGTTCTGCACCCTGTAAAGTGTCATGTAAAGAGTCTAATATCATGCACTGCCGGTAAACTAAAAATATAGTAAACAGATCAATCGACTTTCAACTGAGTTGACCAAAATGAGGGCTCTGTCAACTACAGTTGACGGAGATTTAAAAAATCATTCCAGTAAACTCAAATGCATTCAAAGCTGCTTTATGAGTTTCCCCAATTTTAAAACTTGTGTGCAGCGGCAGTACAAAAAATGTCACGTCTAGTGATGGAAAAGCGCCATGGCGCTGGCGCCTGGCGCTAGCGCCAAAGCAAAAAGCGCCATGGCGCTTTTGGCGCTTGGCGCTAAAACGCTCTGGCGCCATTGGCGCTTGGCGCTGACGTTCAGAAAAGCGCCATGGCGCTTTTGGCGCTTGGCGCCATTTTGCTCTGGCGCCATTGGCGCTTGGCGCCGGGGTCAGAAAAGCGCCATGGCGCTTTTGGCGCTTGGCGCCGAAAGCCTGGCGCTTTTTCCATCACTAGTCACGTCATTTTCCACTCAGGCGATCACCGAACAACTGGCAATGAGTGATCAACCACAAACAACAACTTCCCCATTATTTACTGAGCAAACTACGCGAACTCAATCGGCAACTGCGCAGCACAGTCGCAGTCAAAATGGCACAGGGGATAGGAATTATCAGTTGACAGGTGCCAATTTTACTAGTTGACAAGACACTAGAAAGGTGGTAAGCGGTGCGTCAAGTTTAAGTGGTAGGTTAAGTGACAAGTAAACCTACTTGTCACTTAAAGGTTACTTGTCACGTGAAATCTTACCGATAAGTTGCAAGTTATACCCTGTTTCTTCTAATAGAGAGGGGCGTCTCCAATAGAAGTTACACTTTTTGATTATATTTGGGCCATGAAATAAATACCTAGACGGGTGGTCCCCAATTGAAAGGCTTTTAAAAGGGAAAAAGTAAAGGCGCCGTACTATTTATTACCTAGAAGAAAACTGGTTATTAAATTTCGAACTGACAAGTAAACATTCATTTGTCACGCGTCTCATTTTTACCTTCAACAATTTCACTTGACTCCAATATATTTAGTTGGCACTTGATGTAGCACTTAAAACTTTACTCACCACTTACCACTTTTCTAATCACTTATCCACCTGTAAAATTAGCCCCAGGATCAATATCACTTCCACAATCGCACACGAATCAGCCAATACAAAGACTAAGACACAGCATTCCGATACCACTGGAAAGACACAATAATTCATGGAGCACGGCGACAAGCTCGGCTACAACGTGGTCTACGAGACCACCGACGAAAACTACAACGAAATTGATAACGAGTTCTACCGATAATTTGGGTGCGTTTTTGTTGGTTTTGTCGGGGGGGGGGGTATTAAATTTTTTTTTGGTTTGATGGAGTTAATTCTTTTTTTTGTGCGTTTAAAGGTGGTTCATTGCGGCAATTGAAATGTGTTTTTGTAGAAACTTTTCATGGATTCTAATAATATCTTTAATAAGGTGTAGATAATATTTTCCCAGAACCTTCCAATGGTATTTTAGAGAAAAATACCACATATTTTGGTGAGCACACTTGATTTTTACCAGCCTTTTTTTAGAATGAAAAAGTCATGAGAATACTAAATACTAAATTGTTCGCATGCAATTCATTCGTTACCACTTTATGCCACAGTGCTTTTCTATCTTGAAAAACGAAGCTTTGTGTAAAAATACTAAGCGAAATGGGTAACTATTTGACTACCGTATTTACTCGAATAATTCCCCCGGGGAATTATTTTTTCGTCAGACATTTTTGAGGGGGAATTATTCAAGTGGGGGAATTATTATTTCCTCAAAATTTTCAAGTATGTTCCCGTCACACAACATACACATGTACGTCCAATTTCCATTCGTAGTGCACATTCCTTTGCATCCTTACACACCGAATGTGCTGCATTTGTATTTGATGAATCAAACGAGCCACTGCTATTTTGCTTGCTTTGATTTAACCGATTGCCTTTTTTATTCAAGTGGGGGGAATTATTCGAGTAAATACGGTAGTTTTGTGGAATAAGTGATAGAAAAATGTTTGCCCAGATTCCATTGTGTTCTATTGAATAATTACCTATTCGATATCCATCAATACTAGTCAGTTGACTGACTGCTAATTTCAGTGAACTCAAATGCGTTCAATGTTGATTTATTAGTTTCCGAAATATCAGCTGTAAACTGGTGTAGAGCCCCAATAGAATGACATTCCGATTCCTGAGTTACTGAATATTTGACATTTTTTACAGGCCCACAAAAACTTCATTTTTTAAATCAAGAAATATCGTCTACCATATCTAACTGCTCGCATACCAACTTTTTCCACATACCGTATTTGCTTGAATAATCCCCCTGGGGGATTATTATTTCGTCAGACATTTTTGAGGGGGGAACTATTCGAGGGGGGAATTATTCAAGGCGGGGAATTATTATTTCGTCAAAATATTCAAGCATGTTTCCATCAACTCATTTCACGAAACATGCTTCATAAACACAATAAAGTGCCATTTTTGTTAAAATTAGGTAAAACAAATTAATCAAATCTTTAAAGGGAGGATTATTCGAGGGGGAAATTATTATTTCCTCACTCGTCTTACAGGGGGGGGATTATTCGAGGGGGGAATTATTCAAGGGGGGAACTATTCAAGCAGATACGGTAGCGGTAATTGCACTCAAAAAAGACAATTTTCCCAATTGAACGAACCAAACAAAATTACCATTCCGGCGAAAATTGGCGCGAAAAATTGACAAAAATATTGAAACCACGCAAATACACACATAGGTAGGTATTTACTTGTATATACCAAACGTCAATGGCTCAATTTCACTTTAACAGAATTCATTATTTCCTGCCCGGGCCCCCTGTATGTGTGTTATATGTGTCGCAAGCTAATGACATTGTATGATTGAAAACGGGGGGCGCCATACAGTGTGACCCATTTGAACGGATGGTAAAACGTCGGAAAATGGCGCTTGGTGTGGAGCGCCAAAAATTAATGGCATCATTTATTGTGGAGGGAATAAGCCTGAAATAAATAGGCAAGATCTGTACTTTAGGCACTCGCAAGGCACACTCAAAAACCCTCGTCAGGCACACTTAAGGCACAGTGAGGCACACATGAGGCACATGTAAGGCACACGTAAGGTACATTTAGGCACACGTGAGGCACATGTTGGGTGTTATAGCGCCAAGCGAAAAAATGGCGCAGGAATTCTTGATGCCAAATGAATACTGTGTTATTCGGGCATTAAAAGGTGTTATGTGAATATTTTTTAGTTTTATGTTGATTCATGCTGTTGGAAGTTTATTCTTGTCTGAAAATTGCTGAAGACACTGGCGCCCATGATGCCTGGAGCCAGTTCCTTGTACACGTTTTAAAGTGACAAAGTTCTTGTCCCGTTAAGTGAAAAATTTAAAAAAGTTTAGAATCCATACCTAGTCGTGTAAAGTTGAAACCCGGTCACAGGTAGGCTAAGGACCAAGTGCCTGTTGGCATGTAAACCCATTTGGCATGTAGACAATGGATCAGGGGTTTCCGAGGTTTTGACCCTCGCTGGGGCTTGATAGCAAGTCCCTCCTCCAGAGAGATAAATAGGAAGCTGAAAATTATTCTGGGGCCCGCTGGAGCAAAATATGATATACTGTATATCCTTGAATAAGACCCCCCTCGAATAACTCCTCCCCCTTGAATAACTCCCCCCTCAAATACTCTGATGAAAAAATAACCCCCTCCCTCGAATAACTCCCCCCTCTTGAATAACTCCCCCTATGGGTGAAAAATATGCTACATATTTTACCAAAATGATTGATGAAAATACAAAATAATTTTAACGTATGGCAGCTTCAGCAGATACATAGCGTGTATGCAATGTATTTTTTTGTATGCAACACACCTTTTTGTTGTTGTTGAACTGTCAAATAGCTGGATTACATGAGTTGACAGAAAGCATTCATACAATGACTTAAGTCCAAGTTTTCTGAGGAAAAAATAACTCCATCCCTTGAATAACTCCTCCCCCTTGGATAACTCCCCCTCAAAAGCTCTGATGAAAAAAAGCTCCCCTGGGATCTTATTCAAGGATATACATTAATGGCAAAATTGATAAAAGGGAGCAAAATTTAGCGATGGAACTTGAGTAAAAATTAGAGATTAAATGTTAAAGTTTGACCTAGATACAGCGATAGATGGAGCGTTTGTGGAGGGCTCATGGGATAGTAGTCTCGGGATAGAAAGATGTCTGAGCAGCCCTCCCCCATTAGACCGCCGCAACGGGTCTACATGCCAAGCGGTTTACATGCCAAGCGGTTTACATGCCAAGCGGTTTACATGCCAAGCGAGCCTACATCAATGTGTTCCCAGCTGAGCATACAAACATCTTACCGAGAAAATGAAACTACGCTAATCAGAAGTGGCTCCTATCTTTTCAACAGCGCCATTTCCTTACGCCATTTTTTGGCGTTATTCCACCGCAAATGTCGTCTACATTTGCCAACCTACAGCGGCCATTCGATGTGACGCGATGCACGAGTTGTGTATTGGGCAGCCAGAAAAGGAATTAGTCATGTTTATGTATTGCTCTCATTGCTGGATGCGGTTTCGTTACTTGACAAGTGGCAAGTGTCGATATCCTGTTATGTTGCGATGGCCTTACACACAGCAGTTGACAACGAAACCAAATGTCAACTGGTTCCCATCCCAATTCAAAGCTTGTCGATGAACCGACGAAAGACGTTCAGATGCAAATCCAACCATACCATGTTGCAAGTGTAGCTGTAATGTTGAAATATCGTGGTATGTGCATTGTATTTACAAGGCTGGCATGAAGTATATGTTTTTACAATAATGCGTAGTGTTACTCATCTGCAAGCTTTGAATTGGAATGGGAACCAGTTGACATTTGGGGTCGTTGTCAACTACTGTGTGTAAGGCCACTGCCGGAGAAATGTCAAGCGGCTGGGGCATGTTTTTTCAGCGACACTTGACATTTTTTGAAAAAGTAGCTTTTCTAATTCTCATTGCACTTGACACTTAGAGAGTTTAGACCCGTGCCCTGGTTCCCATGGCATCGGTGCAATTTGTTGCAAATACATGTTTCTGGACATTTTCCCGCTTTAGTTGATTATATGCGCATGTAGAGCTGTCGTGGCTTAGTTTTAAGTAGTTTCTCACTTGTCGAGTGCTCGGGTGTGGGTGTTTTTGTGTAAGGTTTTTTTTTGTCTATTTACAGACATAAACGTCAGAGTTTTTTTGGAGAAATTTCGGTGTGTGTTTTTTAAATCTCAAGAAAACAGCTCGCTGTTGTTTTTTCTGCGAAATTTTTTAAGAAACATACAACGTAAACATAGGATTTCATCAACCTAACTATGTGTCTCAAATTTGAATAGGTAAATGTCATTCACCAATATCGGTTTAGTACGCCATTCCAAATTGTGCGTGCAAATCGCACATTAGCAAACTCACTCACTAACACTTAACACTTGATGATAAAGTTATTTATAAATACCCCATTTAGTATGCTGTTTGAAGTGATTAAGTATAGTTATTCATGTTAATAGTTAGGCACATATTTATCGTATTTCCTTAAATAACCACAGGGGCCACTTCAAAACCCCGTAAAATGTCATGCAAAGTGTCAAAAGTCATGTAAAATGCCCTGTCAATCAATTATTTGAAAGTTTTAAGTTGAAATGTGTTTCAACTTTCTTCCCAATCAGATAATCTTAAGAGCAGAAACTATTCCACCATTATTCAAGATCAGCATTCGCGATTGAATGCTCTTATGCAAATGTCTGTAGTTCCTGTTTGTTCTGTGTTGGGAGAGCGCCATAAAAAATGGCGCCAGCGCCAAGAATAGATATTTTGAAAAAATCCATGTGGACATTGACTGCCATGTCTAGTGATTAACGATGGCAAAAAAAGATTCGAAAATTCGAAAATATTTTCGAATTTTCGAATTTTTTCATAATTTTCGAATTTTTATTTCACCCCTGGAAAAAACACTTAAAAATCGATTTATTTTTTAAAACATTCGAATGTTTTCGAATTTTTCAGGTAATTCAAGGCTACAAAACGCAGTCTTAAGTTCAGCGTGCTGAATAAAGCGACAATTGATATGCGGTGGGTCTGAAAAAGTTTCATGTAATGAAAAAAACACATTAGAAAAACATTGAAATGGCGTCGATGGCGCAGCGTGGACGCCATCAATACCGTTTAGGAGTGCACGGAGCCACCCGAACAAAGAACAGCGGCGCTCTACTTCCGCGTATACAAATGCCGGTTCATCCAAAAAATCGCTCGCGGGTCTTCCGAGGGGCTTTCACACAAACACTTTTGGAAGGCATTCAGCCCCAAATGGTGCCCCCCCTCGTTTAACCCCCTCAAAATTTCCACTCTGAAAAATATACTCCCCGGGGGTAATTCGTGGAAATACGGTAATTGTTTCTACCATTTGTCATGTTAAAGTGACGTGAAACTGTCATGTCATGCTTCATTTACAGTGAAATTAAGGTTAAAAGGGGCTCCAAACATGAAAACAGTCCAAATACTGTGTTTTAAGCTTCAAATTCAATACTTTTCTAAAAAAATTCGAAAATTGCCAAAAAAGATTCGAAAATTCGAAAATTAAATTCGAAATTCGAAAATTAATTTGGTAAAAAATTCGAAAATTCATTTTAGAAAAAACACTTAAAAATTTAAATACTTTTTTCTGGGAGGTTTGCCATCGTTACTAGTGATGTAAAAAAGCACCACAACTTTGGCGCCAAGCGTCAAGAGCGTCATGACGTCATCGTAAATAAAATAAAAATTTTTTCAAACAAAAAAAAAAGAAAAACGTTTCAGGAAAAAACATTCGTCACTTGCACGTGACTCCGCCTTTTTCTTTTTAAATTTTTTTTTTCTTTTTTGTTAACGTGAATACGTAAGTATCCTGTTCGCGCGTTATCGACTAAGACATAAATAATTTTGGGTGCATACATTGCGGTCCGCCGAGTATACTAAGCGCCAATGTCACCAAAGCAAATTAGCGCCAAGCGCCAGCGCCAGGCGTTTTGTTCCTGGCACCATGCCAAAATAGCACCATGCCAAAATAGCACCATGTCAAAATAGCACCATGCCAAAATAGCACCAAGCCACAAAATCGCCATGGCGCTTTACATCGCTAGTCGTGTCAAAGCAAAAAATGTCCCATGCTGTCTTTGGTGCTTAGTTAAATTTTCGTTTTGAACTATTGGCGCATGGCGCCAATATTTTGGCGCTTCATGCATGACTAAGTACTATTTGTGTATACCGAGTGAAGCGCATACTTTGCGCAGAATCCTACCATAATTTAATCAATAAAATCTTGCGATTAATTTTGTAATTAATTTTTCCATAGTAAAAACGAAATATTATGGTGAAAAATACTGTGTAATTTTTGGTTTATTATTCAGATTGGTTATGATAGGTTTCCATACTAAGTGTGATTTCCGCCAAGTACCGTATTTCTTCTAATAGAATAGCGCCGTTCTATTTTTTTCGTCAACTTTTTTACCTGCCGTTCTATTTTTTTCACCCATTTTTCACACATTTCTCAGAAATGAAGCTTGAGCAAAATTCAATATCAGAGCATCAATTTGACATTTTATATCTATTTGACTGCATAAGACATTCTCTCCATCCATATTTCCTTAATTCTTGTGTTTGGCACACTCCCAACATAATCTCTAGCTGCCGTTCTATTGGCGGTGCTGTTCTATTGGAGGGTGCCGTTCTATTGTTTTCGTGACCGCAAAAACATGCCAAAACCTGCCGTTCTATTGAAGGTGCCGTTCTATTGGAGGTATGCCGTTCTATTATAAGAAATACGGTATACAATATTCCATCACATCACTGTTTAGTGAATGTATGCCATGTGTTGAATAGTGATGTCATATAACCATGCAATCATGCAGCTTATTGAATTTCAAAATTCACAATTCGAGTGGCTTGACTATGTGACTGCGCAATTTCATTCTGTAAACTGATTTAGTTTGGAAACTGAACATTTTGCTTTTGAATAGGATGGTATTTTTTATGACATTTTTAGAATGCATCGCGTGATTGAGTATGTACACTTGTCATTGAACAGAGTTGTTACAAGTACTTAACTTTTTTTAAAGTAAAACTACATGTAAAGTTGTTTTTTTTACTCACCCCTGGATATTAAAGTAAATTTTTTACCTTTACACTGCGTAAAAGGTGAGAAAACGTAAAAAATTGTATTTTTACTCAAAGAAAACGTAAAAGCGACAAATAGTTTTTCGACTTTTGTACCGATGAAAACGTAAATAAAAGTGAATGAAAGTTTGTGGGAGTGGGAGTTGCCGCTCTCCCTCCTGTTGCAATTTCGAATATTTCCGCTGCCATTTTCGCAGCTGATCAATTTGTTTGAGTCATTTTTACTTATTATGCACCCCATTTATTTTTTGAATTACGTTTTCTGTACTTGCGTACTTTCACAAAGTACGCGTAGATGTGAGTACAGGTATTTTTCGGAGGTAACTTGAATGTATCTACTCAGTACTCGAGTATAGGTATATTTCTAGTAAACGTAATTACGTTTTAACAACTGTGTCATTGACTACATAATTTTTTTATGACTACATACTTTTTGACTACATAATGATCTACATCATTGACTACACAAGTACACCATTTTCCAAAGGAATTTTTCCGAATTTCATGTTTTCAGTTTACAAAGTCAGCTTTAACTGTGCGAGTTGTCACTTTGAATCGGACAATTTAGAAGAATCTTCAACTATTCTATGCTACAAGTGTCTTCTCTGCTAGTTAAGATTCCTTTGATGCCATATCCCGAAATTCCGTTGTGCTTCTGAATGTGTTGTAATTTAGATTTCTTTAGGTATTTTGTACAGGAAAATTAATGGACCGGTAGATAACAGGAAAAATATATTTACCTAGATTAAATCAGACTGAATACAGGAAATTACGTGCCAATTGGGCACCTTGTCACTCACTATTATTTATCACTAAAAACGAAAGCGGTTTCCACTGTGATACAGAAAAAAAACACTGTCTGTGTTTTTGTCTAGGAATATACTGAGTATACCTGTAGTACAATTGTATGGTTTTATTATCAAGCTTTTACTGTAATTGAAGTCTGGCCTGTTCAAATGGATCAAACGATACATGTCCTATAAGGGTAGATTGCTGTGTCTATTTGTAATTAATTTTTTTGTGCTGTCACAAAACAGACAGCTCAATGAGTCTTCAAAAGTATTTTTCACTGCTGGGCCCAAGAAAATGTCAAATGTGAATGCAAAGAGGAAAATGTCATGGAAAAAATAAACAGAATTTGACATTTTACATGACTTTTAAACTTGACATTTGTGACTTTACAGGGTCCTAGATTTGCACTAGGATGCCACAATTGTGTGTGTATATATTTTTCACTGTTTTGAAATATTTTTGGTTAAAATGCCAACACACAATTATTTTTAAAGACATATATAATAAATAAGTACATCCATTTGGGCAGACATTTTGCACTATATTATGAGAAATCTAGAAAATCCCACACACACATTACAAGTAGATAAATAGGTGTGAATATTCACAACACAACTTGAATATCAGAGCAAAGTGTGTGTTGAGTGAGTTCTGATATGAAAATGATAGTGGAAAGGCTGTATTAGGGATGGAAAAAGACATCTTGTTAATGACCCTGTCTTTAAGAAAATAAGTACTGTAAAAAGATTTATTTTTAAAAAAGACTGTCTTTTTTAAAATCTTCAAGATAGAGTAATAAGTCAACAATACAGGTAAATATATATAAGACAAGTGATACTTGTAATATTGCATATAGCCATAGAATGGCTGTGGAGCTATGGGTTAGAAATATAAGTAGTGATGTCTGCCAAAAACATTTCTATGTACCTATACCTCATTTCATCAAACATTTGTGAATTCAAGTGAAATTGGGCAAGGAATAGTGCAAAAATAAGCCATAAAACAGCCATAAAACCAATGAAAAAAAACACAAATGTCAATTTATGTCTGAAATTGCATACTCATGCACAAAATATCGCAAAATACCTAGAACTTAAATTTTTCGCTGATGATCTTTTCAAAAAGACGTTCTTGATGTTTGTGTCTTTAAAAAAATGTATTTTAAAAAACATTTAAAAAGATACTGGGCATCCCGATGCTATATATAATGCCACTTGTCTCACTCAGCATAACAAGTGCACAGCACTACACGATTTCCGTAATGCACTGCTCTGAACTCAAACTGAGCACTTTCCAATGGAATATACCGGGTTCCATCTGAATAAATTAAGACTAGTTTTTTAGGTTCTTTTTGTGACGTTTTACATGGCTTTCAGTATGGCGAGTTTTGTGCACAGTGACTGTGACTTTATTCATGGAAAAACGGTAACATTCATCGTATATCGGTATGTATATATGCATGTATGTAACATGTACATAGGTATGTAATCTCATGGGGCATTAAGCCCTCTCTCTTTAGTGTGTTGTTGCTTCAATACACCCGGGGGTTGTAATTGAACCCGGTAATTTTGATGGAGTCGGGTTTTTTATAATTGAGGCACTTGTTTTTTTTTTTGCCCGATTTAATAATTTTTAGAGTATTTTTTATATGAACCGTGTAAACTTGTCCCTCGAATAATTATTTTTTTATCATGTTAATAATATACCGATGTCAGGATTAGTGATGTAAAAAGCGCCATGGCGCTTTCGCATGCGAGCGCCAAGCGCCAATGGCGCCAGAGAATTTTCAAAAAAATAGGTTTATGTTCCAACGGTCCACTCTCAGGGGGGTTACCAGGGGAAACACCTTTCCGTGTAAAGTAGTGGGGGGTGTCGTGTACACCCCTCAAAATTTCGATCAATTCCCCCAACAGTTTTAGTTTGGCAGCCCGTTATATTAAACAAACACGGGGTGCCAAACCTCGCGTGCACAGCGATTTTTTCAAAAAAAATTCATGTTTACGGCGACCCACACTCAGGTGGGTCGCCGACCTCCCCCAGCCCGTATATAGTAGTGGGGGGGTTTCGAGTATATGGCCTCAAAATTTCGAATAAATCCCCCCACTACAGTTAGAGATATGGGCTCCGGCACTGACTCAACTTTTGGGTGCCAAACCTGGCCTGTCTGCTGTTTACATTTAGGTATACTGGGCGGACCGCATGCTATGCATTGTTTCTGAAGGAAACACTCCATCATGACGTCATCGTTAATAAAATAAAACTTGTTCAAGCAAAAAAGAAAAGAAAAACCATTTCAGGAAAAAACATTCATCGCTTGTACGCGACTCCTCCTTTTTCTTTTTAAAATATTTTTCTATTTTTTAAAGTGTGTGCAGAAGTATGTTTATCCTTCTGGCGCGTTAAAGACTAAGACATATGTAATTTTGGACGCATACTTTGCGGTCCGCCAAGTATACCTTAACAGCAATCCCGAAAAATTCGGGAACCCGACTCAAGAATAATTTCGGATCGGGTCGGGTCAAGTTTTGAGCCGCCGCTGCGGTGAGCTAACAATGCAGGCGGCATGTTAACAAGCTTACCGCTTACATATTTTGTACATATGTATGTATATAGTAGGTATATGGGCAGTGCACAAATGCACTGCTGTGCATTGTCTTTTTTATTAGAAATAGATGTTTTTCGGAGAATTTTTAGTAGGTAGATTTTTTTGTGTTTTTCAAATATCCGTGAACATGAGTGCTTTTTAAAGTGTCTGGGAGTGGTCATGGCTTGAAACTATAGCTGACCACGTTGTGAGTTATAGTCATTTTACACGTTTTACGACCGGTGAGTGTAATTTTTACAACGATCATTTTTTTAAATAATACAAAAACATTTAATGCATCGAAATGTTCGTCCAGATTTACACACCATAACCTTCATTCTTCCCAAATTACAGAAAATGCCCTTTAAAAACAACCAAAATGAATCGGGCACTTTTTTGTTCAATAAAACCTAGCTTGATCTCAAAACAGGTGCTCGGCATTCAAATGGAAAATTTAGAATAGATCGCGCGCGGACAACAGCTGCTTTCAAGCGATCTGGAACCAATTCCAAATTTGGACAAATGCCAATAGTAAATACCGTATTACCTCGAATTAACCCCCCCCTTGAATTAAACCCCCCTAAATTTCGGCTGAGGAAATAATAAACCCCCCCCCCCTCGAAATACCCCCCCTAAGATTGAGTGTAACGTGACAAATACCGCAGTTTGTGATCTGTACAATGCAGAACACACGTTAAAACTGATGATTAAGTGACGTTAGGGAAGGGTTTTTGTGTATACCGTATTACCTCGAAATACCCCCATGGGGGTTTATTAATTCGCCAGCAAAATTTGAGGGGGGGTTAATTCGAGGGGGGGGTTTATTCGAGGGGGGGTTTTATTATTTCCTCAGAAATTTTCGTAAGGACCGTAGTAAATAGTAGGCATTTTCATACCCAAAACAGGTAAAAAATGTGTCCAAACAGGATATATTTGGACATAAAAACGTAGATAGCTACACAAACTAGTCTATGTGTAGCTGCAATGTAAATTAACAGTAATATACATCATGTACATTGCATACATGACGTATTTATTAAACTCGACGGACATAATAGAAGTCAATGGTCTGAGGAATTTTCGTACAACTGCGTATATTCTTAGTTGGCACACGTCCAAGTTACCGTTTGCTAGAATGTTACCAAGTATGAAAGACGCAGGATTTCCGTCAGCGTCAACAAAAATGGCTGCGGAATGCGATTAAGCGACCGCAATTGGTCGCTGATGGCAGCCCACACACGAGTTGACACTTGTGTTGACTTAATTGCATTCTGCGGTCATTATCGTTGACGCGAACGGAAATCATGCGTCTTTTACTTCGTTCGTATAAAACGCAACAGTAACTTGGACGCAGCGGTAAGTTCATACGTAATTTTTTGAATGAATTTGTCGGGACTGCGACGATAAGATCTTACGTAAGACCTAACAATCCGACTTTCTATAACGATTTGTCTATCAAATTCACATCGTTATCGCATAAAAAGTAGGATTGAATCAAATTTATCGTGAACCGAATGGAATCCGTCCATTCAAGTTCGAATAAAAAAACATTCGTCATTGGTAACGAAGGGCCGAATCGCTGATTCGTTTCATGTCCGCCGAGTTTATGTACGTGACGTACATCATTCCGAATGGGGGGGGTATTTCGAGGGGGGGGGTTATTAATTCCCCAGCCCATTTTGAGGGGGGGTTTATTCGAGGGGGGGGGTCAATTCAAGGGGGGGATAATTCGAGGTAATACGGTATACAGTTCTATATGCGTATAAACACATATACATCAATGTAATTGTTCGATTTTTCTACGTCTGCGTACGGGGAATTTCCGATTATTTCTGGCGAAATAATAGACCCCCCCCTCGAATAAACCCCCCCTCGAATTATCCCCCCCTCAAATTTTGCTGGCGAAATAATAAACCCCCTGGGGGTATTTCAAGGTAATACGGTATATAAAAAAGCAAATTGAGGATTTAAAAAACAGACAATTGAAGAAAAGTGGAAGTATTTATATGCCTAGAATTGTTCATGGGAAAATATATAACTAGGTAAATGCGCGCAAATATTTTTGTGGTTATGTCCAATATCAAATCATTTAAATGCGACGGTATGTGATGTAATTCGTTATCCATTTTATTTCAAAATTGACATTCATACATCCATGCCATACATTATGCCATGCATGTAAATATTAGAATTAACGCATGTTTAAATAGCAGGTGCATATATTTTTCTAACTTTTTTAAACATTTGTGTTTGACAAAATTTGGAACCGAGCCCTGGGGTGCAACTAAGCAACTGATGCATGCAAAAATGGTTGTATTTGATGAATTCTGAAAATAATTGGACGGTGCTTTTTCCCAGGACCGGATTTAACATTTTCAAAAGTGTAATTTTTTACAGGAGAATAAGTTTATAAACATCCCTTGAATAAAGTGATAAAGAAAACAATATTTTCTATTTTCCGTTCGAGGTTTAATTCGAGGGGGGTTTATTATTTCGTCAGAAATTTTTGTAAGGATCGTAGTAAATACCTAGAAGGCCCTGCGTACCCAAAACAGGTAATACATGTGACCAAACAGGATATATTTTGACATAAAAACGTAAATAGATAGCTTCACAAACTAGTCTATGTGTAGCTGCCATGCAAATTAGCAGTAATAAATACATCTGGTACATTGCATACATGATGTACATCATTCCGGAGGGGGGTATTTCGAGGGGGGGGTATTATTTCCCCAGCCCATTTTGAGGGGGGTTAATTCGAGAGGGGTTTATTCAAGGGGGTAATTCGAGGTAATACGGTATTTGTAATTATGGAAGAAATTTTAAAAAAATTTAGAGGAGTATGGATAACATGTATACAAAAGTTTGTCCCAAAACATGTCAAATGCGCTGCCCCGGTATTTCCAGAATGGGCAATAATATACAGTTTATATGTGGGCATTTTATACAAATGTATGTAGCTGCACATTTTATTGCATGCCACACAATGTGCATACATCCTTTTAGCTCGAAATGATTTATTCTACATTTTTAAGGTATTTTAAGGTGAATCGCACGTAACCTACATACCCTAAATCCTCGAATAAGACCCCAGGGGAGTTATTTTTTCCTCACCTCGTAAACAGGGGGGGGGGGGGGTTCAAGGGGGGTTATTCGAGGGGGTCTTATTCGAGGATTTGCGTTAGGTAAGAATGTTTTTACTGGTAAACATTCAGAGGTTGTGCATCAGTTTCCAATGAACAATTGTGTATTTTTTTAATAAATACTTTTGATTTAACTACCAGCATATTTATTTGGATGTATAGAAAAGTTTATTAAGTATGGCTAACAATGGCTTGATGCAAACAAAATATCTCACACAGACGCCATGGGAAATAACATTGTATTTAAATGTGTATATTTTGGTATGGACACAGAAAACTATTTACTATTCAAAATCACTTTAAATTTCACATGTTGGAATTCCAACAATTATAATAATATATAATTACAATAATAATAATAAAAATCACATGAATACCATTCCCCTTAAATTTGACGCAATAAACCAAAATAAATGCCATGAACCCCAGAATCAGAGACAACCTTAAAGGGTGTCTCGCACCTTTTTACTGCATAATTCTCTATACAATTGATTGCACCTCTGCAGAATTTTGCACAGCAATGAACCTTGAAGGTTCGGTGGTCAAATACAGGGTGGGAGAGCTTTTTAGGGTGAGTTCACTACAGTACACTTTTTTCTAGAAGGTTTGCCATTGTTACCTGTCACTCTACTTACAGGTGCCAATCCCAAGCCCTGTAAAGTGTAAAGTAAAGTGTCAATTGTAAAGTCAAATGCAAAGTCAAATGTCAATTGTCATGCAACATTCAGTAATAAAATCTTTTCTTTTTTGTTTTGATTGACACTTTACTTTACATTTGACTTTACATTTGACACTTTACTTTACACTTTACAGGGCTTGGGACTGCCCCCAGAACTGAACTTTTGAACTTTTTCACCATCAAATTCACTAGTTAATGTGTTTTTGCCTATTTTATGCTACCTATTTTGAATATTTTATCCCAATTAGTATTTCTCTCCCTTTGGTTCCTTTATATCTTGAAAAAGCCTATTTAAAAACCTGTTTGAAATACGTTTTCTGTACTCGCGAACTTTCAAAAAGTACGCGAGTAAGTGAGTACCGGTAATTTACGCAGTACTCGAGTATCCGTAATTGTCGAGTAAACGTAAATACGTTTCAACAACTATGCAAACAAATCACCCACCCCAAAGAGCCAAAAAATTGTCGAAAATTCACCAAAATTTCCAGAAATTCGACGACATGCATGGTTCATGCAGTTCGTGGTGCAGATGCAAAGAAAATTCTGTGATAGAATGTACAAAAATACAATGTATTCAGATGGGCATGGGGTGCTTGGATGCCATGGGTAGACGGAGAATAGGTTTGTTGTTGTTAAAAAAACTTTTTAAAGGGGTGCGGTCCTGAAAGCTAGACACTATATTCGGCGGACATGATACTCTGCCCTCGCACTCATTTATGTCTTACGTTGGAAGCGTGCCAATGATGATAAAGCATGCGATTTTTGTATAAAAAGATGAAGAAAATCATTGTTGTGAATAAGTTAACGTTTAGGATTATAACGACGATTACTTTTTTCAACTTTTTATGAAAATCGCATGCGTCAATAAATAGTTGGCAGGCTTCCAGCGGGAACCACGTGTGCAGGGTGTAAAGTGACTAGAGTGAAGTTTACTACACACGCTAGGTGTCAACTGTGTCCGCGTCAATTCAGATTTTAGTTGACGGGTAGAAGGATGTGGATTTCCAAGTACATATGCGGTGATGTGGAAAATGAATTAATATTGGTAGTGCATTTGAACATAGTTCAGCGACTGGTCAACTAAAATCTGAATAGAAACAATCGGCCCAGTTGACACCCGATGTGATTGTCAACTACGTATTTAGCGTGTGTGAGGCAACAGCAAGGCAGGAGTTTTGGTGTGCCAGTGTTTTGCTTCTAGCGCCAATATTGTGCACGTTTCCGCAAATTTGTTCCTGATCAAGGTAAAGGTCGAGCATTTCCCGTATAAATAAGTAAAGAAAAATAGAATCGTTGACCCCGACTAATGTAGAACAATTATATACCGTATTTCCTCGAAATACCCCCCTCGTTTGACCCCCCCCCCCCTCTCGAGACCACTATGAAACAATCACCCCCCCCCCTCGAAATACCCCCCCCCCGATTGAGTGTAAAGAGAACGTACATGACAAATACTGCTATTTGTGTTCTGCGTAGTGCAGAACACACGTTAAAACAATGTCGTAATCACGTTAGAACAGTGTTTATACCATCTACGTACTACTATTAGTCTACAGGAGTCTATTGATGCATTTTTCTACCCCAGTGCACATCACAAACGACGATTTTGTACTAGGATTTGAAAAAATTTCTGGCGAAATAATAACCCCCCCTCGAAATACCCCCTCGTTTAACCCCCCCACCCCTCTCGGGACCACTATGAAACAATCACCCCCGGGAGGGTATTTCGAGGAAATACGGTAGTTTAAATTATCAACGCGTAAAGTTTATTCAGATGAGTTTGTGAAAATCATCGAAAATTAATTTAAAAAATCAAATTTCCGCACCAATTTTCAGCATTTAGCCAGCCAATTTTCATCAAAGGCAGGGGCTCATGCACCTGTCACGAATTGGGAAACTACGTGTGTCAGAGAATGGACCCATTTCCAAAACTGGGCGATGGTGAGTTGACAAATCGTGAATTGAGTTGACATTTATCGTGGAATTACAAACTGCCGTAATTTAGAGCCAAAATTTGAAAAACATGGGCAATGTGGAAAAGGTATAAATACTCAGCGGACGCGATATTCTGCCCTCGCACCCATTTATGTCACACGTCGGAAGCGTGCCAATGATGATAAGGCGTGCGATTTGTGTATGAAATATGAACAAATCATTGTTGTGAATGAGTTAACATATAGCGTTATGACAGCGATGACTTTTTCAACTTTTTATGAAAATCGCATGCGTAAAAAATCGTTGGCACGCTTCCAGCGGGAACCATGCGAGCAGGGTGTTAAGTGAGTGGAGTATATCAATATTGTCATGTGCCTGAACGGGGCAGGCCGGATACGCACATCTGCCCGTTACGCACATTTGCCCGTTTTTTTCACTTGACACTTTTTCAATTGATTTTCAGATATGAGTAAAGTGAAAAAAAGTTGCGCAATGACATAAGTGAACTTTTTTCACTTCACTCATATCTGAAAATCACTTGGAAAAGTGTCAAGTGAAAAAAACGGGCAAATGTGCGTAACGGGCACATGTGCGTATCAGTGCACCCCCGTGCCTAAACATGGTTCGCAACTAGGGTGTCAACAAAAACTTTTTGGCGGAAAACGGAAACGGAAACGGAAAAATTTTGGCACTTGCCGGAAACGGAAAAATTTTTGGCACTTGCCGGAAAATGGAAAAATAAAAGGCCGGAAAACGGAAACGGAAAAATTTGCTGAAAGTATGCCGGAAACGGAAAAAATTTGCTGAAATTATGCCGGAAATGGAACAAATTTGCTGAAATTTTGCCGGAAACGGAAAAAAATTTGCTGAAATTTATCTGGAAATAAAATTTTTGGCAGAAATCTCACCAGAAATAGAAAAAATTCACATAATTGAGAACCTGCATGCAGGTTTACCAGTTTGGCTACAACAGAAAACATAAAATTGAGCTAGAAAGTGGAAACAAGTTGGAAAAACAGACAATTGAACTGGAAAATTTAAAAAAGCTGGAAAAACTGAAAATTTAGCTGGAAAACGGAAAATGAGCCGGAAAAACGGAAACGGAAAAAAAATTTAGCAGCCGGAAAACGGAAACGAAAACGGAAAAAAATTTGCCTGCGGGAAGCGGAAACGGAAAACGGAAAGTTGATACCCTATTCGCAACCCATCAAGGGAGTATGGCGCCTTTAATTAAATAAAATACCCAAAATCCAAAACTTTTCACAGGCGTCTACCTTCTCGTGGGCTATTCGAGAAACGAAACGGAATACATCAGAAAGTCAATTCCCGATAGATTGCAAGTTGACGCGGGTTACGAAAGAGATTCTACGGCAGTTGCCCATGATATAAAAAGTCAACTGCAACTTTATTATGATAGATTAAAGCCGGAGGTTGGTTTGGAATGGAATTTTATTTCAAAAATTTATTGAGATAATTTGGGCTGACAGATTTGAGTGTTGCTATTGTTGTATTAAATATAGATGGGCGGTATTTTTTCAAGAGATCTGGTATCCAAATCAGATTTTTTGTTTTTCACAATGAACACAGTGAACACAGTGAATGAATTTAAAAAAAAGCTTTTTCTGTGGTCGGATACCTTGAAAAAATTGTCAAAAAAATTACCGCACCACCTTTTCTCATCGCGATGAACACAAAAATCAACCCCCCACACCCCCAAAACACCCCCCCCCAAAACAAACCCCCCCAGGACCTCGAATGCCGTTTCCGTTTGGAAGCAAACGGCCCGCCAAACAACGTGATATTCTACATGGAAGCAAAAGTGCACCCCCAAGGAAACACGAGCGTGAGCAAAGACTGGATGAGGGGCGGGCCGGAAAAGCCATGTTTGGATACATTGACGAAATTGGTCGAGTCTTTTCATAGGTTGGAATGGGGGGGGGGGATTTTTCGAGGATTTTTTGATGGGTGGGAAGTCGAAATTTTTTTACAGACATTAGGGTTCAAACAAGATTGACTTTTCGGGATCGAGATTGGGATTTCAAAAGTTTCGGGATCGGGATCCGTTTTTTGAGATTTCGGGTTCGGGATCAGGGTGTTGGGATCGGGACCACCAAATCCCGAATTTTCTCGGGATTCGGGATCGGGATCCCGTTTGAACCCTACCAGGCATTTTAATGGGGGCGGGCATTGGCGAACGAGCATTTTCGGGCAAAAAAATAGATTAAAAAACTCGCAGGGGCGGCGCTCCGCGCTACCAAGTACTATTATCCACTGTGAAACATCTACAAATGTTGGATTTATTGCCAAAGCCGAGTCCAGATTTTGCAGTCAAATTTCATGGTGATATTTCTTCCGCTGCCAGATTATTTTTAGAACTATCTTTATTAATGTTTTTCAATTTAATTTTTGGCATTAGATGAGATTATCAGTTCAATAGAATGTACCTGGGGTCAAATCGCTAGTTGAGAAGTAAAAAAACCTTAGTATCTATAAATGAGAAGTAAAAAGTTAAACATAAATTTATATTTAAGTGAGAAAAAACGCAAGTAAAAAGTCTTAAGAGTTCTTTTTTCACTTGCCATTTATCTTTTAACTTTTTACTGCTCATTTCACTTCTCACTTGTAGATTTACTTTTTTGCATTTATAGGTACATTGTTTTTGTTCTTCTCCACTTGCCAAATTGACCCTAGATACCGTATTTCTTTGAATAGAATGGCGGTCTCCAATAGAAGCGGAAAACCGCTGGAATTGCGCCAATGTGCCTACACACACTAGTTTTCACCGTGACTTCGTGTGAAAACTGAAATTTTTTCAAATGCAAATTAAAAATCACGGTTGAATGATTTGATTTTATTTAAATTTGAGTTTAAATAAATGATAGTTAAACTTTGAAAACTTTGAAATTTGAAAACTTAAACACATAAAGCATACAAAATGAGTAGGTTGAATGTCGCCATGTGGCCATTTCAGTTTTCACATCGGTCACGGTGAAAACTAGTGTGTGTAGGGCCAATCTATCAAACATTGGCCCTACACACACTAGTTTTCACCGTGACTTGTGTGAAAACTGAAATGGCCACATGGCCACATCCAGCCTACTCTTTTTGTACGCCATATGAGTTTTAGTTCTCAAATTTTCAAAATTCAACTTTCATTTATTAAAATTTAAACTTAAATAAATCAAATCATTCAACCGTGTTCATAAACTCGCATTTGAAAAAATTTCAGTTTTCACACGAAGTCACGGTGAAAACTAGTGTGTAGGCACATTTCAGTGGGGGCCGTTTTTGAGTGACTTTGGTCCACAATTTGATGCTTTTATAAGATAAAATGTTTTATAAATTGATACTCGATGCATCTGTGACATAACATTATCAAAAATCTTGGCATAGCTTGAAAGTTTCTGAAAAAATTGTAAAATATAAGGGTGGCTTCAAATAGAACGGCCGGTAAAAAAGTTGACGAAAAACATACAAGGGCGCCCTTCTATCGGATGAAATACGGTAATTCCGTATGTACAAAGCCGAGTTTCCAGTGTAGAAGTTTGATGACATGAAAAAAATCTTGGTTACCACAAATCGTCGAATAATGATTTTAATTATGTATTTGAAACAAAATTAGTATACACTACCGTGCAGAATAGTTGAGACTTTTTGCGCTGCGTGATTAATGTTGCCAGAATTTTGAAATGGTTGATATGCAAAACATTTGAATACTATGCATGGGTACCCTGGGGGGTTGACTACACATGCCCAGGATGACCGCCCCTCAAGTTCAAATCTGCGTATATTCCTAGTGTACAAACATATTAACTCAGTTTGTTCATGTTTCAGAATAGTTGAGACTTTTCTTGTTTTGGGCAGTAGCCACCCAGTATCTCACTTTAAAGTCTATATCCACCTCCTATGTTCATTTTTTAACAAAATTTTCACCATGGCAACTGCTTGCCTGCATCACTGAGCTCTGTGTGCAGCAAGAAACATTCTAAGCATGAACAGCATATGGCAATGCATATATGGAAATGTGGCATTTATTAATTTTTGCTGCAGTTTTGCATCCATTGCCAGCAACTTTGATATGGGGGTAGGCATACTACTGGGTGGGGCTATTTGTTGTGTAAATTTGAGGTTTTGGCATTGCTCTATTAGGGAGAAAAGTTGGCCCAACTGTGAATGAGTAATGTGCAATTATTTTGGATGGAATGAAGATTGAAGTTTGTAAGTGCAAAGAAAGAGAACAAGAGAGAACTTTTGATTGGAAAGAGATATTGAAACAACGTTTTTGTCATATTAATTCTTGCTGTCTAAAGTACAGGGGTGGGCATCTTCAGTTACCGCTGGAAAAACGCGATAGCTTGAGCTACAGTTGAGCTATCACAATGAAATTTTAACACAATAGAGTAGACTCCATAGGACACCTATTCTGAAGTTTGCAACCCAAACGGCCATATTTTGGGTGAGTTGTGGAACACACAGTTTTTAGTGTTGTTTTGTAACTTGACCCCCCTTATCTCGGGACTGGGGGACTATTGGTAATAAAAAGTATTTGGTAGTAGCCCCGACCCCAAAACCCAACATACTCAAAGGGCATCAAAATCGGTCAATGTACGACAGAATGGGATGACACCAATGGCCAGTGACCCCCCCCCCTAAAATGCCACCCTCGATTTATCCTATGGGTGATGCTAAGTCACAAAATTACACTAAAAACTGTGTGTTCCACAACTCACCCAAAATGTGGCCGTTCAGGTTGCAAACTTCAGAATAGGTTTCCTATGGAGTCTACTCAATTGTGTTAAAATTTCATCGTGATAGCTCAACCGTAGCTCAAGCTATCGCGTTTTCCCAGCGGTAACTGAAGATGCCCACCCCTGTATGTTATAGACTGTCCAATAACAAAATTGTCATGCTGCAAACCCCAGTAAAATAAGCGTAAAATATTTAGACACCATTGAAAATTTTGAAGTGCCATAACTTTTGATTGGAATAAGATATTGAACTCATTTCTGTTTTAAATGAATCCTCATTGTCTAAAGTATATGATAGCATGTTCAAAAAATTATTATTCCGTGTCCAAAAACTGGGTCAAATTGACATACGGAATTTAGACATCACTGAACCGACCACAAAAATAGAATCTGCAGGTTGTCCCGATCATTTGAAGTGTTGAATGATTCAAATCAGCCCAGAAATGGTTGAGTTATTAAGCTTCAAAGACACTCATCCAGATTGCCCATTTTTTGTATATTTATTGACCATCTTTTTATAGACCCCCCTTATCTCGGGCCTGGGGGTTTATTTGAGCAAACAAAAATTTTTCGTTGTAGCCCCAGCATCAAACCCCAACATACTCAAACGTCATCAAAATAGGGCAAGGGACAAGAAATTGGGAAGCAAAAACGTGCAGTGGACCCCCAGCCTACTGTTTCTCTATGTGTGAAAAGTCTCAACTATTCTGCACGGTAGTGTATTACTGAAAATTCTGAAGAAAAATAGACAAGTTACAAGTTCTCAAGTCAAAGAATCCTGAACAAGGAAAACTCCGTTAACGTGACAGCAGATACATGACATGTACGCAGTGTATAAATACGTTTTTGTTGTTGTTGAACTGTTAAATACATGGATTACATGAGTTGACAGAATGCATTCATACGATGAATTCAATCCAAGTTTCTGAGGAAAAAATAACTCCCTCCCTTGAATAACTCCTCCTCCTTGAATAAGTCCCCCCTCAAAAAAAATCTGACAAAAAATAACTCCCCTGGGAACTTATTCGAGGATATACGGTAGGTACACTGGAAATTCTAGGCAATGTAAATCGGAATGTTTTCATTTTACCCCCCCCCCACCGATTCTCACTTGATATGTGATAAAATGGTTATACTCGGCGGACCGCAAAGTATGCCTCCAAAATTACTTATGTCTTAGTCGATAACGCGCGAGCTGGATACTTATGTATGCACTTTCATTTAAAAAAAGAAAAACATTCAACTAAGAAGAGAGTCGCATACAGGCGAATGTTTTTTTTCCTGAAACTAGTTTTTCAAATAATTTTGATCTTTTCAACGATGGCGTCATGATAGCGTTTAATTCAGAAAAAAGCCATAGCATGCGGTTCGAAGAGTATGTAAAACACATTTGAGGTTACGTTTTTATATAAAGGTCTTACAAAAAGCCCACAGCTTTGCATATTTTTTAAACTCAACTTTATTTGATCCACTGATATTTTCTTATTTCTAAAGGTGATATATCTTGTGTATGAATTTTGCGCTTCGTGAACTTGGTGCCATGCAAAGTAAAGTATTTGACAAAAGTATTGCACCAAAAATGTAGCTTCCCATAGCACTAAGTTTTAGGGATGCTATAGATGGAAAATTTGTGCTTCTCACTATAAACAATGGTGTCATTTTTGAATATTTATTTATCATATATGTTTGCTCAATTTGCATTGTATTTTTGTATTTGTCCACAATTTGCTTTTTGAATATCGTTCTAGTCAAATAAAAAAATACTGGTTGAAAGATAGTGTCCATTAGAATTTGGAACTGTGCCAATCAAATCCACAACAATAATTTCATGTTTGTTCGTATTTACAACGAGAATATACAAAAGCGCTTTATTCTAGTTTATGACCGGAACTTCGGAAACTGATAAGTAATTATCACTAGTAGATTTGAGTTGACGAGAATGAATAATTTTCAATCTCCGTCTAAAATAGTTGACTCCTCATTCCTGTTAACTCAAATTGCTCAAATTAACCTGATACCGTATTACCTCGAAATACCCCCAGGGGGTTTCTTATTTCGCCAGCAAAATTTGAGGGGGGGGGGATAATTCGAGGGGGGGGGGGGTTATTCGAGGGGGGTTCTATTATTTCGCCAGAAATTATCGGAAATTGCCCATACGCAGACGTAGAAAAATCGAACAATCACATAGATTTATGTGTTTATAGGCATATATTACTGTATATACACAAAAACCTTCCCTAACGTCACTTAATCATCAGTTTTAACGTGTGTTCTGCATCGTACAGATCACAAACTGCGGTATTTGTCATGTACGTTCACGTTACACTCAATTTTAGGGGGGTATTTCGAGGGGGGTTTATTATTTCCTCAGACGAAATTTAGGGGGGTATTTCGAGGGGAGGTTAATTCAAGGGGGGGGGGATGATTCGAGGTAATACGGTATGTAAGTTCCCGAAATAACAGCCGCAAACTAGTGTGCATGGGCTCACATATGAATATAAACGTTTATTACACACAGACGCACAAAGAACTCTAAACAAGTAAATACTTATAATAAAATAAAACAACATCAGGTTTAGTGACATCAGTACAATATTTACACAATTTATACAGGCAAACACTAAAATTACAAACACTAGAAATTTCTAAGCAATTGAAATGCTAAATTTTTGCGGGAAAATTGCATTGCTAATTATAAGGTGGCGAAATACCGTATTACCTCGAATTATTCCACTTGAATTAACCCCCCTCAAAATGGGCTGGGGAAATAATACCCCCCTCCGTAATGATGGACATCATGTATGCAATGTACATGATGTATTTATTACTACTTAAACACCTGTTTACCTCGGTCCGCACCTTTGCGATTTTTTAATAAAAAGTTTTGTTGCTGACCCACCTAACTTTACAGCGAATTTCACCCTATACAAAAAGTAGCCCAAAGAGTTGCCTAAATGCCCATTGGGGCACCCCCCATTGTAACGTCATGTGGGCTATGTAAATGGCCCACACATTTTTTTATACCAAAATGTAGTGATCACCTTGCTCCATACGCGCTTCATTAAATGATTATATTCTGTCAGTCAAGGCCAGAAAACTGCTTGAAAGACAGAAAGGAGTCCTAGCTTAGTGCCAAATGCCATTTCAATGGGTAATTTACAGATAAAAATGAGATTAGGACATTTTCAATTTGTTCTGATTTGTACAGCAGATCACAATCAGCTGTGTTTGTGATCGCTTTTTCTGCTCATGCTACATCTGTTCACACAGAGTATGCTTCTGTCTGAAAGAGAAATCCTCAGGCATTTTTTTAAAACTGACTCGGCCTAAATACAGCATTCCACACAAGAGAATTCAAGGAGCGAAATTTTAAGACAATTGCCCAATTTTCTTTACTACTAATTTTCTTCCTTGGACAAAATATACAAAGTTTTTTTAATTTCACTCCTTGAATTCTCTTGTGTGGAATGCTGTATTTAGGCCACGTCAGTTTTAAAAAAATGCCTGAGGATTTCTCTTTCAGACAGAAGCATACTCTGTGTGAACAAATGTAGCATGAGCAGAAAAAGCTATCACAAACACAGCTGATCGTGATCTGCTGTATAAATCAGAACAAATTGAAAATGTCCTAATCTCATTTCTATCTGTAAATTAGCCATTGAAATGGCATTTGGCACTAAACTAGGACTCCTTTCTTTCTTTCAAGCAGTTTTCCGGCCTTGACTGACAGAATATGATCATTTAATGAAACACGTATGGAGCAAGGTGATCACTGCATTTTGGTAGAAAAAAATGTGTGGGCCGTTTACACAGCCCACATGGCATTACAATGGGGGGTGCCCCAATGAGCATTTAGGCAACTCTTTGGGCTACTTTTTGTATAGGGTGAAATTCGCTGTAAAGTTAGGTGGGGAGGGCAACAAAACTTTTTATAAAAAAATCGCAAAGGTGCGGACCGAGGTAAACAGGTGTTTATTTGCATCGCAGCTACACTTATACGCTAATTTGTGTACAGATGTACACCTATAGCCCAAATATCACCTATTTTCTCACGTTAATCACCGTTTTTGTGTAAGAAAAAGCATATTCTTAACTGTGAATTTCACGAAAATTTCTGACGAAATAATCAAACCCCCCTCGAATAACCCCCCCCCCTCAAATTTTACTGGCGAAATAATAAACCCCCATGGGGGTATTTCGAGGTAATACGGTGAGTTTTTTCGGTTTTCGATCTGGCATGCGTATTCATAGATGGATGCAGTTATTTAAGCTGTTTTTTGTGGATATATAGAAGGTAAGTAATTGTGCACTTAATAACATTTTGTTCATTTTCTTCAGATGTCTTGCAAGAAATATATGTTAATATACATCGTCACCAATTTGATGACACCCAATTTTGAACCCAATGAATTCTATGTGCAGAGTAATTTTGAAATCCAGTGACCCATCCCAAATGTGACCAGTCACTAAGTTTTTGTTCAAAGCCCACTATATACCAAAAAAACAAATGAAATTGAAACCACATTCACAAAATGGCCAAAAATCGTATTTTTACGTAGGTGAAAACTGTCATCGAGAATGTCATTATACATTCAGATTTTCAGTATACAATTTTTGCCACCAAAACCGAAGACTTATTTCGCCACCTAATATTCTAGATCACCATTGAACCTAAAATCGATAATATTCATAGCTATTGAAAAAAAAATTAAAACTAAATCAATAAAAAAAAAACGAAAAATGAATAGAAAAACAAATCATTAGATCCAGATTTTCATCACACGATCAAAAATTTTACACAAAATTATAACACAATTTTTTAACTATTAAAAAACTGAATGACTATTTCCATTGGGAATAAAACTAGCGGATTGGCGAAAATGCATTGCTCTCAAAACGGCGAAACAAAAAGCTTTTACAGCTAATATTTAGGTCTGATCCAGAATTCACTTGAGTATACTCACTGACCGCAAAGTATGCGTCCAAAAATACTTATGTCTTAGTCTTAAACGCGCCAGAAGGATAAACATACTTCTGCACATACTTTAAAAAATAGAAAAATAGGTATTTGCACTTATGCACGCATTTTCACAAAAAAAATGAAAAAGAAAAAGGCGGAGTCGCGTACAATTTTTGTTTTAATCATGATGACGTCATGAAGGTGTTTTGTTCCAGATATAGCGTGCGGTCTGTGGAGTATGGGACCTAGCACCCTGGACGAATGAACATATTCGCAATATAATCGGCGGTTTTAATACTCTGCACCGATTTATGTCTGACGTTGGAAGCGTGCCAATGATAATCAAAGCATGAGATTTTTGTAAAAAGATAAAAAAAGTTAATTGTTGTGAATACATTAACATATTTATAGCGTTATAAAAGCAATGAATTTTTAAAAACTTGTCATGAAAATCTCATTGCTTATTATCATTGGCACGCTTCCAACATGAGACATAAATCAGTGGGAGTGTAGAGTTAGCAAGTCCGCCGAGTATACTGCGAATTTGTTCATTCAAATATCGCGCATAAAATATCGTTAGTAAACTTCCAGCGTGAACCACTTGTGCAAGGTCAGGGGTCTCCTAGGGGGGGGCTGGGGGGGCTGCCCCCCCCCCAAATCGGCCAGCTATCTATCTATCCCGGAGGCCGCTCAGCTATCTATCTATCCCGAGGCAAAATTTTTTGCTACTACCCCAAAAGACCCCCCCCCCCAAATCGCTCAGCTATCTATCTATCTGGAGTGGTTTTTGAGAAATTTTGCCCCAATTTTCGCTCAAAATCACTAATGTTCGCACCTTTTTATAGTTTTTCACCTTCAAAATCGTGCTTTCCGGCTATATACATGGTTATATACCTATTTTTAGCCATTTTATATCTACTTTTGGCTACTTTTAACTGATTATTTGCGATTTTTTCCCCTTTCTGCATTCTTAACCTTGAAAAAGCCTATATATTGTGCCCCCGCCAGCCCCCCCCAGAAACTTTTTCCAGCTATCTATCCCTCGGGAGGAGCGATTTGCTATCTATCCAGCCCCCGCGAGGGCCAAAATCCTGGAGACCCCTGTGCAAGGTGAAAAGTCACTGCAGTATAATTATGGTTCAGACCAGACCAACAAATTTGTCAAGTACAAAAAATGTGCAACTGACGAACTTATTCTTTTCTGCTTAAAAAGTTCTATTAAGTATCAAATGACAATTCTCATGTACTTTTTTCTTAATATTAAAACTAATTATTCGAAAACATGGAGCCATTTTGGAATGATGAGATTATATTCGATCGAGTAGCTCTAAAATAATTTGGAGACCCCTTGTTGGCGACCGCCGGGAGCACTCCCAGACCCTGTCAATGTCAAGTAAAGTGTAATGTCAAGTTAAAAAATGTGTAAAGTTGCCACACAGTGTGGGCTCAAAAGGCTTTGTGCTAGTCAATTTATTTTTATGGGCATTTGGACATCTTATTGGACATTTTAATGGGCATTTGGCATAATGGACAATTTACATGACACTTGCGAGGGTTTAGAAGTGCGACAGACGCCATTCTAATTTTAAAAAATCTACACTCAGCAGTGCCGATTGCTCTATAAACAATAATCAGTTGACAGCCGAAATTTCAAAAACTGGTAAATTGTTTTTAAACACATTTGAGTTTACCAGAATAAGGGGTTTGTCAGCTACTGCTGATGCAAATCAAAAATTGGTCGTTACGGTAAACACAAATATGTTCAAAATAAACAAATAGGTATGTTCAAAACATATTTATCAGTTTTGGAAGTTTCGTTTGTCAACTAGTGTGCGTATGCCGGGGATAGCCGAAGTTTCTGTTCAAAGGTTTTTTTAAACACGTTGTTTAAAAAAACGCAAACATCGAAAACGTTCTCTTATAAAAACCTCAGCCAAATTTTTAGTACTTATGCACTAGGTATTTTGCAATTTTTGCCTGTGATAACATCACAAGTACTGGCATTTCCCTGACAAACCTGTACATGTGACTAACCATATTTGTAAACTTTTGAAAAAAAGACTTTTTTAATAAAAAAACGGAGTCGTTGAAAAAAAAACGTTTTCTACCCCTAGCGCAATATTACGTTTATGTACATCTAATAAAATAGTGGACACACACAACGAAAACACAGGTAACACAACCACAAAAATAAAGAATTTTTTTTGTCCCAACCCATTCTTTGAGGGGCGACTTGATTTATCGTTTTTTAACTGGTGGGATGGCCAATAAACTTTAGAAATACTTGAAAAGTACCCCTGAGAAATTTTCCTCCAGACATTTTAACGGGGGAGTTATCCAGGCTTTCAAATTCGTGTTAAAAATTGGTAAGTTTTTCAATGAGAGTTAATCATATTTATATGGAGGGAGGTTGAAGCATTTTCCAAGCATTTCAAGCGTTTCCCGTAGTGAATTATTTCGGGCAGATTATAATAACTTATTTATAACATTTTCACTGCCCAAAAAATGTATCGGGACGGCTTTTTTAGCGACACTCAAAGCCCCCTCGCATTTGTTAACAACCGTAATTTCGAAAAACTAGTAAACTCTTTTAAACGCAAGCAGTTTGCCTGAATGAAATATGGTTGATGATACCAACAGGTAGTTGACGCTAGGTTCAAACGGGATCCCGATCCCGATCCCGTGAAATTCCGGGATTTAGCAGTCCCGATCCCGATCCCGAAAATTTTCAAATCCCGATCCCGATCCCGAGAAACTCCAAAGTCCGGGATCCCGATCCCGGAAAAATTAGTGGAAATTATCAAAAGTGAAAAAATGACATTTTTGCATGTAAAAATGTGAACGCAAACCCCCAGCGTTCATTTGATGCCACTTTTCTGGCATCCAGCAGTGTTTTGAGACCTTTATGAACAACTGTGGATGCCAGAACATTGGCTAAAAGCTCTATCCCAATACCCAGAAAAATGCCAATCCCGATCCCGATCCCGTGACCCGAATCCCGGCCAATCCCGATCCCGAAATCTCAAAAAAAACAATCCCGATCCCGAAAAGTCAATCCCGTTTGAACCCTAAGTTGACGGACTCGTCATTTCGGTTAACTAAAAAAGTTCATCAGCTTTGGAAATTTCGGCTGTCAACTGGCTAGCGTACTGGCAAAAAGGGAACTGAAATTCAAACCACGTAGCCCATGGTGGCATTAATTAATCCCTCTCTAATTAAAGCGTCCCTCAGTAAATTATACACTTCCAGGGCGTGATCTGGCCGCATGCGCATAATTTGTTGCGCCGCCTTTGCGGGGTTTGGTGTTCTGAAAAAATTTGAAGGTTAATTGGAGGGGTGACATAGAATTTATTGAAACGCGTTTAGCATAGGTTGGGGGTAGCCCCCCAGGCTGTTTGACTATCCCAGGGGTTTAGTGAATTCAGACCCCCTGAGCCCAGCTATCTACTTATCTCTCTGCAGCATTTTTTGATAAGTTTTACCCCGATATTTGCTCAAAATCGCTAATTTTCATGTTGGTGAAAAATGTTCAAATTTGGATATAATATGGTTTCAGGTCGGGGCTAGTTACAAGTCCGAGGAAATTTCGCTACGACCCCCCTGACCTGACCGGACTATAAAAAGGTACTTTTTGCGAAATTTTTGGGTGTCGCCCAGAACATGCAAAATTTGCACATCAATAACTCGGCCATTTCTTGGGCGATTTGGACCGTTCAAAACTTAAAATAATCGGCACAACATGTAGATTCCGTTTTTGTGGTCGAATTAGTGATGTCTATATCCCTTATATCGATTTGACCCGGTTTTCAACACAAAAATAAATTTTTCTAAACATGCTATCATATACTTTATACAACGGTAATTCGTATAAAACAAAAATGAGTTCAATATCTCTTTCCAATCAAAAGTTATTATGCTTCAAACTTTTTCCTCCCATCCATGTAAATAACTGCATGAAGAACAACGCATGCAACTTCAAAACTCCATATCTCGACCATTTCTCAGCCGATTTTCACCAATCAACACTTAAAATTATCAGAATGACATGGAGATTTCATTTTTATTCCTCTATTATTCATTATTTCTCAGATTATCTGTATATTCTATCAGATTTGCCATACAAGAAAATAATGCAAACTATTGATTGCAATTATCATAAGGCCGTGTTTACACGGATTTCGTGTGACGACAAAAAATTCGTGTCGTCACAGACCTTTTTCTGATGAAAACTGTAAATTTTCCATGTGTGACGACAAATCGGCCTCGATAACTCCGACAAAAATCAGCCTCGATAACTCCGACAAGGATAAATTTGCGTATTTCACCTAATTTTGCACCCAAAATAAGACTTTTAGTTGATGATATTATTGGCGCCAAGTTTTTGCTTCATTGTGCCACACATTGTTTGGCATTTTTGAAGGCTTTTTTGAAATAACTGGGGTTGATTGTCGTCACAAAAAAAACACGTTCACAGCTTGTGACGACACTTTTTGAATGCATTTGTAAAAAAAATGGCAAGTTGTAAAAAATTTGTCGGAACGCCTCGCTAGCGAGGCTAATTTGCATGACTCTGACAAAATTTTTGATGCTTCATATCTTGATCATTTTTCAACTGATTTAGACCATTCTACACTTAAAATGATCAGGAGGACATGCAGAGTTCAATTTTGGCATCAGTTCAAAATAAAAATTGTATAAAAATTCAAATTTTTGTAAAATATTTGTAAAATTGTGTAAAAATGTAAAATATCAAAAGTAAAAGTTGACTGTAAAAAAGTGCAAATTTTGTGCAAAGTTTATCATGTCAAATGTAAAGTACAGTGTCAATTGTCAAGCACATTATATCCAAATCTTATGTTTTGTATCCAAATCTTATGTGGACATGTTGATTTTGATACAAAAATGATTTGGAAACAACAACATAAAATTTGGACACAAAACACAAGCTTTGGATACAAAAACATAAGATTTGGATACATAATTGACACTTTGCATCACATTTGTCATGACAATTGACACTTTGCTTGACATTTGACACTTTGCATGACAATTGACACTTTACTTCACATTTGTCATGACAAGTGACACTTTGCATGACATTTTACAAATGTGCTCAGCACACTCCAGTAGTCCTTGTACTGAAAATGCAAACAAATGTTATAAATAATTGTAACTTTACATTTGCAGCTAGCTAACAATACCAACTGCATGTAACTTTTGCAAAGTAATGAAATTTTTTTCCATGTTTAGGTCAAATAATCACTTTTTTCTGGCCGTGCATGCAGATTCTGATTTTTTTTGTAAAATTATTGTACAATTTTTGTAGAAAATTGTAAAATGGTTCATTTTATTTTATTGATGACATTTTGGAATAAAATGAAACATGAATAAAATTAAAGTAATATACAATTTTTATACAATTTGTATACAATTTTAGTAAAATGAATTTTCATAAAACCAACCCTGCTTAGAAAAGACACCTTGGCAAAAAAGCAAGTCCTTGGGGCACTAGCCAAAAAGAGCACACTGCACAGGCAACAGTGCCATTTCCAAAAAATGTCACCAGCACTGAAGGCTGGTGCTTGCACTGAATGTCACTGCACGCCGGTAGGTTCCAATAAAATTATCAAGTTTCTTAGTAGCTGCACATTTGAAACTGCATTTCTCCATCATAGTTGTTAAAATGTATTTACGTTTACTCAATAAATACAGATACTTGAGTACTGCGTTAATATGTTTACATTTCCTCCAGAAAAAATACCAGTACTCACTTACTCGCATACTTTTCAAAAGTATGCAACTACAGAAAATGTATTTCAGGCTTTTTTATCAGCTTTTTGAAGCTAAATATAGGGATTGAATATCCAAAATAGCACAAAAATTGGCATAAACACATTAAATAGTGAATTTGATGGTGAAAAAGTTCGACAATTAGTAAATTTGAGTGAAAATTTGGGCAAAATTTCACAAAAATACCCACTTATACATTTTCCAGTTACAAAAGTAATTTAGTCACATTTATGCATGAGTAAAAGTAAAAAATGAATACCGTATTTCTTCTAATAGAAGAACGCCATTCTATTTTTTTCACCAACTTTTTTACCTGCCATTCTATTAGAGGGTCCATTCTATCAGAGGCTGCCATTCTATTTATTCATCAACTTTTTGACACATTTCTCATGTGAACATGAGCCATATTTAATATGAAGCTTGAGCAATATTTTAATATCAGTGCATCAATTTCAGATTTAACACCTGTTTGAATGCTTTGCATGTTATCAAAATCTATTTTTGATTCATTGTTGTGTTTTGGCACACTCCCAACATCATTCCTAAATGCCATTCTTTTGGAGGTGCCGATCAATTGGAGGCTACCGTTCTATTGTTTTCGTGAGAGCAAAAATGTGCCAAAACCTGCCATTCTATTGGAGATGCCGTTCTATTGGAAGTAGGCTGTTCTATCTGAAGAAATACAGTACTTAAAATTTTCTGTACTCACCTGTCAGTAAAAAATAAATACTTTATGTTAACGTTTACTTTGAAAAAATTCAGTACTTTTAACAACTCTGATTTCCATGAATTCTCCACTGATTTTGATGGTTGAGCATTAGGGTTCAATCAAACTATATGACTTTTTGATATCGATATTTGATATTTTTTCCTGAAACTCATTATTCAATATCGATATGATATGGAACCTCGATATCAATATTCAATATTAAAAAATGGTCAATATCAGATATTCAATATTCTATACGATATATCGTTTTGAACCCTAATTTTTTCACCATAAGTTTTTGTGAAGGATCATAGTAAACAATTGCCAGTTTTGTGTGGCTGCACTGGCCTCCTAGGGGGAGGGGGCTGGGGGGGGGGCTGCCCCCCCCCAAATCGGCAAGCTATCTATCTATACCGGAGGCTGCTCAGCTATCTATCTATCCCAAGACGAAAATTTTGGCTACTACCCCATTTGCCTTTTTGCCCCAATTTTCACTCAAAATTGCTAATTTTCACACCTTTTTGGCAGACATGGTTTTTGGCTATAAACCTGGTTATATATCTATTTTTAGCCATTTTAAACCAACACAAGTACACAATTAGCTGAAAAAAATCAATGAAACACATGAAATAGCGATTTTTAAACTATAAACAGGTACAAAAATCACCAATTTTTAGCAAAAATTTGGCAACATTTCTCAAAAATCGGCCCAGATAGATAGATAGATAGCTGGCCGATTGGGGAGGGGGGGTTATGGGATAGTAGCCCAAAATTTTGCCTCTGGGATACATGATAGCTGTATGTAATTCCCACTTCAAATACTTGCCACTGAAAATGGCTTTTTCACACTGCACTTCTATAATTGATGATGATTTACATGCTGAAATCATGACTTTTATTGCAGAGTTGTTAAAAGTACCAAACTTTTTTCAAAACTTTTTTCAAAGTATACATAAATGTAAAGTATTTATTTTTTACTCACACCCTGAGTACAGAATACGTAAAGTAAAAGTTTTTTACTTTTACTCAAGAGTAAACATGGGTAAACGTACTTTTTCCCCTGGAAAACGTAAATGTGAGTATTTTTGAGAAAATCCACCCCAATTTTTGCTCAAAACCACCAATTTTTTATAACTTTTTTCCTATTTGAAGCGCTTTGTGGCTATATATGTGCTTATATATCCATTTTCAACTATTTTGCACTATTTTTGCATATTCTCTTCCTTTTTTTCCATTCTATGCCTTCAAAAAATCACCATAAAAGACCATCTGAAATACGTTTCCTGTACTCGAGTACTTTGAAAAAGTATATGTAAAAGCGAGTACAGGAACTTTTTTCAGAGGAAACGTAAACATATTTACTCTGTACTCGAGTAAAAGTACTAAGTACGTAAGATACGTATTTATCGAGTAAAAGTAAATACGTATTATACTCCAGCGTTATTACACCTTACAATGAAATCTACCATGTCCCACCTGAATAAATGAACAAACACCATTTTTATTTTCATTAAGTTTATCAAATTGCTATTACTTTATGTAAATTTGGTGCAGTTTTTCATGTGACCTTATTCATCAAAATATGGTAACATTCATTGTAAGTCGATCTGTCTGTCCAGTTTAACAACTATGTTTTATTGTTGGTGCCTGGCGCCATTGTTTCTGTTGCGCTTTTTTGTCTTTTTTCTGGCGCTTTTCCATCATTACACACTACCTATAATTTTATGAGCTATTATGGTATTTAAAAACACATACACATTGTCGTCACATAAAAAACACGTTCACAGCTTTTGACAGTTATCAACAACTTTGATGATTTGTCGCATGCTGTGCGTGACGACAATCTGTGATCGTCACACTGTCGCAGCGTGAAAATTGAGTTTTTTCAGATTTGTCGGAAAGCTGTCGGAAGGCCCGGCGGAATAAAAAAAATTCAACGGTCCATAACTATTAAATGACTAAGCCAATTGAACTGAAATTACACACACATATACACCCAAGTATGATGTATACTCAACCATTTTTACTCATGAATTCAGAACTTTTTACTAGATTTATGGAACTTTAAAAAAAAGATGTGTCGTAGCCATGAAATCCGTGTAAACGCCGCCTAATGAAAATGCATATAAATTAACTGTGAATAAAAATGAAATCTTCATGTCATTCTGATACTTTTAAGTGTTCATTGGTGAAAATTGAATTTTGAATTTGCAAGCATCATTCTTCATGCGGTGATTTATGTGGATGGGAGGAAAAAGTTTGAAGTGCTAAAACTTTTGATTGGAAAGAGATGTTGGACTCATTTTTGTTTCATATGAATTCTCATTGTCTATGATACAGTATATGAAAAAAGTTTATTTTTCGCGTTGTAAATCCGGGTCAAATCGATATAAGGAATATAGACATCACTAATCCGACCACAAAAACGGAATCTACAGGTTGTGCCAATCATTTTAAGTGTTGAACGGTCCAAAACGGTCTAGAAATGGCCGAGTTATTGATGTGCAAATTTTGCATGTTCTGGGAGACACCCAAAAATTTCGCAAAAAGTACCTTTTTATAGACCCACCCTACCTCCGGTCAGGGGGGTCGTACCGAAATTTCCTCGGACTTGTAACTAGCCCCGACCTGAAACCATATTATATCCAAATTTGAACATTTTCCACCAAGCCGTTCCCGAGTTATAAACACGTGCTCGCGGGCGGACCCCCCCCTAAAATGCTACCCCCAAAATACCCTATGGACCCCCGCCCTGATTCAGAATGTTCACACGTGGTACGCAAAACAACGGGAAAAATTTCTACATTGATTACTCCACAATTCGATTAAACAACATAACAAAAACTAAAAGAAACTTAGCTAACTTGATGAATGTGTGAATGTAGACATTCACAAATGTGCCCATCAGAAGTTGGCAATCAAATCTATCCATCAGACCTCCGTGGCCCGGGATCACGTCGCCAAAATCCTGTAAGAAATTGGGACTTTAAAATTTTGAGATGATTAACAAATTTTATTTAATCAACTCAATTGATTCATACATTTTTCAGGTATACTTCAGAAAACTTCTTGTCATACTTCTGTCGATGATTCAAGAAAAGCAACTAAACACTATGACTACTGTAAATACATATTAGCGAAATCGAAGCACAGTAGCTAGGGTTGGAAAAAATAAATTTTTTTAAACGCCTTGATTAAAAAAAATCAATTAAAAAAGATGATTTTTTAAAAATTAAAACCGGATTTTTTTAAAATCGCCAAAAATGGGGGTATAGAGAAAAATATGTGTATGTTAAGTGTCAGAGAATGTATTGTTATGTCTATTGTGGTCATATTATGACTGTGGAGTCATGGGATAGTATTATAAGCAGTGATTTCATTCAAAAATATCCATTTTATGTTGACTTGTTACTAGGGTTGGAAAAAAACTCGATGTTTTTTTTAAAAACAACAACGTTTTTTAAATAAAAGAAACGTTTTTTTTAAAAAGCTCCCAGATATGACCTTGTGTCAACATATATAGGTATATCAGACAGTGGCAATACTCTGTGATGTTATATATGACCATATAATGTCTGTGGAGCCATGGGATAGCATTATAAGTGGTGATTTGGGTCAAAAATATCCATTTTTCATCGACATATTGTTCGTATATCGCCTTATAGTCGAATGTTCGTGACTTCAGGTAAAGTTTGGCACGGAATAGTGATCAAACAAGGTTATAAAAGGAGGTTGTTACTTTGGGAGTGAAGTTACACACTGTGGAGGTACATGGAAGCATATTACTTCAATATTATATACTACAGCAACATATGATGGCTTATTAACCCATGGTAGCACATAGAAATGGATACTCTGATACTAAAAATGCCACAAAACCAATGAAAACAACCACCAATGTCAATTTGTGTGTGAAATTGCGCGCTTGCGCGCAAAATTTTTGCAAAATACCTAGTCCTTAGTACTAAAAATTTCGGCCGATGTTTTTAAAAAAAACAAAACATTTCGGACGTCATGTTTTAAAAAAAAAAGAAGTTTTTTTTATAAAAAACGTTTAAAAAAAAACATCGGCCAACCCTACTTGTTATGTATATCGCCTTTTGTCAAACATTCGTGACTTCAAGTGAAGTTCAGCATGGAATAGTGCTTAAATAAGGTTGTAAGAGAAGGCTAATACATTGACAGTGATGCTACACACTGTAGAAGTATGTGGGAGCACATTGGCTGGATATTATATACTACACTAGCATATCACGGCTTATTATTACACTGTAGCATGAATAAATGCAATCTTTTACACTAAAAATGCCCCAAAACCCATGAAAACAACACCAATGGTAATGTGTATTAGAAATTGTGCGCTTGCGCGCAAAAAAATGCAAAATACCTAGTGCACGTCTACAAGAAATTTTTCATTTTGATTTAAAAAAAATAAAATCAGTTTCCACCCCTTGATTTAAAAAAAATCAGATTAAAAAAAATTCAGTTAAAAAAATCAAGTGCCAACCCTAACAGTAGCCATTCAAAAATTTCCAAAAGTAATCAAAAATGATTTAAAAGTAGCCAAAAATAATCCAAAAGTATCCAAAAATGAAGCTCACCTTTATTTTAAATGCTCTTTTAAATCCACTCGCAAAGAAACCTCCAAATGGCCCGATCAAAGAGCTGAAAAGTCCCATTACTAAAGTGTGAAGCAAAAATGGGTATGCCATTATTCTTGGCCTTTTGCCAGCCAGCATGAAAATATAGCTCAGGGGTCGGGGGATTCCAAATTCCTGAAAATTGAGGAGCTTTCGTTTAATTAGATTATCCTTAAATTGAAGAGTTTCATTCCCAAAGTGCATACGTCCATAGAGTTCTGTTTTTCAAAATCGTTTTTTATGTTTGATTGACAATCTTTGCGCCGCGCACTTACTAGATACCTCATACTTTTTACAGCTTTTTTGTGCACATTTTTGTGTAACTTTTGTCACATCAATTATATCCGAAGTAATAACCGAACTTGAAAACCACCCAAATTAGTGAGTACTTTTAGAATGAAACAATTTTGCTGTGACCCGTGAACTGAAACTCTTCTCATGAAAGCCTTTTCAACATCAATACGAACCACTACAACCCCCCCCCCCCAAAAAAAAAATCAATAAAAAATCCAACCTGCAGCAAAAAAGTGTCTGGAATCACGCAATCACTAGTAAAGCTTTCCGCATCATCGCTATACTCCAGGGGACACACAAAAAATGGATACCTAAGTAGCCAATAACTTAGGGCCGCTCCAAAAATTAACGTGGCCAAAGCTCCGCCCAAAAATCCTTCCCATGTTTTTTTCGGCGACAACTGAATTAAGGGTGTTTTGCCGAAGAAAAATCCGAATATGTAGGACATTATGTCGCAACATATTATCATTGACACCGGCACTAGGAGCCTGAAATTGAGTGGGAAATTAAAAAAAAAACTTTTTAAGTAAAAAATAAAAAAACAATTGATAAAATTACAATTTCAATTACAAAAATGCAAGGTTGAGGCGTCGACTTCTGGAAGTCGACAAGTGCGAAAATTGTCCATGAGGAAAATTTATCGGTATCGGAATCAACAATTTTTTCGGAGTCCCGCATATTGATAAATGTGACGAAAATTGTACGAAAATTGTGGGGAGCCGCCTTCCCGGGCCGTATAAAAAATACCGTATTGTCTCGTAATACCCCCCCCCTCGAAATGGGCACTATGAAATTATAGCCCCTCGGAAATACTCCTCTCAAAATTTTCACTCTGACAAAATAAACCCTCCGGGGGGTTTTCCTTCACGCAACAGGTCTTTTCGGTCGACCGGTCTCGGCTTTTTATAAATATTTTTTTAGATTTTTTTGAATTTATAAAACGGGGCGGGCACCAGATTTTATTAAAAGTGAACATGACTCACATAACTCAACGTAAAAAATCCAAACGAACCAGATGAGTCCTTGAAAGATGTTTTGAATTATCAGATATGACTGCGTAACAATCAAAACCAGAGTCACGTGCGTCCAAGCGAACTGAAATATAATTTTGGTTTAAATTAGCAACAACTGATACCCTAAAATCTCGAATAATTCTCCAGGGGAGTTATTTTTCGTCGAAGTTTTTCAGGGGGAATTTTTCAAGGGGGAGTTATTCGAAGGGGGTTATTTTTTCCTCACCACGCCAACAGGGGAGTTTTTCGAGGGGGGACTTATTCGAGGATTTGCGGCATTTAAAAAAGAAGTAATGCACATGCCACATAAGGGATGGTTAAAAAAGTTTTTTTTAATCGTCTTTTTTTCCTAAAAATCATTTGATTTCCGCATTTGATTTTACGGGAATGAGGAACTAAGGTCGACAGATCGAAAATGAGTCATTCTAGTAAACTCAAACGAATTTGAATTAGATTTACCAGTTCCCGAAATTTCGGCCGTCAACTAATGGCCCTACACACACTAGTTTTCAGTGACATGTGTGAAAACTGAAATGGCCACATGGCGACATTCAGCCTACTCTTATTGTATGCTATATGTGTTTTAGTTTACAAATTTTCAAATTGTAACTTTTATTAAATTAAATTCAAATTTAATTTTAATTAAATCATTCAACCGTGTTCATTAATTTGCATTTGAAAAAAATTCAGTTTTCACACGAAGTCACGGTGAAAACTAGTGTGTGTAGGCACAATACGCGCACAAAAATACTCACCAAACTGAACTGTCGCATATAATAGCCTTTTCTCAAACTCAGCACGAACCAAACGAAGCCCACGCAGTACAGCAGAAAACTGATCATTCGGTGTTTGACTACCAGAAATTGGAGAAATTCCTGAATTTAAAAAAATGTATTTTTTTAAAATCATCTATTATAATGTAGGTGGAACTTACAAAAGTAAACTGCAGTGACTGAAATTTTAAATGTAAATCAGGGTGGAAAATTGGGGTCTCGGGATCGGGATCAGTTTTTTGAATTTTCGTGATTTTGGTGTCTTGAAGTTCTGTTATTAAAAATTTCTCTCTCTAATTTGCACAAAAAGGTTTGAAAACACACTTGGATGCCAGAAACGTGGCCTAAATGTATGTACACATGTTTCCGTTCACATTTCCTGATGCAAAGGCCACTAAGGTTTACTTAACACTTAACACTTTTCTTGTCATTTGTCAACTCGCAAAATTGATACCACACTTCAAATTACCCCTTCAACCCCCCACCCCCCCAAAAAACCCCCCAAACCAACATCTCGCCTCAACAAAGTGCCCCAATAGTCGATCAGACTTTCTCCATAGAAAAAATAATTGCTAGCCAATAAGAGATACCAACTCAATGTTCGGAACCAGGGCAAATCATAAACTCGATATACGGCGTGTCCGATTGAAATTATCTCGCTGAAACATTTGATTTGTATTGCCAGAACCTGCAGTGGGCGGAGTTTGTTGTGATTGTGTTTTTTTGTATAGATTTAATATTTCTACTGTGGTGAAATAGCCCATAACCCATCAGAAAATAAGTTTATTTTCTCTTATATATATTTTCACTGCAAGTAATTTCATCATTATTTTTAATAAATTAATTACCATGTAGATTTCATCATGAAAATACGGTGACGTTCTGTGTATTTATTTATAATGCGTATTTTTTAATCGGGTGTCGCCTTTTAGAACTTTGTCGGTGAAAATTTAGATGTTCTATTTAAAGAAAAAAATACCGGGAGAAAAGTTAGTAGCTGATTACGGCAAATAAATATTCCCGGCATGGAACATACACAGGTTGTGATTAAGGTGGAAAAAAAAGTTTTTTTTTCAAACGCCATGTTTTTTGAAAAATTTAAACGTTTAAAAAACAATGTTTTTAAAAAAAAACAACGTTTTTTTCAAAGCTCCCAGATAAGGCCTTGTGTCAACACGCATAGGTATATCAGACAAGTGACAATACTCTGTGATGTTATATATGACCATATAATGGCTGTGGAGCCATGGGATAGCATTATAATTGGTGATTTGTGTCAAAAATGTTCATTTTCGTCGACATGTTCGTATATCGTCTCATAGTTGAATGTTCATGACTTCAAGTGAAGTTTGGCATGGAATCGTGATCAAACAAGGTTATGAGAGGAAGTTGTTACTTTGGGAGTGATGTTACACACTGTGGAGGTACATGGAATCACATTACATGAAAATTAAATACTACAGCAACATATGACTGCTTATTTACCCATGGTAGCACATAGAAATGGATGCTTTGATACTAAAAATGCCACAAAACCAATGAAAACAACCACCAATGTCAATTTGGGTGTGAAATTGCGTGCTTCCGCGTAGGGATGGAAAAAAGCGCTTTTTTTAACGGCCCCGCTTTTTTTTTTAAAAATGCGCTTTTTTCACTTTTTTTCAAAAATTGTCAAGACGTTACCTAAAAAGTTCCCAAATATGGTCCTGAGTCAATATATACAGGTATATCAGACAAGTGGCAGTACTTGTGATGATATATAACCATAGAATGGCTATGTTATCAACTGATGGCATTATAAGCGCTGATTTTTGCCAAAAAAAAACAATTTTATGTCGACTTATTATGTATATCGCTGTTTTTGAATGTTTCTTGACTGCAAGTGAAGTTAGGCATGGAATAGTGCTTAAATTTGGCTATAAAAGATGGCTAATACATGACAGTGATGTTTCACACTGTAGAAAAGTGGAAGCACATTGGCTGGATATTATTTACTACACTGACATATCTCCTCAACTTATTATTACATGATACCATGCAGGAATAGAAGCAATGCCACTAAAATGCTACAAAACCAATGAAAACAACCACCAATGGCAATTTGCATGTGAAATTATGCGCTTGCGCGCAAAATTTTTTTGCAAAATACCTAGTGCATGAGTACTAAAATTTTTGCCAGCGCTTTTTTTTAAAAAAAAGCGCTGGAACCCGGCGTTTAAAAAAAAAACGCTTGAAAAAAAGCGCTTGCCATCCCTACTTCCGCGCATAAATTTTGCAAAATACCTAGTGCTTAGTACTAAACATTTCGGCCAATGTGTTTTTTTAAACGTTTCGGACATCGTGTTTTAAAAAACGTTTGAGAAAAAACATCGGCCAACCCTAGTTGTGATAACATTCATTTGCGTTTCATATTAACCAAATTTCCATAAAATTTCATCATCATTTTTCAAAAGCATTTACACAAAAAAATCATCCCCATCAAAATGGACAATTACGCTTTCAGCAGAAAATTGAATGCGCTGCATTTTTCAGTACCATGCATAAACGCATGTGTCTAAAATGCAGTGAAAGTGCTCAGTGCAGTAAGCAGCTACGCACACTGTGTGTCAACTGGTTTGTCAAATGTCAATTCAGATTTTAGTTGACAAATCACAGAACAATTTCCGGGTGCACGATGTGGAAAAGGGATTAATATTGGTAAGCGCGCATTTGCACATAGTTTGGTACTCCACCAACTAAAATCTGAATCGTGTGTAGGGTCTCAACAAATGTAAATACGTAACTGTGCATGTGTGTGTCACTTGTGATTTGAACGTCGCATGCTTGAAGCTATGCATTTATTTGGCTGTTCGAAAAATACCGTCCTATCGCTGTATATCTGAACTGAACTTCAACTGAATTTTACCTGATACAATATAGAAAATAAATATAAACTTGATGCAAATTTTTATATAGGCTAGTATGCAACAATGCAACGATGAAAAAAGTGCCAAGAAAATAGCACCAAGAGTGACACACTGGTGCAGGGCACCAGGGATAATTGGCACCATTTATTACACGAAAATTTACCGTACCGTACCGTACCGCGAACCGCACTTTTCAGATTACCCGTACCGTACCGTTTACCGCAAAATGAAGATTTACCGTACCGTACCGTTTACTGCAAAAGAAAAAAATTTACCGTACCGTACGGTTTACCGCAAAACCGTACCGTCTGCCACCCTAGCCACGGTAGCTTTCAAAATATAGGGTCGTTAAAAATCTCTAGGTGGGAGGGACATAACTTTTCGAACAGCCTGTTGCAATTGAAACACGCTTAACACACAATTCGAGATTAGAACAATTTCGGATGATATTTTTTGTACAATGAATTATTTTGTGTTGAGAGTGGCAATTGAATTGAATGTATCTGTAGGTTATAATGCGACCTCTACAAAATGGGATACGTGACAGTAGAAAATGCACTGTATCCAATTTGAACACAATCTATTAAAAAGTCAACTCATTATTAATCGCTTTCAGTTATGTGAATTTGGTGCCTAGTCTTCTGTGACTGCATTCAACAAATTACGGTAAAATAATCCGTAAAGCATGCGGCCCAATGAGTTGACAAAGCTGCTTAATTGACCAGTCATTCAATTAAAGTAAATTGATTTGGCAGCAGGCCAACGATAGAACTTATGGGATTTTTGATGTCGCAATATCCATGGATATTTTTTTAGAAATATCAAATTGCGTACAGAAATAAAGAGAAATACAGCCAGAAAATTGACTTGCGCAACACAAAACTTATGAGTAAATATGACCTCAAATCAAAATTCAGAACATGACAAACATTGGTGAAAAACTTTTTACCGCATGTCCTCGAATAAGATTCAGGTGTATTCGGGGTAATTCGTGTTAATTCGTGTTCCAAACGTAGCTTTTTCAGTCTGTTTTCGTTTGTCTCATCGATCGTTGTTTCTAATTTTTGTAAAAAAAAATTTACCCAGGGGAGTTTTTCAAGAGGGGAGTATTTCAAGGGGGTATTTTTCCTCGTCTGGCTAACAAGGGGGATTTATTCAAGGGAGCGACAGTGCAAACTAAAACTCACAGTGACCATAAGTGCCAAAGGTCCCATGCGTATTATCCACACGAAACCCCCGATCATCAACCAGGAGAAAATTCCTCGCACCACCCAATTGCGCCATCTGGAAAATATACCTTTTTTCGGAAATTACGTGTACAGAAATTCGATTTTCGAAGGTTTTTAGTAAATATTGTGTTGAAAGTTGTTGCGTATTGAATATTTAATGGTGTATGGGGATAGAAAATGAAACATTCTAATGTAATCATGTTCAGTCATTAAATTATGTTGAAAACTTTTGTCTTGAGAAAGTCTTGGCATGTTTTAGCAGCTAAAATCGAGTAGTTTAGATCAAAAACGTGTACATAAAAATAAATATAAAATTTTGACACACCCGATGTCAACCCAATTCTGGATTTACAAGAACCATTTATTCAATTCATCGGCATTCTTTTTGCGACTTTTTTTGATAATGTGCCAAAAACTCGATTGATATTATTGATTTGGATACGGTTTGTACTTAGCATTTATTTGGTTTGGATATGCTTTACATACAAATTTGTAATATTTTCACGATATTTTAGGCTCTGCTTAGGCTTAGGTCCGAGTGTGTTGGTGGCGCGCTCATTCTCTGAAAGGAGGTACGAGTGTCACTTGGACCTAAGCCAATTAGTGAACGAACACTGAGAAATTGTTTGCCCAAGCACCATTTACGTACCCACAGAAAAATATGAAACGTTGCCTTTCATCCAAAAGTGATAAAAAAAACCAACCGAGGGTTCAGTGGAGCCAAAATTTTATCCAGCCATCCGACCGTATTATCGCTGGCCTGGGGCAAATCGTGCACATATCTTCCGATATTTTCCTCCGTCACAACCCGGTCATCTTCGCTATCAGTTTTCGGAGTATTTTGAATTCTTTGCCGCAAATTTTGACGCTTTTCCGGAGATTTTCGCGCGCTTTGCCCGTCCGAATCGTGGTCCATTTCGTCGCGCGGAGAAATTGAGACGTCTGAAGAGTTTGAGCGGAGATTTTTGGACGGTTAGATGGTAAAGAAGGGTGAGAAAAACGGAGAGATGCGATTGCGGAAACGATACCGGAAAGACAACGGTACAACGATTTTAGGTAATGGAGACACTTGTATTATAATTGGGAGATACCGCTTCTGGACCTGCAAATAGTAATTGACAACCAAATAGTATTTTTCAAAGCTGATAAATCTGTTTAAAACAAATTTTAGTTGACGAGAATGGTGTTCGTCAACTGCTGTTGACAGAGATAAAAAATTATTCATTCTGGTAAACTCAGATGTGCTCAAATTTATCTGTCTTGCAAATTTCAGTTGTTAACTAGTGTGTGTAGCACTTTCTGTAAAAAAGATCAGTGTACAGTACCTTTTGATGGCTGAGTGAATTAATTTACACTTTAAATTTTAGTTGTACCGGCTTGTCCGCGTTTCTGCGGGAAATAGCCGGAAATATCGAACAAATCATTCCATACAGAACAACTGGGTAATCAAACTTTCATTATCAAAACATATACAATTGTGAAAGAATTGCGTGCTAGGTATGCCTAATGTAAAAGATAGGACACACAATCACAGGCATCATTGTGCCCAATTCGTGTGTGTTTTTGCACACAATGCAGTCACTATTTATTAGTACAAATGCCCTTTACAAACACGATCCACAATCTTGACAAACAGGGTTAGTAGATGGCAAAGTTGCTTCCCAAGAATGCAATTGCACATGTATAGGGGGTTGACTTGAGTTTTTAGGGGCTGAGTTTACAATTCAGGGTTGAGTTGATGGGTGTTTATAAATTAGGGTTGAGTTGACAGAAGTTTAAAAATAAGGGGCTGTTGACACAAGTTCACAAATTAGAGGCCGAGTTTATGGGAGTTGAGTTGATGGGTGTTTGCCAAATTAGGGGCTGAGTTTATGGGAGTTAACAATAACATTACCATAATCCTTAAGTGAGGCCCCCGGGGCCAAAACTTTCAAATTGTGAAATGATGCATTGTGGGTTTCTAATTACACTGATTTGATATATAATGCACTCCATTTTGACACTACATTACCATAACCCTGAAAATGAACCACTGGGGCCAAAAACTTTCAATTTGTGAAATGATGCAATTTTGCGTTTCTGATTGAACTGATTTCAAATTTAGGTTTCTGATTGCACTGATTTGATATATGCACTCCATTGACACTACATTACCATAACCCGTTAATGAACCCATGGGGCCAAATACTTTCAATTTGAGAAATGATGCATTTTTGGGTTTCTGATTGCACTCATTTGAAATATGCACTTCATTTTGACACTACATTACCATAACCCTGAAAATGAACCACTGGGGCCAAAAACTTTCAATTTGTGAAATGATGCATTTTTGGGTTTCTGATTGCACTGATTTCAAATTTGGGTTTCTGATTGCACTGATTTGATACATGCACTCCATTTTGACACTACATTACCATAACCCTCAAAATGGACCCATGGGGTTAAATACTTTCAATTTGAGAAATGATGCATTTTCGGGTTTCTGATTGCACTCATTTGAAATATGCACTTCATTTTGACACTACATAACCATAACCCTAAAATGAACCCCCTGGGCCAAAAACTTTCAAACCATAAAATGATGGATTTGTGGGTTTCTGAGTGTAGCGATTTCAAATATGCCCAGGGCTTAAAAAATTAGAAATTGTGAAATGATTCAATGTGGGTTTCTAATTGCACTGATTTGAAATATGCACTCTGTTTTGACACTACATAACCCTGAAAACTACATAACCATAACCCTGAAAATGAACCTCTGGAGCCAAAAACTTTCAATTTGTGAAATCATTCATTTTTGGGTTTCTGATTGCACTGATTTCAAATTTGGGTCTCTGATTGCACCAATTTGATATATGCACTCCATTTTGACACTACATTACCATAACCCTAAAAATGAACCCATGGGGCCAAATACTTTCAATTTGAGAAATGATGCATTTTTGGGTTTCTGATAGCACTCATTTGAAATATGCACTTCATTTTGACACTACATTACCATAACCCTAAAATGAACCCCCTGGCCAAAAACTTTCAAACCATAAAATGATGGATTTGTGGGTTTCTGAGTGTAGCGATTTCAAATATGCCCAGGGCTTAAAAAATTAGAAATTGTGAAATGATTCAATGTGGGTTTCTAATTGCACTGATTTGAAATATGCACTCTGTTTTGACACTACATAACCCTGAAAACTACATAACCATAACCCTGAAAATGAAGCTCTGGAGCCAAAAACTTTCAATTTGTGAAATCATTCATTTTTGGGTTTCTGATTGCACTGATTTCAAATTTGGGTCTCTGATTACACCAATTTGATATATGCACTCCATTTTGACACTACATTACCATAACCCTAAAAATGAACCCATGGGGCCAAATACTTTCAATTTGAGAAATGATGCATTTTCGGGTTTCTGAAAGCACTCATTTGAAATATGCACTTCATTTTGACACTACATTACCATAACCCTAAAAATGAACCCCCTGGGCCAAAAACTTTCAAACCATAAAATGATGGATTTGTGGGTTTCTGAGTGTAGCGATTTCAAATATGCCCAGGGCTTAAAAAATTAGAAATTGTGAAATGATTCAATGTGGGTTTCTAATTGCACTGATTTGAAATATGCACTCTGTTTTGACACTACATAACCCTGAAAACTACATAACCATAACCCTGAAAATGAAGCTCTGGATCCAAAAACTTTCAATTTGTGAAATCATTCATTTTTGGGTTTCTGATTGCACTGATTTCAAATTTGGGTCTCTGATTACACCAATTTGATATATGCACTCCATTTTGACACTACATTACCATAACCCTAAAAATGAACCCATGGGGCCAAATACTTTCAATTTGAGAAATGATGCATTTTCGGGTTTCTGAAAGCACTCATTTGAAATATGCACTTCATTTTGACACTACATTACCATAACCCTAAAAATGAACCCCCTGGGCCAAAAACTTTCAAACCATAAAATGATGGATTTGTGGGTTTCTGAGTGTAGCAATTTCAAATATGCCCAGGGCTTAAAAAATTAGAAATTGTGAAATGATTTGATGTGGGTTTCTAATTGCACTGATTTGAAATATGCAATCCATTTTGACACTACATAACCCTGAAAACTACATAACCATAACCCTGAAAATGAACCTCTGGAGCCAAAAACTTTCAATTTGTGAAATCATAAATTTTCAGGTTTCTGATTTCACTCATTTGAAATATGCACTTCATTTTCACACTACATTACCATAACCATAAAAATAAACCCCCTAAGCCAAAAACTTTCAAATCATAAAATGATGCATTTGTGGGTTTCTGATTGTAGCGATTTCAAATATGCACTCCATTTTGACACTACATTACTAAAACCCTGAAATTGAACCCCTAGACCCCAAAATTTCTTATTGTGAAATGATGCATTTTGCAGGTTTCTAATTGCACTGATTTGAAATGACTCAATTTCAACTCTACATTACTGTAAGCCTTAAATTGAACCCATGGGGCTAATAAATTAGAAATTGTGAAATGATGCATTTGTGGCTTTTTGATTGCCTTGATTTGAAATATGCACTTCATTTTGTCACTACATTACCATAACCCTGAAAATGAACCCCCAGGGCCAAAAATTTTCAAATCATAAAATGATGTGTTTGTGGGTTTCTGATTGTAGCGATTTCAAATATGCACTCCATTTTGACACCACATTACTAAAACCCTGATAATGAACCCCTGGGCACAAAAACTTTCAATTTGTGAAATGATGCATTTGTGGGTTTTTTATTGCACTGATTTGAGATGTGCACTCCATTTCTACTCTACATTACCATAACTTTTTAAGTCTAACCCCTGGGGCTAAAAAATTGAAAATTGTGAATTGATGCATTTGTGGATTGATGATAGTGATTTTTTGAAATATTCATACCATTTTCCAAATTAGGGGCTGAGTTTACAGGAGTTTCCAAACTAGGGGCTGTGTTTACAGGATTTAGAGGGGGTCCCCATGGGGTGCCATTTTTGGGGGGTCTCCAGGGGGTGCCATTTTCTGGAGGTACATATGGGGGTGCCATTTAAAGGGGGTCCACATGGGATGCCATTTTTTGGGTGGTCCCCAGGGGTGCCATTTTTTGGTGGTCCTCAGGGGGGTGCTATATTTTTTTTTGCAGGGGGGGGTCCATATGGGGTGCCATTTTGAGAGGGGTCCCCAGGGGGGTGCCATTTTTGGAGAGTCCCCAGGGGGAGCCAACTTTGGGTGGGTCCCCAGGGGGTGCCATTTTTGTGGGGGTTCCTAGGGGGTGCCATGTTTGGGGGGTCCCCAGGGGGTGCTATTTTTGGGGGGTCCCAAGGGGGTGCCATTTTTGGGGGGTCCCTAAGGGGTGCCATTTTCTGGTGGTCCTCAGGGGGTGCCATATTTGTGGGGCCCTAGGGGGTCCCATTTTTGGGCGGTTCCCAGGGGGTGCCACTTTTGGGGGGTTCCCCAGGGGGTGCCATTTGGAGGGGGGTCCCCATTGGGGTGTCAGTTTTTGCAAGCCTCTGAGAAGTGGGTACCTAAAGCAGGATTCTCTCCAACCTTCAGTTGGGTTTTGTAGAGTCCCCAGGGGGAGCCAACTTTGGGTGGGTCCCCAGGGGGTGCCATTTTTGTGGGGGTTCCTAGGGGGTGCCATGTTTGGGGGGTCCCCAGGGGTGCTATTTTTGGGGGGTCCCTAAGGGGTGCCATTTTTGGGGGGTCCCTAAGGGGTGCCATTTTTTGGTGGTCCTCAGGGGGTGCCATATTTGTGGGGCCCTAGGGGGTCCCATTTTTGGGCGGTTCCCAGGGGGTGCCACTTTTGGGAGGTTCCCCAGGGGGTGCCATTTGGAGGGGGGTCCCCAGTTTTTGTCAGTTTTTGCAAGCCTCTGAGTAGTGGGTACCTATAGCAGGATTCTCTCCAACCTTCAGTTGGGTTTTGTGGTTCTCTACAATTTATACCACAAGGATTTACAAACACAAAAAGAACAGCAAAGCACAAATGTAACCAATTGAAGATTACAACAAAGTTTGACACCTTGCAAAAACCACACTATCATATCACAAAACCTATACCACACAGAATGCACACTGCACACCATCATACCAAATTGCAAACTGTCTACATTTTACTACCGAGTTTCATGCCCAACCATTTTACAGAAGTTTACAAAAATCCATTCCAAAACATTGCATCTTTGGTATTGGTCTTGTTATTGTTGGTAGATTACATACCGCATTTCAAAACACATGCCTAGCATGTGGGCAAACTTAACTAAAGTATCATATTTTCTCCAATGGTATTAATTGTAGAGAACCACAAAACCCGACCGAAGGTCGGAGAGAATCCTGCTAGTCGGGGATACAAGCTTTTAGCAAGTTGACAGCCGGCCAAAAATTTCGAAATCGCTATGAGTATACACAAAATATGTATATAGCTGAAAAGAGTGCCATCAAGAATGCAAAGAAGGTGCAATTTGGAAAATTGAAGCATACGTAAACTATGTTGAGCAGAAATTGGTGAAAATTACGCATACGCATCGGGTACAATACACAACCAGTAAATTGGACGTGTGCCAACTAATGATATATGACCCGATTTTTCATGTCTTTTATCAGTGATGAAATTTTGGTGAACCTTTCTTTCAAGATTTCCAACACATTCGAATTATTGTCAAGAAGATTGATGTTTCATTTGGATTGAAAAATTATTTGTAAAATTTTATGTAAATTTGAGCTTATTTCTGCGTGGACCTTTGTTTGAAAAGTTAATAGTACCCGTCAAAACCCGGCGATTAAGTACAAGCGTTTCAAAAAATACAATAAAAAAGTGTTTTTGTGTAATTTTTATTGCCCGCGTAGTAATCTGCGTAATTTCTATATCGAATTACTCATCTTGCATTTTTTGTGTAGCTTCACTTTGCAATTTTTTGAGTTCGGGCAACGTCATGTTTTCCATCTGAAAGGAACAAATCATTTGTCCTTTCAAAACTTAGTAGCTAGCGAAAATCTATTTGGAATTTTGCCAAGTTTTCTGGAGTGGATGCAAGGTTGTTCGCATTTTCGCCGTTTCGCCGTTTTTTTTAAAGGATAACACTTTGTCTAGTGCTGTAATACTGAAGTTAAATCTGCTTGTTTTTTTATATTCTGGTTATGTCACATATGTTTAGTGTTTGCCCATTTTGAGCCTAACGAATTTCCATTCAGTTCAGGGACGTAGCCAGGATTTTTGAGCTGGGGGGGCGGATTGTATACAGAGCCCGGCGAACGGGGGGGGGGCGGCGCCCCCCTCTAAAATTTAACCCCTGTGGTGAAGGAAAGGCGCCTTGGCGCCAGCGCCATTCGTAGGCGCCACGCCATGGCGCTATTGGCGTTGGCGTTAGCGCCAAATACTGCTGTACGTGTATGTATTTTACATACATATACAGCGACGGCGACCCATTTTGAGCCGTTTTTTGTCCGAAACTATAGGTATCAAGGAAACATACCAGGGACGTATCCAGGATTTTTGAGCGGGGGGGGGGGCTGCTTGTTTACGGAGCCCGGCGAGGGGGGGGGGGCTCAGCCCCCCCCTAAAATTTTAGCTACATAGTGGCGAAATGGCGCCATGGCGCTGGCGCCATTAGTAGGCGCCACGCCATGGCGCCATTGGCGTTGGCGTCAGCGCCATGGAACGCTGTATATGTATGTAAATATACATACAAAACAGCAAAAAGCACAACATTTTTAATGATTTGCGGCCACATGGAGCAAATCTGATGATAATACCTTATATCTGGTGAAGAATGCGCGCTTGCGCGCGAAATTTTTTACACTGACGTTGAAAAAGTCACTTTTTCTGGTCACTTTCTGGTCTCGCCCCGGGAGGTGGGGGGGGCTGCAGCCCCCCCCGCCCCCCCCCCCTGGATACGGCCCTGAAACATACTGACCGGCAACGAAATGCGCGCTTGCGCGCAAAATTTTTCCGAACTGCCGACAAAATGAACGATTGAGCATGGAAAAAAGTTTTCACACACTGATGATTTTAGAACGTTTTTGAGACCACCCAAAGATATATTTGTAAAATAGACAAATCTCATTTTTGTCATACTTTGAATTTGGTCGTGGATTTCTGCCAAAAAAAATCGAACATTCGTGCCTTTATCCATCTATCTATTTATCTATCCCGGAGATCGCCAAACTATCTATCTATCCCGACGCAAAGATTTTGGCTGCTATCTCGTCACCCCCCTAAAAACTTAGCGCTCTATCTGGAGTGATGTTTGGGAAATTTTACACCAATTTTTTTAAATTTCACACACATTTTTGAAATAGTCCTAGCGGTTTTAAAACATGTCAGATGCTTTTTAATTAGTATTATACCGTATTACCTCGAATTACCCCTCGAATTAACCCCCCTGAATTAACCCACCGGGCTGGGGAAATAATAACCCCCCCCCCCCTCGAAAGACCCCCCTCCGGAATGATGTACATCATGTATGCAATGTGCATTATGTATTTATTACTGCTAATTTGCATTGCAGCTACACATGGACTAGTTTGTGTAGCTATTTATCTACGTTTTTATGTCCAAATATATCCTGTTTGGACACATTTATTACCTGTTTTGGCTGCATAAATGCATACTATTTACTACGATCATTACGAAAATTTCTGACGAAATAATACCCCCCCTCGAATTAACCCACCTCAAATTTTGCTGGCGAAATAATAAACCCCATGGGGGTATTTCGACGTAATACGGTACATACAAAAAGGATACTCATTTCATTCCCTTAGTCATATTGTTTTTGTGATTCACAACCTTTGTGTGATGCTATTTTGTTTGTGATGTGTAAATGATAAAAAGATATTTTTTGCACACTACTGCATATAATAATTCAGGTTGAAAATAGTGTAAATTTGCACTATTTCTATACATTTACATGTGTAAACAATATATCTGCATATGTAAATAAATTTGCACTTGAAAAAGTTTTTTTTTAATCAGGTAAAAATCCCAAAACTACTTGTTTCAAATTTTTAAGATATTTGCGGTTGACATTTTTCCAGCATTTTTTTTATCTGTTGAAAACACATTTTCTTTTGCATAGAAATTGGCAACAGATTGCCTTTGTATCGTGTGTAATATTTTGCCTACCGTGAAAAACAAACACACAGATGCATTACCAGAATTTTATGACAGTTTTTGCTTCAAGCGCGTAATTTAATTATACCAAAAATTATAAATTTTCTGACGTGCTCGAATGATGTATTCATATTGATTTTTCTGCTAGCAATGTAAGCATGAAAAAATTGAATAGGGCCGTTTTGAGTGGTTGCAACGATATAAAATTTGAATTTAAGTATTTCCTGTTAATCATAAATTTAAAAAAATTGAATATTTATACCATAGTCCATCTGAATTAAGAAGCTAAGAATTTTTTTTTTCAGCACTCCCGTATAAAGTAGGTGTTCCAATGAGTATATTATTCTTTCATCGCTAGGATATTTTTATAACATTTATCAAGGATGGTCTTTTTTCCAAAGGTTTTATACATGAAAAATTTGTTTGTTTAAAAAAATAATAAAAAACAGTGTCGTTGAAAAAAAAGTTTTTTATCCCTAATATTTGTATCATACAAAAAATGGGTGGGACACCCAAAAAGTGGGTGGGATAATTGAATTTGCTCCCCAGCTATACATATAATTTAGCTGCATTCTTTAGCACGCAATCTTTGCCTTGGAAATTACTGGTTTCTATGCAGAAATGAAATTTTAATGAGATACCGTTTTAACTTAGCAAGCTTACATTAATTATACATATAAAGACATGGTTTCTTAGTGTTTAGTTGAATTTGTAAGTTTTGTATTTATTATATTATACAACTTCCTTTTTTGTAGTTTTTTGTGTTAAGTTCTATTTGCTCTGCGCACACTAGTTTTCACACGAAATTTGGAAAACTCATAAATGAGCTTTAAACGTGTTTGAGTTTCCACAATGAATCATTTTTTATTACCGTAAACTGTAGTTGACAGCCATCTCATTATAGAAAACTCAAATGCGTTCTAAGCTGATTTGTGAGTTTTCGAAATTTCGTGTGAAAACTAGTGTGCACAGGCACAATTAATCAAATTTTTATCTCCCCCAGATATTCAGATTTTGGTGCAAGACTAATTTTTCTGGCTGTTTACAAATGTTTTAAATATAAGGATTTATTTGTTTTACACGTTTTTTCGTTGCCCATTGGTTGTCTGCCAATTTTTTTTGGCTCATTTAAAAAAGCAAATCGATACCTTTTTACAAAATTGCCTTAAGACATCACAGTATTTATGTCATCACCCAATAAACCGATAGACTTTTTACATTTTTTCCATGGCACACCTAAATACATGCATATTTTTAATGCTGATGCATGCATTCCTATCAGTTGATTTTGAATGTGATATTTACTTGTATAGGGAACACAACTTGTTTACTGATAACATGATTTTTTCTTTTGCATTTTGTTACTGTTTTTCATGCATGAATTTCATTGTTCTCTTCTCAACAAATTTCACATTGTTTGTGTGCTTCTCATTCAATTTCCATATAAGATATTGTGCATTAACGCAATGTGTGCATTTTCAACTGTACATAATCATGATCAAAGTCTATTTTAGCTTAATTTTCCCTGTAGCATATTTTCTTTTCAACCTTCCATCCCATTTCTCCAATACAAATGACTTTAAAACTGTTTTTTAATGTCCATGAAACAGCTGGTATCCTTTTAAATATCCTTTTTGTACAATAAATACTGTAAATGGTAAAAATATATATAATATGTACACATCATTTAGGTAAACACACCGTGCTGCACAATTTTTGATGCATTTGATATTCATGGAACTATTCCTTATCGAGTTTTTTTGATAAATACTTGATAGCAAAGTTATTTTTAGATGAAAATGTATATGCGTTTTGCAATGTTCTAAATCTCTGAAAATTTCTATTGCAGCTTGGAGGCACAATTTTTCTAAACTATTTTCCACTATCGTTATTCCAAAAATATTATTGATTCAGTGGTACCTATACATACTACATAAATTCAAAATATGATTGAAGTGTTTTTTTTGGCAACATGCCAGCATATGAGGCCCAGATGATTTGTTCTGTTGGAAAAGTCACTTTTTTATGTACCTGAAAATTCATGACACTTGGCAGTGTATCAACTCAGTTGTAAGTTTGATAACTTTGCACATTTTGATTAACAGATTATTAAACCGATAAATGATGTTTTAATATATTTTTCGGTTCTAAATATAACATTTTTGTGGTTATTTTGATCATAAAAAGTGCTATTTAGGTACATTTACATTTGTGCTGCTCAATTTTGCTTGTGTCACACGATATTTTGGTTTATGATAAAGGGCAAATGTTTGAATTCTCTGCAACTGAGGTTCCATAAAAATACAAAACATCAGTAAATGTTATCTATTTACCTGCATCTAAAAATGTCAAATCAAATCATTTGCAAAATGATATGTACCGAAAAAAAACAACGAAAAGTGTGTTCCACTTTTAAATGGGCCACACACTAGTTTACATGTATAAATTTCGAAATCTGCTTTGAACGCATTTGAGTGACCGCAGTGAGGAGTCCGTCAACTACTATAGGCGATGATCGAAAATCATTCGTTGTGCCTACACACATTAGCAGGGGTTTTGTAGATTTGGAACCCCCGCGGGGGTTCATATAGATAGTAAATCGCTCCTCCGGAGGGATAGATAGCTGAACAAATTTATTTATTTTTGTGAGGGGGGGGGGGGTCGCGGGGGTCCATTATATCGGCTTTTTCAAGTTATAGAATGAAGAAATGGGGCAAAAATCGCCAAAAATAGGTGTAGAATAGCTCAAAATGGGTATACAAGAACCAGGGGTTTTGTAGATTTGGACCCCCGCGGGGGTTCATATAGACAGTAAATCGACCCTTCGGAGGAATAGATACCTGAAAAATTGGGGGGGGGGCGGGTCGCGGTGGTTCTATATGAGTCAGTCCACGAGTCAGTAGCCAAAAGTTAGACACACCTAAAAATTTTTATTTTCTTTAAGTGTTGCCTATATAGCACTGATAAAAAAAATCAGTTTTCATTTTTTCTGTATACTCATATATAGCATAATCAAGCATTTTCACATGTAATAGTGATTGCATCACGATTCACGCCTTAACTGTGTCCAGGACAAGGCAGTAGACACACATGGTTGCGAAGCTGAGAGAGTCCTCTATCAGAATCCACAGACTTTTTGGGGTGTTCCCCTCAGGTCACATATACCTAAGAAGGCAAAATGTGCTAGGCACTGTTTTCCGCAGCAAAGTCGCATCGTGATTGAGGCGAAACTGGGAAAAACTATTGGCTATGATTCATACTACAAGATAGCTGAGACTGTGCTCTTTCAGAATCCACAGCCTCCCAGAAGGTTCACCATCACGATTTTATACCTAAGAAATCCAAAAGTCATAATTTTGATCATCTGACATCATCGCATAACCACTGAGGCCGTACCTGAGTATACGTATAGGCTTTATTTTATATTGTTGCAAAGCTGAGAATGTGCTCTTTCAGAATCCACAGATATTTCGGGGGTTTGCTGAAACCAATTTACCCAAGAAGCCAAAATGTGTTGGCAGAGCCGATTCCAGCCAATTGCATCCCGATTTACGCCCTTAACCATGTCCAGGACAAGGCGGTAGACACACTTGGTTGCGAAGCTGAAAGAGTCCTCTATCAGAATCCACAGACTTTTTTGGGGTGTTCCCCTCAGGTCACATATACCTAAGAAAGCAAAACATGCTGCGGGTAGTTTTCCACGGCAAAGTCACATCCCTATTGCGGAGAAACCTGGAAAAACTATTCACTATGATTCATACCACAAGATAGCTGAAATTGTTCTCTTTAAAAATCCACTGCCTCCCAGAAGGTTCACTGTCACGATTTTATACCTAAGAATTCAAAAATGCAGTTTTTTGATGCCTTTTTGATTTCTTAGGTATAAAATCGTGAAGGTGAACCTTCTGGGAAGCTGTGGATTCTGTAAGAGCACAATCTCAGCTATCTTGTGGTATGAATCATAGCAAATAGTTTTTCCTGGTTTTGCCTCAATCACGATGCGACTTTTCTGCGGAAAACAGTGCCTAGCACATTTTGCCTTCTTAGGTATATGTGACCGGAGGGGAACACCCCAAAAAGTCTGTGGATTCTGATAGAGGACTCTCTCGGCTTCGCAACCATGTGTGTCTACTGCCTTGTCCAGGACACGGTTTAGGCGTGAATCACGATGCAATCGGAGGGAATCGGCTCTGCCAGCACATTTTGGCTTCTAGCGTAAATTGGTTTCAGCAAACCCCCAAAATATCTGTGGATTCTGAAAGACCACATTCTTGGCTTCACAATGATATAAATAAAAGCCTATACATATGCTCAGGTACAGCCTCAGTCGTGATGCGATGACGTCAGATGATCAAAATAATGCATTTTGATTTCTTAGGTATAAAATCGTGATGGTGAACCTTCTGGGAGGCTGTGGAATCTGAAAGAGCACAATCTCAGCTATCTTGTGGTATGAATCATAGCAAATAGTTTTTCCTGGTTTTGCCTCAATCACGATGCGACTTTGTTGCAAAAAACAGTGCCTAGCACATTTTGATTTCTTAGGTATATGTGACCTGAGGGGAACATCCCAAAAAGTCTCTGGATTCTGATAGAGGACTCTGTCGGCTTCACAACCATGTGTGTATACTACCTTGTCCCGGACACGGTTAAGGCGTGAATTGCGATGCAATCAGCTGGAATCGGCTCTGCCAGCACATTTAGGCTTCTTTGGTAAATTGGTTTCAGCAAACCCCTGAAATATCTGTGGATTCTGAAAGAGCACATTCTTGGCTTCGCAACGATATGAAATATTGTGATTATAGGTTTATAGCTAGGTCCCCAACAGAGAATAATGTCAGAAATACCCAATTTTGGGAATATTCACTTTCAATTATATGTGATATATATGAATGAAAATTTTACATGTATTTTATAACTCACTGGGCCCATTGGAGTGCCTTAGGACCATTTTTGCAATTTTCAATTTTTTACCGGTGTTCATGTTTTGTTCCTGAAGTGGCTATTGACTCGTGGACTGACTCATATATAGGCTTTTCCGATGTAAAGAAGGAAGAAAAGAACAAAAAATTCGCTAAAAGTAGGAGACAAACAGCTAAAAATAGGTATATAAGTACAAATAGTACAAAAAATAGGCTTTACGGAACATGAATTAGAATTTTGAAGGTGAAAAACTATAAAAAGGTACGAAAATTAGCGATTTTGAGCGAAAATTGGGGCAAAATGTCTTTAAAAGCAGGGTTAGGTTAGGGGATAGTAGCCCAAAATTTTGCCTCCGGGATAGATAGATAGCCGAGCTGAGCTAAGGGCTAACCCTCCCCCCCCTACTAAACCCCTGACAAGAACATTAGTACTAAAAATATGTAGCTGAAAATAGATAATAAGGGACATGAACTAGTGATTTTGGAGGTAAAAATGTATAAAAAGTAAGATTTTTTGCAAAAATGGGGTATAATTTCTCAGAAATCGCTCCAGATAGGTAGATAGCTGGCCGATTTTAGGGATAGATAGCAAAAAATTGGCTCCGGGGTAGATAGATAGATAGATAGCTGGCGGTAAACCCCTGCACACTAGTTTTGAAACAGAAATTTCGAAAACTCATAAACAACTTTGGATGTATTTGAGTTTACTGAAATAAGCAATTTTCGTTTCCCATTAACTGTAGTTTACGGTCCCCTCATTCCGGTAAACTGAACGCGTCCAAAGTTCTGATTTATGTGTCTACAATCTGCCAAAGTTTGCGCCGATGAAATTTTTTATCGCATTAAAACTTCGCTGATGACTGAACGTTATATTAGTCATTGTAATTTGTATGATATTTACGCGCACCCACGTGAAAAATGTGAACACTTAAATATCACAGGTGAAACCATGGTGAGAAAGTTTACCGTACCGTTTTCCGATTTACCGTTAACGGAAAATTTTCCGTACCGTAATTACCGTTTCCGGTCCGGTAAACGTTTTGTTCTCTGGGTGAGCAGCCACAAAAAATTTTATTACCTTGAAATACGTGGAAAACGGCGAGCAAGCTGGTTTATTTGCATGTGTAAAATCGGTTGTGTAAAAGCATAACTTGTAAAAAGGTTCACCGTTGAAGGCAGTGAAAAATCCAATTGATAGAAGTTTGAATACTTCCGTTTTTTTCCGGCCATGTTACGCCGCGATAGCTTGCATCGTGCGCGATTGCAATTTGCTATGACATTATCTCAAACACTATTGAGTACACTGTTATGATTTTGCAATTTCAGTATTCGATTTACATATGCAAATGCAAACGCTTTTTGCCACACTCAAAAAAAATTCACCGACCAAACACTCACTCAATAATGCAACCCCCAATTTTCCGCAGCTACCCCAAATATGTCCCTATTGGGCACGTTGACATTTGTCCGGTGCATATTGGGCCTCGTGCTGGCTGGTGCCTGTGTCGTTTGGACCATAGGTCTTTATTTGGTTCATTTTATTGCCATCGTTTATGCTAGGTGAGAGGGGGGTGTTTAAGTGTTTTTGGTACTACACACACAGTTGACAAGAACATGAACATGTCAACTAGTTCCCATCACACACTTTAATAATGGGCGAACATTGCATTGTTTTTCACGTTAATTTATTCATTAGGTTACGGTAACATTCTTGTGTAGCATGCAGGCGGGTTAGTATTAAGTAGCCAAGTTTAGATAAAAAAATTCCCTGTTCGCATGTTACCGACTAAGACATAAGTAATTTTGGACGCATACTTTGCGGTCCGCCGAATATAAATCGACTGAAATGACATTGAGCAATAGGGAAGAACAAAAAAAAATTATGAATGCAGCCCAAAGAAACTACATAATTTTCACAACTATATAATTATAACGTCATTCTTACAAAAAACAGACTGTTCTAAAGTTCCGCCCAAAAATCCGCAGACATAAACTGCATAGGGCGCCGTGCCCTACATCGCGCCCTTGCGCCCTACTTCCAACTACCGTAACCCCTACCGTGTCCAAAAATGGTGACATTACTTTGGGGTCGAAATCGAATGACGCCGAAATTTGCTTGACGTCACAAGTGGACCAAGAAGAAAATTGTGACAAAAAATGTGACGGTCACAAAGTGACGGGGGAAATTTTACCCGGCGTCAGCGTGATCAAACCGTTGGTGGGATTGGATGGAACGTTGGCGGAAAATTTGGAATCTTTTTTCGTACTGGATTATCCGAAGGTGCGTTTTCTGTGACTAGGGTTGGAAAAAAAACGTTTTTTTTTTTAACTCGATGTTTTTTTTTTAAAAGCTCCGAGATATGACCTTGTGTCAACATATATCGGTATATCCAAGGACGTATCCAGGGGGGGGGCGGGGGGGGTTGCAGCCCCCCCCCCCTTCCCGGGGTGAGACCCAAAAAGTCCCGGAAAATGCCACTTTTCCTACATATTTTCCAATGTTTCTTAAAAATTTTGCGCGCAAGCGCGCAATTTCGTCCCCATGCATTGTATTTTCAGCGGATCGGCCCCTGTAAACCAATATACTCGGAAATAAAACCCATTTTTGCGATTTTCGCTGTATATGTATGCATTTTACATGCATATAAAGCGGTTCCTGGCTCTGGCGCCAACGCCAATAGCGCCATGGAATGGTGCCTTTGTATGGCGCTAGCGCCAAAACGCTTCCGTCCCTATATAGGGAAAAATTTTAGGGGGGGGGGCTGAGCCCCCCCCCGTTCGCTGGCCCCCGTAAACAAGCAGCCCCCCCCCCGCTCACAAATCCTGGATACGTCCCTGGGTATATCAGACAGTGGCAATACCCTGTGATGTTATATATGACCATATAATGTATGTGGAGCCATGGGATAGCATCATAAGTGGTGATTTGTGTCAAAAATATCCATTTTTCGTCGACATATCATTCGTATATCGCATTATAGTCGAATGTTCGTGACTTCAGGTAAAGTTTGGCACAGAATAGTGATCAAACAAGGTTATAAAACGAGGTTGTTACTTTGGGAGTGAAGTTACACACTGTTGAGGTACATGGAAGCACATTACCTCAATATTATATACTACAGCAACATATGACGGCTTATTAACCCATGGTAGCATATATAAATGGATACTTTGATACTAAAAATGCCACAAAACCAATGAAAACAACCACCAATGTCAATTTGTATGTGAAATTGCGCGCTTGCGCGCAAAAATTTTGCAAAATACCTAGTGCTTAGTACTAAAAATTTTGGTCGATGTTTTAAAAAAAAAAAACATTTCGGACGTCATGTTTTTAAATAAAAAAACGTTTTTTTTAAATAAAAAACGTTTAAAAAAACATCGGCCAACCCTATCTGTGACGACGTTTTTGATCACGTTTTTAGTGCGGTTTTGTAAACGCCCTTAATTTAAATTATTCCGCATGTAAAGCTACCCCAATCTTTGCTCTGAATGCGAGCGAAATTGTATAAATTAAATATATAAATTATAATTATAAATAAGTATAAATTGTGAAATTCCTTGTGAATCGCCTAAAATATTGACTGCCGTTAAAAAAAAGATTTTGATGTTTCATTATCTGGAATGCCACTTTTATATTTGAAAAACTATTCATCCCTTCATTTTCAATTTTGTGAGTCTGTGAAATCGATTGCATCGTGGTGGTAAATCTTACATTCAAAAAACCAACTTTTCGTAAAAAGTGACCACTTTAAATCACTTTACTTTTTCAGTACGAACTACTTTTCTGCGTGCATACAGCGGATGACCCGGCGTTGTGCATTGTGGAATCTTTGAGACATAAGTATCCAAATGTTGATGTGTGCTTTTTTGTGGGTGAGTTAACTGTTTAATTTCATTTTATTTTTTCAGTGCGAAAAAAATTGATAGATAAAGCTCAAAGCAACAGCTACATTTGAGTGACAAGTATTTTCGCCTAAAATTCTACTCTGAGATAACTTGTCACCATTTTACCGTTTTATTTTTCACCCGCCGACGTGACGAATTTTCACCTGGTGTCACTATGTAATATTCGCTTTAAAAGTTAATGCATGGTGTCAAGAGTCAAGACTCATGTAAAATGCCCGTGTAAAATCTCATATCTTATTTTATTTTTATTGGTCTTTTTACATTTTTCATGACATTTTACATTTCACAGGGCATTTTACAGTCATTTTACAACGCGAATTTTTCACGCAGGCGGTTGCAACGTGGGTTTGAATCCGAAAATCAACAATATGATGCCCGCTTACAAGGCTGCTAAATATGACTACCTCGTTATATCGGATTCCGGCATTAAAAGTTCGTTTTGTCACTTTTTCAATTGGAGATGCTTTTATCGGGTAACCAGTTGTGCTACACACACTGGGTGTCAACTGGTTTCCTTGTCAATTCATATTTTAGTTGACGGGATGCAGGACAATTTTCAAGTGCATATGCGGGAATGTGGAAAATAAATTAATGTTGGTATGTGCATTTGAAAATGGTTCGGCAGGCGAAAACTCTCAGCGCAAGTAAACTCCCAGCGCAAGTAAACTCCCAGCGCAAGTAAGCTCTCAGCGCATGTAATAATTTACCCTCAATGCTCCAGCTATCTATCTAAGACACCGGACGTGTGTAGGGTTGGCCGATGTTTTTTTTAAACGTTTTTTTTTTTTAAAAACGTTTTTTTTATAAAAAAAACATGACGTCCGAAATGTTTTTTTTTTTTTTAAACATTGGCCGAAATTTTTAGTACTAAGCACTAGGTATTTTGCAAAATTTTTGCGCGCAAGCGCGCAATTTCACACACAAATTGACATTGGTGGTTGTTTTCATTGGTTTTGTTGCATTTTTAGTTTCAAAACATCCATTTCTATGTGCTACCATGGGTGAATAAGCCGACATATGTTGCTGTAATATATAATATTGAGGTAATGTGCTTCCATGTACCTCCACAGTGTGTAACTTCACTCCCAAAGTAACAACCTCCTTTTATAACCTTGTTTGATCACCATTCCGTTCCAAACTTTACCTGAAGTCACGAACATTCGACTATAAGGCAATATACGAACGATATGTCGACGAAAAATGGATATTTTTGACACAAATCACCACTTATAATGCTATCCCATGGCTCCACAGCCATTATATGGTCATATTTAACATCACCTTGTATTGCCAGTATCTGATATACCTATATATGTTGACACTAGGTCATATCTGGGAGCTTTTAAAAAAAAACGTTTTTTTTTAAAAAAAAACATCGAGTTAAAAAAACGTTTTTTTTCCAACCCTAGACGTGTGTGTGACATTTAGGGTTGTAAGTTTGTATGTCGACGTGAAGAAGCACACATGTGGTTGAACAGGACCGGTCGTGTCATTTTTTTCAAATACCGAGCTTCATTTTAAACTTGTAAATCTTGTAAACTATTGAAAGCACTTTTCAAGTTGTTTTTAAAAGTAGTTTTTAAAAACTCAGTGCCAGCTGATGGTTTGACCGACATGGTTGAAACTATGGACGATTCAGTTGCCATTGTTACTCAGTTGCCATTTGTTGCCGACCGCCAAACAGCCGGATTTGCGGCCACGCTGGAAAAAGTGCGTTTTTTAAAATGGTCGTTTGAAAAACGAAGTTTAAACCAACTCAACTTGTAACTTTGTTGTTAATTGTTGGTGATCTTTTCCGCCGTTTTTTAGCTTCTTTTTCTGCTTGTTTGATGGAATATTGAAAAGGTAATCAATGAACTGCCTGAAATTATATTGAGCGTGGCTTGTATTCAAGGGTCTCCAATGGGGGGGGGGGCCTGCGGGCAGCGTTAAGTTTGTTTTCTAATTTACAATTTGTAAAATTTCCAGGTGTATTTCGGCACGCAACACGCCCGCATGTATCTGGGCGCCGATTTATTTAGAATAACATGCTCTACAGGTGGGGAAATTATTAAAAAATTTTTTTAAAAAGCGAATTTCTATAAAAAAAACGTTTCTTCAGGAATGTCCTCGTTGATAAGAAAGTCAGCCCTGGATTCGGTCGGTGGCATGCAGGCATTTGGTGCCTATTTAGCTGAAGATTATTTCTTCGCGCATACATTGATAAAAAAGTAAGTTTCTGGCGCTGTGCATGTTTGTAGCTGTGCAAATGCAAATTCGTGGAACAAATGTTCAAGCGGGATCCCGATCCCGAACATTTAAAAAACGGATCCCGATCCCGAGAGCCCGATCCCGATTTAGTCGATCACGCGTTAGCAAAATACTTATGCACTCACTTCAGCAAAAAGAAAAACATTCCAAAAAGGCGGAGCTAAGTACCTAAAACCTTTTTTCAATCTTTTTATTAACGATGACGTCATGATGAATGGAGTGTTTCCTCCTAAAAAGCATAGCATGCGGTCCGCCAAGTATAACTAATTTTTTAAAGTTTCTATTCCACAAACCGGAAATAAACAAATCATTTTCGAAAAAAACACATTTTCAAATTTCCAGGGGCTGGCGCCCGGCGCTGGCTAGAAAGCCGGCCTTGCAAAACAGGGGAGTTGTTTCCGTGGCCAGTTTCTACGACAGAATATGCAGGTGGGTAGCGTAAGAGAGTGGGGCGGGAATGGGCCCACACACGCTAGTTGACATCGACACCAAATGTCAACTGGTGCCGATCCCGATTCAAAGCTTGCTGACGAGCAGACGATCGACGTTCAAACGCAAGCTTTGAATTGGGAACGGAACCAGTTGACATTTAGTGTCGATGTCAACTAGCGTGTGTGGGGCCTATAGGGATCTCTAATGCCAGTGAGGAAAAAGTATCCAAATGTCATTTTCTTGGGGAAACGTTTGGATACAGCCCCTGGTGTCGGTCCCAAGCTCTGTAAAGTGTAATGTCGAGTGTCAAATGCCATGTAAAATGTCAATCAAATTTCCCGATTGTCATGCAAAGTGTCCATTTTCATGCAAAGTTCAATAATAATTTTTGTTTTGATTGACATTTGACACTTGACTTTACACTTCACGGGACTTTGGACTGTCCCCTGAGGTAGTGATGTAAAAGCGCCATGGCGCTTTTTACATCACTACCCTAGTTTCAATTCTGCAAGTGGAGAATTGAAGTGCAAAAAAACATTTTTGAAGTGAGAAATAAAATGAGACAAACACCGTGAAGGATTTAACGTTAAAAGCGACGTAAAATTATCAGTGAGACGGCAAAAGAAAAGTCTGAATGTTTACTTTGGTTTTACAATTTTTTACTTCTCACTTATAAACTGTTTTTACTGCTCCAATCGTCCTAATCCTGGGTTTATGCCTTTTTCTTTCTGACCTTTGAATTTTTCAATCGACTATCAGATTGAAAAACCATTGTTAAAATTCATTTTTACAGATGGACGAAATTGCGACAGGCGATGCTGCCGCACACGATTATTTTGGAACCCGTCCAAGATTGTTTTGTTGCCGGCGCGCTTGTTTCATGGTAGGTTTTAAAAAAATCTGTTTTTAAATACACTTTTTTAAACTCTTAAAATCTTCTCAGGGGTCTAAACACATTACTCGGCTGGAATTCACTGATAATTTTTCTGGTACACGCTCTACTTTGGATGCTACTAGATTACATACTGCTATCAATTATTCAGGTTCGGAATTTTCTGTATGAAATGCACAGACAAGTAAAATTGTAGTCCCGTTTTATATCTGGGGCCAGTTCCGCAAGTAGACAAGTTAAGGGTTAAAAGTTAAGAGTTGAGTTAAAGGTTAAAAGTTGAGTCAAAAGTTGAGTTAAAAGTTAAGAGTTGAGTTAAAGGTTAAAAGTTGAGTCAAAGGTTGAGTTAAAAGTTAAGAGTTGAGTTAAAGGTTAAAAGTTGAGTCAAAAGTTGAGTTAAAAGTTAAGAGTTGAGTTAAAGGTTAAAAGTTGAGTCAAAAGTTGAGTTAAGAGTTGAGTTAAAGGTTAAAAGTTGAGTCAAAAGTTGAGTTAAATGTTAAGAGTTGAGTTAAAGGTTAAAAGATGAGTTAAAAGTTGATTTAAAAGACAAATGGGTCATTCGTTGCAGAAGCGCGATATGCTGATCTTCAATCATATTTTGTCCCCGCACTGCCATTTTGAAACAACGTTCCGCGATTTTTTTTTTAGCGATAATTTTTTTGGATACGTTATTTTCAAATGACGTGCATACAACATTGGCACCATGCCAGCGAACAGCCGTATCGATACCAATTTCATATTTTTATTTTTTTATATTTTTTTACCATCATTTTCCACTGGTCTCTTAACTCTCAACTCCTCACTCAACTCTTAACTCAACTCTTATCTCTTAACTCAACTTTTAACCTTTAACTCAACTCTTAACATTTAACTCAACTTTTAACTCAACTCTTAAATTTTAACTTTTCTCTTAAACTTTAACTTTACTCTTAACTTCTCATTTATCATTTTACTCAACTCTTAACTTTTAACTCTTAACTTGTCCACTTGCGGAACCGGCACCTGGTCTCACAATCAGGTGCCACTCTCAGACCCTGTGAAATGTCAAATTCCATGCAAATTCTTTAAAGTAAAAAGTAAAAATGCCCTGTAAAATGCAAATTCTCATGAAATATGCCAAAAGTCATGTAAAATGTCACGGGCATTTTACACGGTTCAAGAGTGGCACCTGATACTATGTGTCCCGGGATTCAACAAGATTATTTATCAAAGTATCTAACTGAGTATAATTCGCAATCTCCCAAAAATCTCAAATTAACCCCCCCCCCACAGAACACCTCCCCCCTGCCATTTTCCAAATTCGAATTTCTCATCTCGTGGCTGTGCAGGGAATCTTCAGCCTTTCCGATAGTTTTGCGCGCTCTAGCCGAACCCACGATTACTTGGAGAACCGGTCCGAGTATACGATTGAAATGGGGCGGAGCCATGACCGTTTGGCAGGGATTGGATGGGGTTAAGGTTGGGTGGGCGGGGCTTGCGATGGCCCTACGCACGCTAGTTGACGACGACAACAGATGTCAATTGGTTCTCGTCCCAATTTGAAGCTTGCTCACGAGAAATGCAAATACGATGCGGGCGTGAAGTATATGTGTATACAATGATGCGTAGTGTAACTCGTGAGCTAGCTTTGAGTTGGGTTGGGAACCAGTTGACATTTGGTGTCCTTGTCAACTGGTGTGTTCAGAGCATAAGGCACAGCGCACGCTTTCAGCGCTTATTTGCGTGATCGGCGCCTTACGTGCGCCTTACGTTCAAATTGGATTTGGGCCCAGTAATCGGTAGTGTAAATATGTTACCGGTAGGGATGGAAAAAGCGCTTTTATCACCGGTCAACCCGTTTAAACCCCAATCACAATAAACACATTGTTTCTCGCAGAGAACAAAATTACGCGAAGTAATCACGCTTCCCGCTAGATTGACACAAGCCGCAGTCGCCGCGCTGCCGAAAAGCTGACATTTAGCACCGCGGTAAAACTTATGTTTGTGTGTTGGGGACCGTATTCAATTAGCCCGACACGGGTTTTGTCGGGCAGCCCGATTAATTTTCATGTTTTTTCCCCCTGAAATTGGCTGCCAAGTGTAATCCGCGGCGTCTGCGCAGTTTACACGTGCAAAACTTATGTACCAAATTCCACAAAAAGAAAAAAGAAGAAAGGTGAAATCGGGTTGAAAAATAGATTGAGCTAATTTTTCCGGTCCACTCACCAAATTTGCAATTTTTGCGAGTGAAGATGTTTAGAGATTTTAGCGTAGTTCTTTTCTAGAGGATTTTTAATTATTCTGCCAGATTGATATAAAACAAACCGCCTTTTTTGAGTTCCATGGGTAAATACTCTTTTTGTTTTGTTTTGTGGTGGACGGAATTTGAGTTTCCCGACCCGTTTTTGGAAAACACGTTATAAATATTGTATTCGAGACTATGGGTTTCCGATTCAATGTTGTGGTACTGGTGCCGTTTCAGTAAGCCGAAAAGTGACAAGTGACACTGGATGTCAACTAGTTTCCATGTCAATTCATATTTGAGTTGACGTGTCCCAACACAATTTTCAAGGAACCTGTAGTCAAGTAAACCTACTGATCATGTAGACCCGCCAGCGATGTATTTCGACCCGCTAATCAAGGACGTATCCAGGGGGGGCGGGGGGGGCTGCAGCCCCCCCCCTTCCCGGGGTGAGACCTAAAAAGTCCCGGAAAATGCGACTTTTCTATATATTTTTCGATGTTTCTTAAAAATTTTGCGCGCAAGCGCGCAATTTCTTCCCCATGCATTGTATTTTCAGCGGATCAATCCCTGTAAACCAATAGTTTTGGAAATGAACACATTTTTGCGACTTTCGCTGTATATGTATGCATATTTACATACATATAAAGCGGTTCCTGGCGCTGGCACCAACGCCAATAGCGCCATGGCGTGGCGCCTTTGTATGGCGCTAGCGCCAAAACGACTTTCCGTCCCTATATAGGGAAAAAATTTAGGGGGGGGGGGCTGAGCCCCCCCCCCCGTTCACCGGCCCCCGTAAACAAGCAGTCCCCCCGCTCAAAAATCCTGGATACGTCCCTGCCGCTAATCATGCACAGGGGGAGTGAGTACATGACTAGAGGCAGGGTATTAGCAGTAGGTGAACATGACCAGTGGGCTCGTCCATATACCGTATGTGGGGCGGTTATATTGTGGCAAGATTGAGCATGGGGACAAACAAATGGATGCTTATTGTTGTGTCCTTTGTATTGTTGGATGCTCTTTTTTGTTTGCTGCCTGTGCTATGTGCTGGTCACATGACCACCCACTGTGCCACTGATCCCCACCTACTGGTCACGTACGCCCGCTGCTAATACCACCTGCCGGTCATGCACGCCTCCCATACATGACTAGCGGATTTACATGACTAGTGGGTTTACATGACTACGAGGCTAACGTCATTTTCAAGTGCTCATGCGGGATTGTGCAAAAGGAATGAATATTGGTACATAAATAAATATGTGCATTTGAACATGTTTCGATGTCCCGTAAACTAAAATCTAAATGAAAGATAGTTGGTCTAGTCAGGGCCGTATCCAGGGGGGGGGGGCGGGGGGGGGGCTGCAGCCCCCCCCCTCCCGGGGCGAGACCAGAAAGTGACCAGAAAATGCGACTTTTTCAACGTCAGCGTAAAAAATTTTGCGCGCAAGCGCGCATTCTTCACCAGATATAAGGTATTATCATCAGATTTGCTCCATGTGGCCGCAAATCATTAAAAATGTTGTGCTTTTTGCTGTTTTGTATGTATATTCACATACATATAGAGCGTTCCATGGCGCTGACGCCAACGCCAATGGCGCCATGGCGTGGCGCCTACTAATGGCGCCAGCGCCATTCCGCCACTATGTAGCTAAAATTTTAGGGGGGGGCTCGCCCCCCCTCGCCGGGCTCCGTAAACAAGCAGCCCCCCCCCCGCTCAAATATCCTGGATACGTCCCTGGGTCTAGTTGACATCCAATGTCATTGTCAACTAGCGTGTGTATGTAGGGATTAAGTTCAAGGGGAAGTCAGATGAATTTGTAAATGGAAATACTTGACATTTGGACAATTTACTTGTCACTTTTCTCTAGTTTCTTTTGTCGGTAGAGAAATGTTATTTTTATAATTAAAACTCAAACATTCGTGTCACAATGTATATGAATAGTTTGTACGTTCATTCTAACAATTGGGTAAAAACCTTATCATGTCATTCTTAAATTTTTAGGTAAATTTGGCTATCCGTATAAACAGTACTACCGTATAATCTTGAATGGCACCCGAATGGGAAATTTTTCCGTCATAAAAATTTGACGCGGCGATTTTCCACGGTGCTTTTTTTCTATTTGAACTTTATGATCCATAAAATTTGATCTTAGTTCAAGAATATACAGTAGTCTACAAATTGGGTGAAAAAATCATGGAACACTTCTGTGAAGCTTCCAGAAATCGGTGCATGAAGCAGGGGTATCCGGAATTTTTACCCCCCGGGGGTTGGATTGATAGCATATCACTCCTCCGGTTGGGCAGATACCTAGCTGAAAAAATTTGTTGTGGGGGTTGCGGGGATAATATTTCGAGGTGTAGAAAGAGGAAAATAAGAAAAAATCACATAAAATGGGTATACAAACAGTAGCATATATAGCCACAAACAGTTGAAAACAATTAATAAGGCACTCGAATTATAATACATGAAAATCTATAAAAAGGTATGAAAATTAGCACATTTGATTAGCAAAAATTGGGGTAAAATTTCTCAAAAATCGCTACAGGTGGATAGTAGCCAAAAAATCTGCCTCCGGGATAGATAGCTGGACGGTTTGGGGGTACCCCCACCCCCTCATTCAAGACCCCTGACACGAAGTCTTTTTGCCTCCAGACGCGGTCATAGTGTAGCTACCATCTTCCGTTCATTTTTACCAGTTTTTGTGCACTTAAATATTTAGTTGCCGGAATTTTTCGAATGTTTTCACCGGTCAATTTGTGTAATATATGTATTTGTATTTGGTCAATACGACATACGGTGAAATATATTATATAAATTTAGGTAGGTATTTCAGATTATACATTTTTCTAATTTTCAAACGCTTTATGGGGTTAAATGATTAATTAGGTTTCCAAGTACAAAAAGGTGTTCTAGTGCTTTTCGTGTATTCCTTATGTTACTCGGGAAACGGAAAAGACCACACCCCACTACGCATCGTTGCTGTACACGCTAGTTTACTGCCAGTAAATTGAAAATTTTGTCAACTCAAAAGTCAACTTAAAACGCATTTGAGTTTACTGGAATGATTTATTTTTACTTTCCGTCAACTGTTGTTGACGAACACCTAATTCCAGTTAACTGAAATGCTATTTAAAGTTGATTTATGAGTTTACTAAATTTTGAGTTTACTGATAGCAAACTAGTGTGTGCGGCGCCATTACGGCGCTGAAAGTACATACCTATGTACGGTAAACTTTTACCGTTTACCGAGAATTACTCGAAAGATCGGCTGACAGCCGATAAAAGATTCGCCGCGGTAATATTTAATGACGTACCTATATACAATACTTCGCTTATTGTGATGGGAATGGAAAAGTGCCTGGTTTGACTTGAAAATTGTCCTGCACTCGTCAACTAAAATCTGAGTTGACATGAAAACCAGTTGACATCAGATGAGTGTGTGTAACGCCGATGAATCAAACCCGGAATTTTTGCATTTTTCCATATCCATCGTAGGCACCAATTTACTATTTTGCGTGATCATAAATATGCGCTTAATTACTTGTACTGTTTTTATAGACGCAGCTTACCAATTAGTGCGCGATTTCGTGATATTTCGGATTTTAAATGTTAAAGGTTTTTGGAACGGGCGGAAATTGTTTCTTTTTTTCAAGCGTTGTTTACACGGTTTCGTGTGCCGACAAAAAAAAACGAGTGAAAAAGTTCCATAATTACGGAATAAAGTTCCATATCTGCAAGGAAAGGCACTGAAGTATACTCACTAGTTAAGTGTACACACATGCCAATTTGCAGATAATTTGCGTGTGTCGTTCAAGAGTTAAAAGCAAATTACACTTGTCGGTTCGGTTTCAAAACGAAAACCGAACCGTCAAATGTAATTTGTTTTTAAGTCGTGAACGACATGCCCGAATCATCTGCAAATTGGCATGTGTGTACACTCAACTAGTGAGTATACTTCACTGCTTTGTCTTGCAGATATGGAACTTACTTGTGGAATTATGAAACTTTTTGTCTTCTTTTTTTTGTCGGCACAAAATGCAGTGTAAACGCCGCTTTATGAAAAATGCGAATTTGAAGGGTATTTTTATTCGCGAAAAACCACTCTATATTTATTTATCCTTTCAGAAGGGAGGTCTCCTGGAGTTTTATCCTACCAGGGGTTTCATAGATAGCAAATGGCCCACCCTTCCCTAGATTTTCCATGCATTTTTCTGAATGAAACACTCCATCATTATGACGACATAAAAATTGTTCCAAAAAGAAGAATAACGTTTCACGTAAACAACATTCGTTGGTTGTACCTAGGGTGTCAACAAAAACTTTTTGGCGGAAAACGGAAACGGAAAAATTATGGCACTTGCCGGAAAACGGAAAAATAAAAGGCCGGAAAACGGAAACGGAAAAATTTGCTGAAGGTATGCCGGAAACGGAATAAATTTGCTGAAATTATGCCGGAAACAGAATAAATTTGCTGAAATTTTGCCGGAAATGGAAAAAAATTTGCTGAAATTTATCTGGAAATAAAATTTTTTGCAGAAATCTCACTAGAAAAAGAAAAAATTCACATAAATGAAAACCGGCATGCATGTTTACCAGTTTGGCTACAACAGAAAACATAAAATTGAGCTAGAAAGCAGAAAAAAGTTGGAAAAACAGACAATTGAACCGGAAAATTGAAAAAAGCTGGAAAAACTGAAAATTTAGCCAGAAAACGGAAAATGAGCCGGAAAAACGGAAACGGAAAAAAATTAAGCAGCCGGAAAACTGAAACGGAAAAAAATTTGCCTGCGGAAAGCGGTAACGGAAACGGAAAACGGAAAGTTGACACCCTAGTTGTACCCGACTCGGTCTTTTCTTTCTTGTAATGTTTTTTTTTGTTAAAGTGCGTACATAAGTATCCTGCTGGCGCGTTATCGACTAAGACATAAGTAATTTTGGACGCACACTTTGCGGTCTGCCGAGTATAAGTAATGAGTATTATTTCGCCCGTTCCATTGCGACATTCGTTCCGTTCAACTCTCACTTCAGGGCATCATCACTAAATTTTTGCTATTTTTAGTTCGGGAAATTTGACTTCTGCCTTTAAAGTTTTGTAAATATGGAGAAAAAAGATTAGTTCCCCCGGGGAATTATTTTTGTCAGACTTTTTGTTTTGAGGGGGGGTCATTGAAGGGTATGTCATTTTTCTAACATATTTACCGTATTTCCTCGAAATACCCCCAGGGGGTTTCTTTTTCAGAGTGACAATTTTGAGGGGGTATTTCTAGGGGGGGGGGGTATTCTTTCGCCAGAAATTTTTTAAACTCTCAGTACTAATAACTTACGCAGACGTAGAAAAATGTGAAAAACCACCATGTATAAGAGTCTATAGACTTTAATAAGTATGTAGATGGTTTAAACCATGTTATAACGTAACACAATCATTCTTTTAACCTGTGTTATGCACTGCCAGATCACAAAACGCCACTTTTGTCATGTAAGTTCAATTTACACTCAATTTGGGGGGTATTTCGAGGGGGGGTCATTAATTCATAGTGCCCATTTTGAGGGGTGGTATTTCGTGGGGGGGGGGTAATTCGAGGAAATACGGTATATCGATTCAATATATGGGAAATATTGAATAGAGAGTAAACGCACACTTAGTTTTATATAGCAATTTCACAAAATTTGGAAAAACCGTACATCATCTTTGAACACATTTTAGTTCACTTTCAATCTCCGTCCACAGTAGTTGACGGACACTTCATTTCGGTGAACTCAAATGCGTTGAAAGCAGATTTATGAGTTTTCCAAAAAAAAATTGAAATTTTGGTAACAAACTGGGGCCAGTTCCGCAAGTGGAAAAGTCAAGAGTAAAGAGTTAAGAGTTGAGTAAAATGATAAATGATAAGTTAAGAGTAAAGTGAAAAGTTAAGAGTGGAGTAAAATTATTTGTCGTTTTGCTCAACTCTTCACTCTTAACTTTACTCATAACTTGTCATTTGTCATTTTACTCAACTCTTAAGTTTTAACTCTTGACTTTTCCACTTGCGGAACTGGCCCCTGGTGTGTGTAGGGTCATTATAATATTTGAAATATGTTTCCCGGTAAATTTTCGGGCAAATTTCCTCTGGCGGCGGAAGTCAAATTTCCCGATTTTAATATGCTATTTTCGCAGTTTTGAGGAGGCTTTTCAACGCAAATTTCTGATCGCTTTGGCTCAAAAAGGGTTAATGATGAATAATTTTGATTTCGTGCTTCAAAATGTCCAATTTTGCATTTTGGTGATTTCTTTGCTTGAAAAATTACGGTTGGCCAGATGTAAGATTATATTTATAAATACAAAATCTGGTACCAATTCTTCAATTTGACAAGTGACAAGAAAAGTGGGAAGTGTCTCAAAAGTGTCTCAAACGGCGCTGCAAACGCTAGTGCACTACTGATATTTGGGAAACTCATAAACCGCAAATACTAATATGCGCAGTCACAATAATTTGCAATAAAATGCCTGCTGTGGATATGGAACTTCACGCAGCACTTAACAAAATTCGAAACTTTGTCACTTGACACTTTATGGGGAAATTTATTTTGGCTACCAGATTTTGTATCTGACTAAACTCTCGATTAGCGTAGCTCATTTTTTTGCCTTACAAGTTGCAAATTTATTAGAGGTTGCGTACTCTGGTACTGTTAGATTATGTGAAATGACGCTGCAATGAAGCCTTATAAATCACATTTGTTATTGTGCGATTCATGATGTGGAACAATTTTTGTCGCAGGCAAGAAGTCCACCTACTTACTAAACTTCTTCCTGGATGCTTTTCTGTTCGTGTCCAACGGGCCCACACACGCTAGTTGACATCGACACCAAATGTCAACTGGTGCCGATCCCGATACAAAGGTTGCTGACGAGCCGACGAACGACGTTCAAACGACAGCTTTGAATTGGGAACGGAACCAGTTGACATTTGGTGTCGATGTCAACTAGCGTGTGTAGGGCCAAATGCATATGGTCGAAAGGCCACTACCCCATATTCCCCAGGTATTCCCATATAAACTGCTTTCGACTCACGTTCGGCACCAAAATTTTTTCGATGTTTTTTTTTGCATAATATAATTCCTGTTATGGGGGGTTTAGTAAGACAAAATTTATGGGTGATGTAGCCCAAATTCACCTCTAATATCCACCATCGAAAAAATACTTGCATTTACGCTTTTCTGAGGAAAAAGTATTTTACTCTCATTTACTCGCGAGTAAAAGTAAATAATTTATACTTTACGCTTTCTGTACTCGGGGTGAGTAAAAACAAAATACTTTATGCATGCACATACTTTGAAAAAGTTTGGTACTTTTAACAACTCTGGTGATCACATTCAGCACACTGTTCTTGGAAGTATCAGCTTTGCAAGCAAAAATTACAAGGAATTTGTATCAGTTAACACCGAAAGAATTAACAAAAAGTTTTATACATGCATAGGTGATTCGCTGACTAGACCCTCAGCAATTCAGTAAATTAACAAATTCCTTTTTCATAGACTGCTGCTAGTGTTGGAACTTTCTTAATAATGGCACCACACAAGCTAGTTTTCATGGTTTCTCGTTGAAAACTCATTATTTTGTTTTCAAAACCATGCAAACACTCAGTAAAATCACCTGAAACGGCCACCATCTTTGTTTTTTTTGTTCATTTTTATGTTATGAAGATGAAAACTAACATAGCTGGCACGTCGTCGGCACGTCGCTGCCACACATTTGGCAATGTTTTGGTGACCCTGGCACTATTCAACATTGGTAAACAGTTTTGAAAACTGGTGACATGGGCGATGTGTTGCCATGCATAGCCAGTTTCCACCTTTGAAAACACTAAATGAAAACAAAAATCAACATTTTTGAAAACTGTTATGGCGATGCGTATGGTGACATTGGCAACATGTTGCCACTGTTGCGGTGACGCGTCGCCGTGCAGTGTTCAAAAATGTTCTGCAAATCTGAAATTTAGACAACAAATGTGATATGCCAAAACCAATAATCACATATGATTTCACTTTTTGAAAACTAAAATAGTAAATTTACATGTTTTGAAAACTGTACAGCAACACGTCGCCATTGAGTTTTGAGATGAGTTTTCAATGAGGAACCATGAAAACTAGCTTGTGTGGTCACAATGATGTAAATACTCTCAATGACAAAGTACAGGGTGGGGCAATTTAGACCAACACATTAGATTTTGAATAACTTGACACTGGGTGATCGGATGAAAGTCAAATTTTATGTGAACATCAACAACTAAATAGGAAAGGTTCCCTCCAAATATGGCTGTGATAACTCCACTCATTCCCAAGTTATCGATGCAAACGTTATTCAGTTCAGTTATTCGTTAGGCGGCGTTTACACGGATTTCATGGCTACGACAAATTATTTCTTTAAAGTTCCATAACTCCGGAATAAAGTCATTAACGAGTAAAAATGGTCGAGTATATATCATACTAAGGTGTATATGTCTGTGTAATTTCGTTCAATTGGCTCAGTCATTAAATAGTTATGGACCGTTGAATTTTTTTTATTCTGCCGGGCCTTCCGACAGCTTTCTGACAAATCTGAAAAAACTCTATTTTTCATGCTGCGACAGTGTGACGATCACAGATTGTTGTCACGCACAGCATGTGACAAATCATCAAAGTTGTTGATAACTGTCAAAAGCTGTGAACGTGTTTTTTATGTGACGACAATGTGACTTATTGTGTATGTGTTTTTAAATGCCAAAATAGCTCAGAAAAATTATAGGCAGTGTGTAATGATGGAAAAGCGCCAGAAAAAATGGCACCAGACAAAAAAGCACACCAGAAACAATGGCGCCAGGTGCCAACAATAAAAGTCATTATTTCAGCATGTAAATCATCACATAAGATGTGATGTTAAAGGCGCCAGGAAAAATAGCACAGCACCGCACCGGCACCTCTCCCATGTCATGAAAAAGGCACCTGGCACCCTGGGGCACCAGCCAAAAAATGACACCGAACTGGCACTGGTGCCATTCCAAAAAAATGGTACCGGCACCGAAGGGGACCGTCCAGGTCGCCGGTGCTAGCACCAAAAGGCACCGCACCGGGTCAACTTTTCTAAAACAATAAGACAACAAAAATCGTCAATCTACACGGCTTTAGGTAGTGCGATGAAGGAGCTTTTGCTGTGCATAGGATAGATGGGGTGGGTTCTTTGGGAGAAGGGTCCACCAGACCTTTGTGTTATCCCCGTGGAAAAATCCCCAGTCCCGAAATAATGGAGTCTATAAAAAGTTATTGTATTACATAGCCAATCGATTTTGAAGCTCAATAACTCGGCCATATCTTGACCGATTTAGACCGTTGAACATTTAAATTAATTGGCGCAATCTGTATATTCTTTTTTATTGGTCGGATTAGTGATGCTTATATTCCGTATGCTGATTTGACCCTTTTTTCCAACACCAATTTGTTTTCTCTGAACAAATACCTACCATATCATAAATGACAACTTTTTATAGAGCTTATCTCAAGACTGGGGAATCACAAAACATCAGAATAACTCATATCTGACCCGCATTCCTTTTCTCCACTATATATAAATGTTTGAACAATGTCGTTAAAAGGCATCGCAAGCATGTTTTGACATCCATTACATTGCGTCACTTTTTAAGTGTACACACGCATGTTCTGAAATGTGACATTTTTTGAACCCTTGAAACCCTGCCGGTGCCTTGCCCGGTGCCCCAGTTTTTTTGGCCAGTGCTAGCACCTTGGGCACTGGCCAAAAATTGGCACTGCACCGCACCAGCACCGGTGCTATTCTGAAACAAATGGCACCAGCACTGGCAGGGCACCTCTGAAAATCGAAAGGGCACCGCACCAGCAGGGGCACCGGTGCCCCAGTGCCTTTACATCACTACAAGCAATTATAGAAGTGCAGTCTGAAGAACCCATTTTCAGTGGCAGGTATTTGAAGTGGGCTAATTACGTACAGCTATCATGTATCCCAGAGGCAAAATTTTGGGCTACTATCCCATAACCCCCCCCCCCCCCAATCGGCCAGCTATCTATCTACCTAACTGGGGTGATTTTTGAGAAATGTTGCCAAATTTTTGCTCAAAATCGATAATTTTTGTACCTTTTTATAGTTTTCACCTTAAAAATTGCCATTTCATGTGTTTTATTGCCTATTTTCAGCTAATTGTGTACTTGTGTAGGTTTAAAATGGCTAAAAATAGGTATATAACCATGTTTATAGCTGAAAACCATGTTTTTGAAGGTGAAAAACTATAAAAGGCGTGAAAATTAGCAATTTTGAGTGAAAATTGGAGCAAACAGGCAAATGGGGTAGTAGCCAAAAAATTTGCCTTGGGATAGATAGATAGCTGAGCAGCCTACAATATAGATAGATAGCTTGCCGTTTTGGTCCCCCTCCCATTATTGTATAGAATATTGAATATTGGAAATTGACCATTTTTTAATATTGAATATCGATATTGAAAATTTTGAAAAAATATCGAATATAAACACCTTCCCTATCAAGTCCGGCCCCCAATTTTTTACTTTACTTCTGACGTCCTATCTACAGTTCTAGGATGCACCAGAAGCTGAAACTTGGGGTAGATATTGGTGCAACCCCCCTCTACTTCGCATAAATTGAAGGGGTCGCGGCGACCCCCTACAGGGTGGGTCGCCGAGTGCAAAAAAATTTTGCAGCTTTTTTAGTGTCCCACACAGGTCCGGCCCCCACTGATTTCTTACACTGCGGGTGCCGTACCTCCAGCTGTGGGAGGGGTATAAATCTAAAATTTTGGGGACACATCCCCAAAATTTTAGATTTATACCCCTCCCCCTCCCACAGCAGGAGATCCGGCACCCGCAGTGTAGGAAATCAAGTGGGGGCCGGACCTGTGCGGGACAGTGAAAACGCTGCAAATTTTTTTCACATATATGGCGACCCCCTCTATAGTGTATCGCCGCTGCCCCATTTATTCATGAGGGGTAGTGGGGGGTTGCGCCTATGTACCACCCAAGTTTTAGTTTTCCATCCCTCCCACAACCGGAGATATGGCCTGTGAAGTGAAAAAAAAAATAGGTGGCCGGACTTGATCGGGAAGGTGTTTAGAATATCAATATCAAAAATTTTGACAAAATATTAAATATCAACCATTTTTCGATGTATTGAACATGTGTTGTGTCCCTAAATTAGGTTATTTTCATTTTGAAATATTTATGGTTGATCTGATGTACTGATGAGTAAAAGTACAGTATTTATAATGTTGGAGTGCTGAAGCCAGAAAATGCTGATTTGCTATTTTTTCAAGATGCCCTTAAGCAATTACGTTATAAGTATGAACTGTAATATCTACCAATTGTTATTTGTCTGATACACTTTGATTCATCATGTTTGTATTCCATTTTCTACTTTTGAGTGATATAAACCTTGTTAAAATCACTTGTACCATTCACATTCAGTAAAAAGATGATTAACCATGTGTTAATCACATGAAATTACAATATGCCACTTGAGATATGCCTTGATATACCAAAAGCAAATCGCAATATCGAATATTGAAAATATCAAAATATTGAATATTGACCATTTTTTAATATTGAATATTGAATATTGATATTGAGGTTCATATCATATTGATATCAAATATTGAGTTTCAGACAAAAATATCGAATATCGATATTGAAAAGTCATTTGAAAAGAATTGTTCAAACCCTAATGCTCAACCATCAAAATCAGTAGAGAATTCATGGCAATCAGAGTTGTTAAAAGTACAGAACTTTTTCAAAAGTAAATGTAAACATATAGTATTTATTTTTTACTCACACAGCAGGTTTTGGCACATTTTTGCTCTCAAGAAAACAATAACGAGCTGGGCAGTTTGGGGGGGACAGCCAATGAAAAATGTTTGTTTCCTTGAATAATCCCCCAGTCTTGAGAAAAGGGTGGTCTACAAAAAGGTGGTCATTTTCCATGGCTGATGTGCACACTGACTTTTGAAGCTTGATAAATTGGCCATTTCTGGGCCAATTTTATTCATTCAACACTTATAATGATCGAGACGATTTGTAGGGTTCAGTTTTGTGGTTGAGTTAGTGATGTCTAAACTCCGTATGCCTATTTGACCTGGTTTTTGAACATGGCAAAAACTTTTTTCTGAACATGCTATCGTATAGCTTAGACTAAAACAATTCATCTGGCCAAAACAAATTTCCATACATTTTTCCAATCAAAAGTTATAGCACTTTTAACTTTAAGCTTTAAGTTTATTGGCACATGGAGTTTAGACATAACTCACCCGACCACAAAACTTGGAATCTACAAATCGTCTTGATCATTTTAAGTGTTGAATGAATAAAAACAGCCCATAAATGGAGGATTTATCAAGCTTCAAATGTTGGTGTTCACATCGGCCATCTAAAATGACCACCTTTTTAGACCCCCCTTATCTCGGGACTGGGGGATTATTCAAGGAAACAAAAAAAATTTGTCGTAGCCCAGACCCCAAACCCCAACATACTTGAAGGGCTTCAAAATCGGCCAACGTACAACAGAATGGAACGCAGGAATGTATATTTGTATGAGATCGCAAAAAAGATAAGAAACTTAGTTTACACCCTAACATTTGAGCTATCATTTGTTATCATTCTGATAGCTTCATTCAGAAGATCGCCAACTGAAATCTGAAAATTTTAAGTGCCCGACCATCAAAATCTGTACATAATTTATAGAAATATGTGGTTCCTAATGTACAGCCCACTAAGAAACAAACAACATTATGATTACTTTCAAACCTCCACCCAGATCCAGTGCAGTGCCTTTTGGTGCTAACACTAACTCCCAAAGTTTTTCATTTTTCTAAAAACTTCATCAAATAAGCTGGGGAAGTTTGGCATCACAAAACTGATTCCAAAATTGAATTCTACAGGTCCCCCCGGTCATTTTAAGTGTAGAATGGTCTAAATCGGTTGTAAAATGATGGAGTTGGAAATCATCAAATTTGTTTGTCGGAGTCATGAAAATTGGCCTCGCTAGCGAGGCGTTCCGACAAATTCTCAAAAAAATTCCATTTGATTTACAGGTGCGTTTCAAAATTGTCGTCACAAGCTGTGAACGTGCTTTGCTTGTGACGACATTCTATGGGTACCATCACCCAGTGGCTCGAGAAGTCATTGCAAAATGCAAGCAATTCATGGCACATTCAAATAAATATGTTGTGTCAACAATACTTATGGCTCTATCAGAGCAAAAAATGGCATTTTTTAGCATTATATCAAAATTTATTTTTGTCGGAGGCCACGAGGCTGATTTTTGTCGGAAATAACGAGGCCGATTTGTCGTCACACATGTAAAATTTGCCATTTTCATCGAAAAAAGGTCTGTGACGATACAATTTTTTTGTCGTCACACGAAATCCGTGTAAACACGGCCTTATTGTCTCTTTACCGCCACCTCCTGATACGGTTCAAATGGGATCGACTTTTTGGGACTGGGATCGCGATCGGTGTAGGTTTTTTCAGGGTTTCTTTTTCTTTTCGCAGCGCCGCACCTAAATGTGTGCGCGCGCGCCACTAATCCGCCTTGCCGATAAGAAATCGGAGGGCGCTTGCCTAGTCGGTCTAAGAGACGTGGTCATAGAACAAAGATTATTGGCGTTTGCTTGAATAACTCTTGAACCAGTGAAGCGATCGCGGCCATTTTTTGTGGAAATATTTCCTATTTAGTTGTTAATGTTCACCTAAATTTTGACGTTCGTCCGACCGCCCAGTGTCAAGTTATTCAAAATCTAAAGCGTTTGTCTTAATTGCCGCAGCCTGTATTTACAGCAACAAATACAACAACAACCCATTCTTATAAAAACAATTTCATGATGAATTTTATTTAGCGTAACAAATTTCTGCTTTAATTTCAGATTTATATTTACATACAGTAATTAAAAATTGTGTAGTTGTTTGTTCAATTGACCATCTGGCTTAATTCAAAATCTTTGTGTAAATATGTTATGTAATTTTTCAGTGTGTGAGTTTTGTCTGTAATGTCATTTCATTCGATATGACGGAATATCGTGACCCGCTACCATCTTTAAATAAGATCTCAGGGGCTCTTACAGGACATTGGAGCTAAGCGATGGTTCTTAAAATCGTTGATTTTGTGTAACTTTAATAACTAGTAGGTAAGCGCAATTTGAAACTTTACGAGATGGCAGTACCGATCACTTAATTCCGCAATTGCAAAAGTAAAAAAAACCTATTTATAAATGAGAAGTAAAAAGTTGAGAGCAATATAATTTTAGAAGTGGGAAATGGAATGGCAGGTAAGTAAAAAGTCTAAAAGGTTTTAGCGTTTTCTTGTCGTTTGCCATTTTTATTTCAACTTATTAATTGCCATTTTTTATTCTCACTTATAAATTAACTTTTCTTACAGCTTTTTACTTCTCACAGGAATTGGTACCTACCGTATTTCCTCGAAATACCCCCCGGGGGGTGATTGTTTCATAGTGCTCCCGAGAGGGGGGGGGGTTAAACGAGGGGGGTATTATTTCGCAAGAACTTTTTTGAAATCCTAGTACAAAATCGTTGTTTGTGATGTGCGCTGGGGTAGAAAAATGCACCAATAACTGACATGTATAGACTCCTGTAGACTAATATTAGTACGTAGATGGTATAAACACTGTTCTAACGTGATTCCGACATCGTTTTAACGTGTGTTCTGCACTACGCAGAACACAAACTGCAATATTTGTCATGTACGTTCTCTTTACACTCAATCTGGGGGGGGTATTTCGAGGGGGGGTGATTGTTTCATAGTGGTCTCGAGAGGGGGGGGGGGTGGTATTTCGAGGAAATACGGTAATCAATTAAACCCTGCCCGCTCGATTTTACTCTATTGACCGGGTTATGGTAATTTCTATTTGCGCACCTGTTTAAATCTTGTTGTCTACATTTACATGTGTACGTTTACATAAATATGATGCAGAAATTCATAGTTTCTTCATTGAAGATAAATTAATATTTTGTTGCTGAAGAAATTGCCGTGTTTTCACCTAAGCAACAAAATGTTGATCCCTATAATTTTGATTTCGGCTATTTCCAGTGAGCTTTCTGCACTGTATTTTTCATAGTTGTTAAAACGTATTTACGTTTACTCAAAAAAAGTACCTATACTCGAGTACTGAATAAATACGTTCACGTTTCCCCTGAAAAAAGTTCCTGTACTCGCTTTTACGTATAGGTACTTTTTGAAAGTACTTGAGTACAGAAAACGTATTTCAGATAGCCTTTTTATAGATTTTTTGAAGGCATAGGAGGGAAAAAGGGAGATAATATCCTAAAAGTATACCTAAGCAAATAGGTAGTCGAAAATGGCTATACAAGCACACATATGGCCAAAAATTTCTTTTAATAGGCAAAAAGTTATGAAAATCAATGATTTTGTGTGACAATTGTGGTGACATTTTTCAAAAATATTCACGTTGTCGTTTTACCGGGGAAAAATACGTTTTCTCACGTTTACTCATGAGTAAAAGTAAAAAAATTACTTAACCTATCTGTACTCAGGGGGTGAGTTAAAAATAAATACTTTACGCCAAAAGCACAAGCCAAATTTTTGAAAATAACGTGAAAAAGTTACAGGAAAAGAAGGACATTCCCTGTATTTTTTTGGTCTCACGCCGTGAACGGGGGTGGGGGGCTGCAGCCCCCCCCCGCCCCCCGGATACGTCCTTGCTTAACAGTAATCATAAAAGCACCGTACCGTTATTCCGTACCTGAAAATGATCCCGCGTCACTTACGCAGGTTGTTATTCAGCGGATTATGGTAGTGGCTGGGCGTGGAATCAACCCGAATGCGGTACCGTGAGTAGAAAATATCCAAGCAGTGTTACGGTATCTGGAGGACAGATTACGGTCGGTTTCGTTTATTGCGGTACATGTTGAAATTGAGCAAATTGAATTGAGCTGTAGAATGCGGTGGGTCCGCATTAGTGATGCAGTGGTGCCATGACATGGTTCCATTGGGGCAGGCCTGATACGCACATCTGCCCGTTACGCACATCATTTGCCCGTTTTTTTCACTTGACACTTTTTCAAGTGATTTTCAGATATGAGTAAAGTGAAAAAAAGTCGCGCAATGACATTAGTGAACTTTTTTCAAATGTGCGTAACGGGCAGATGTGCGTATCAGTGCACCCCCGGTTCCATTCGGTGCCCATATACTCGGATGACATTTCGCCGTACATTTTTCCGGAGGAAACACTCCATCATGACGCCATCACTTTAGTCGCCATCATCATCTCTCGTCATCACGTCTTCCATAAGTTCTCGGCTGGCCGTCTGCCAGCCGAAGACATAACTCCTATCTGTGTGTAGAGTAGCGTGTCTGCCGAGTATACTGTTGACGCCATTTTTTAATGGTGTACTTTTTCTGTGGCGCGGCACCCTTTCAAAATGGTATCATTTATTGTGGATGCCTGTTTTTTTAAAGAAAAAAAGAGTGAACCAACATAAAATAACAAAAAACGCAGGGTTCCACAGCTGGAATAGTGGGCGGGAACGAAGCCAAACCGCACTCGTTCCCGTGGCAAATATATTTGCACATAAAACTGGATGATGGAAGGTACACCAGTTGCGGGGGTAGTATCTTGAATAACAAATGGGTGCTCACCGCCGCGCATTGTGTTGAGTGAGTTTTTTTTTTTTTGGGGGGGGGGGGTTTAGGTGCCAGATTGACCCTACGCACATACCGTATTTCCTCGAATTACCCCCCGGGGGTTTATTTTTTCAGAGTGAAAATTTTGAGAGAAAAACGTGAAAAATGCTACAATAACCACCATTTATAAGTTTTTACAGCCTTATATAAGGATGTAGATGGTATAAACGATGTGCTAACGTAACACAGTAAGCGGCGTTTACACTGACACATGTGACGACAAAAACTTTTTGGGCTTTCAACTTTCTTTATGTCACGAAAATTGAATAATTGTTGTGTCAGACACTTAGATCTCGATCACTCTTTGTGCCTAAAACAAACATAAATTTTTATATATGACGTTATCCTACACAATAGAACGAAACAAAATTTTTGTCGTCACAGGTTGTCGGTTCGAGTTGTTCCCGGGAGCCTCGTTAACGAGGCTCCCGGGAACAACTCGAACTGACAACTTGTGACGACAAATTTTCTTGTTTGTTTTATTGTGTATGATCACGTCATATATGAAAATTTATGTTTGTCCTAGGCACAAAGAGTGATCGAGATCTAGGTATCTGACACAACAAATATTCAATTTTCGTCACATAACGAAAGTTGAAAGCCCAAAAAAATTTTGTCGTCACACGTGCCAGTGTAAACGCAGCTGTAGGTGTTTTGAACGTCTGTTATGCATTTCCCGGACCACAAATTCATAGTGCCCATTTTGAGGGGGGGGGGGTATTTCGAGGAAATACGGTAGTTGACAAGGACACCAAATGTACTGGACTGTAATTCATCAAAGACTACTGGGTCTATCCCAATTCAAAGATTGCTCACGAGTAGCATTATTGTGTACACATATATTTAGTAAATATAAGTCCAGAAAATTTCGGAAATTCAAACACGTTATAGAATTTTGGTTTTTGTTAATATTTTCCGACCACAACTAGTGACGTAAGCGACTGCTCAAGGCCACAACATCCGATACTGATAAATCTGCTTTCAACACATTTAAGTTTACCGGCATTAAGTTCGTCAACTACAGTTGACGTAGTTGGCGGAGATGGATATTTATTCATTTTGGCGAACTGAAATCTGTTTCAACCAGTGTATCACTTTCAGAAATTTCAACAGAAAACTAGTATGCAACATTTTATGCAACTCAGTGTCACCCCCCCCCCCCTGCACAGCGATGGGTCCGGCCCCCCTCAAGATTCCAATTTCCTTTGGCGCGTTGCCAAACATTTGACGGTTTACGCGGGAATACACCAGCGCGATGTAAATGACGCCCAGAAAAACGATTTTATGCCCGGCGATAAAACAGTGCAGAAGGTTCACGTTTTTGGAGACTTTTTTGGGATGTTTTGAAAGTTCGCAGGCGGAGAAGTAAAAAAAAGACATTTTAAAAGTGAGAAGTAAGAAGCGAAGTAAACTTTATACTTTTCATTTCACTTATTCTCACTTCTTAATTATCACCTTCTCATCACTTCTGGCATTGGCCCGTAGTGCAAATCCTGTGCTTTAGTAGACAAGCGTAGTGATGTGAAAAGCGCCAGGGCTCTGGCACAAGCGCCATGGTGCTTTTCAAACTGCAGACGCGAAGCGCCAATGGCGTTAGAGTGTGCCAGTGGCGCCATGGCGTGGCGCCTACGAATGGCGCCAGCGCCATGGCGCCATTCCCCTACCACAGGGCATAAATTTTAGGGGGGGGGGCGCCGCCCCCCCCCGTTCGCCGAGCTCCGTATACAATCCCCCCCCTCAAAAATACTGGCTACGTCCCTGCATACGACGAAAGAAAAATGGCGCCAAGTGCACTTTTTGCGTTGGCGCTAGCGCCAGGCGCCATTTTCGTGGCGCTTTAACACCACTGAACAAGTGACAATAGTTTTCCAGATTTGCGGCGTGAGTCAAGTGAAAATTTTCAAAGATTGGCCGGGCGCTTACAAAAAAGAGCGGTATTTCTCCCCGTCGAAAGATATGGCACTGTTGAAATTGGACTGCCATTTGAGGTGACAATTTTTTCATTTTTTTATATTGGGAAATGTTTGTAGGAAAAAAAGGTACATAACTACCCTAAATCCTCGAATAAGACCACAGCGGAGTTATTTTTTCCTCAGACGTTTTGGAGGGGGGAGTTATTCAAGGGAAGGGGGAGTTATTCGAGGGAGGGGTTATTTTTTCCTCGTAAAACTTTAACTTGATTCATTGTATGGGTGGAGTCTGTAAACTCATGTAATTCAGGTATTTAATTGTCCAACAAGAATAAAAAGATGTGTATACACTGCATACACATCATGTAAACACCTTCCCGATCAAGTCCGGCCCCCCATTTTTTATTTTACTTCTGACGTCCTATCTCCTGTTCTAGGACGCGCCAGAAGCTGAAACTTGGGGTAGATATTGGCGCAACCCCCCTCTACTTCGCATGAATTGAAGGGGTTGCAACGACCCCCTACAGGGTGGGTCGCCGAGTGCAAAAAAAATTTGCAGCTTTTTTAGTGTCCCACACAGGTCCGGCCCCCACTGATTTCTTTCACTGCGGGTGCCGTACCTCCACCTGTAAGAGGGGTATAAATCTAAATTTTGGGGATGTGTCGCCAACACCCCTCCCCTACTATACACTGGCCAGCCGGTCTTTGGCAACTCACCACAGTGTGGGGTGCAAAGTTTAAAATTTATTAAAATGTTACTGTCCCACACAAGTACAGCATCCAATTGAATTTCAAAAAATGGACACTTTTGTGTTGTTTTAACACTAATGTGGTTGACAATGTGAAATAAACATGAAATATCCTCTAAAAAATATCTTATTCGACCTAAAACTGCCCACCACATGACCCCTTCCCCCCAAGTGGGTGGCAAAAATCAATTTTTACAACTTTTTCATCAGACACTTGAACTGCTGGTTTACAATGATTTATAGAGGAGGGTTAAAGGTTTCAAATTGTGTAAAAAACCTTCCCTCAAAAATGCCTTCATAATAAAATTTGCTGAGGGTGAATTTCAAATTGTGAATTTTGCCTATTTTTGTTCCTGCAATGATGTCATTTTTACAATTTGAAATTCACCCCCAGCAAATTTTCTTATGAAGGCATTTTTGAGGTAAGGTTTTTTACACAATTTGAAACCTTTAACCCTCCTCTATAAATCATTGTAAACCAGCAGTTCAAGTGTCTAACTAAAAGTTGTAAAAAGTGATTTTTTTGTCACCCACTTGGGGGAAGGGGTTCATGTGGTGGCCAGTTTGAGGTCGGATAAGATATTTTTTAGAGGATATTTCATGCTTATTTCACATTGTCAACCACATTAGTGTTAAAACAACACAAAAGTGTCCATTTTTTGAAATTCAATTGGATGCTGGACTTGTGTGGGACAGTAACATTTTAATAAATTTCAAACTTTGCACCCCACACTGTGGTGAGTTGCCAAAAACCGCCTGGCCAGTGTATAGTAGGGGAGGGGTGTTGGCGACACATCCCCAAAAATTTTAGATCTATACCCCTCCCACAGCTGGAGATACGGGACCCGCAGTGTAAGAAATCAACCGGGGGCCGGACCTGTGCGGGACAGTGAAAACGCTGCAAACTTTTTTCACATATATGGCGACCCCCTCTATAGTGAGTCGCCGCTGCCCCATTTATTCATGTGGGGTAGTGAGGGGTTGCGCCTATATACCACCCAAGTTTTAGTTTTCCACCCCTCCGGCAACCGGAGATATGGCCTGCGAAGTGAAAAAAAAAATAGGCGGCCGGACTTGATCGGGAAGGTGTTTATCTGCTGTCGCTGCTCAGGCTAATATTCTTTTGTATTTCTGTATTGTATCGTTTTCATCCAGAGGGGCGTTATTCAAGAGGGGGGAGTTATTCGACGGGGGAGTTATTTTTTCCTCACCTTGCAAACCGGGGGCAGTTATTCGAGGGGGGTCTTATTCGAGGATTTGCGGTAGTCAAGTATTGACACGATGGCGCTGGCGCTTTTGAGTGTTCAGAATTTGTGTTTCTTCATGATATGTTTATTATCCAAACGTAAACTCTAAAGCCCGTATACGTAAAAGAGATATTTTTCAAACAATCAGTTGAAAATGAAGTGCCACCACTGCATCTAAGCGGTCCATTTTTTCGTTTATTGATCAAAAGATGGTACAAAACAACTTTTTAACGCATTTCAAAAAAATCAGCTGGACAGATGAAATTCGACCAGTATGTTTGGCTGAAAAAGGGACGACATTTTTCACTGACAAAAAAATGGTGCTCACTGGATGGGGAAAAACTGGAGGTAAATTTTTCATGTGCAAAATAGAATTTGCAAAAAAGATTTCATTATAAATACCGCCACCCTTTCAATTTCAGACTGGGAATTAGGTAGCAAGGTTTTAAAGCAAATCGTTGTGGATGTTGAAGGTGAGCATGGATATGAAAAGAACATGATTTCGTTGGCTGGCGATCAATATGGAGCATGCACTGTATGTGATTTTGTGAATATGTGTAATTTTCAATTTCAGTGTGATTGTGCACGATGGAAATTTTGTTTAATACCGGATAAATATTCTACAGGAAAATACAGTTGAACAAACCGGTGCAATTCCCTTTGTGATGCTTTTTTGCATAAAATGGCTAAGAATTCCAGTGTGAGTAAATACTATAAATTTGTGTACTAAACTTTACCTATCAAACATAGTTTCCATCCTATCACGTGCATATAACATCCCCACATCCACACAAATAACATATACGCGTGGATATAACACCCAGGGTGACAGCGGTGGTCCAGCAAATGCATTGAAAGATGGCAAATGGTATGTGGCTGGAATTGCTACACTGGTCATAGGAGAGTTAGTTTATGGATTTTTTCTGTTTATGTTCATGGAGTTTGAGTATTCCGGAAAAAATGGGACGGTGACGTTTTTTCAGAGTTGTTTAAAATACTAAGCAAATTCAAAGTATAAGTAAACGTAAAGTATTTTTTCTCTCCCCCCCCTGAGTACAGAAAACATTAATTATCGAGTAAACTTGAATACATTTTAACAACTATACATTTTTGTCACCCTTAAAAAATGTCAGGATGCAAGGATTTTACGCATTTTGTGTCTGGGTTCGGACTGAAATTGTTTCAGCCGCTTATGATATTTATTCACATTTCAAATTCAGTGTCAATTGTGAAGTGAAAATGTAAATGCCTAGGCCGCTGAATTATGCTCACACAGGATAACATTCACAATAGTTGACGGCCCAAAATTTCGGAACCCAACTTCTCTGTTTTGAACAAGTTTGAGTTTACAACAAATGAATCATTCTCGATCTTTGTCAACAGTAGTTGACAGACTTCTCATTCCGGTAAACTGAAATGCGTCCAAAGCTGATTGACTAGTTTCCGAAATTTCTGACCTAAATTAGTGTGCGTTGAATTTTTGTATTTTTTATATACCGTATTTCCTCGAAATACCTCCCGGGGGGTGATTGTTTCATAGTGCTCCTGAGAGGGGGGGGGTTAAACGACGGGGGGTTATTGTTTCACAGGAAATTTTTTTGAAATCCTAGTACAAAATCGTGGTTTGTGATGTGCGCTGGGGTAGAAAATTGCATCAATAACTGACATGTATCAACTCCTGTATACAAATATTAGTACGTAGATGGTATAAACACTGTTCTAACGTGATTCCAACATTGTTTTAACGTGTGTTCTGCACTACGCAGAACACAAACTGCAGTATTCGTCATGTACGTTCTCTTTACACTCAATCTGGGGGGGGTATTTCGAGGGGGGGTGATTGTTTCATAGTGGTCTCGATAGGGGGGGGGGGCAAACGAAGGGGGGGTGTATTTCGAGGGGGGGGGGGGTATTTCGAGGAAATACAGTAAGTCATAACAACAAAAACATGTTGACCTTCTTTCAGCATGACTGGCGCGAAATGCAATGCTGCAAAGGTTTTTTTATTTTTTTTTATTTTTCTGATGTTTTCTACACAATATTCTTAATTTTTGTTTCCATCCAGGGTACTTCTGTTTACACAACGCCTGGGGCCGATCAATATATTGATTGGATACACAAAGAAATAGTGCAAATGTAAAGGAATTCCGGGATTTGAGGAATTGTGGCCACGCCCACTAGTACACCACCGAAATCTAGGAAATAAATAAATCTTTTTGATCACATTTGAGTTTACCAGAATGAATGATTTTGATTGCCGTTTTTGACAAACTCCTCATTCTGGTCAACTAAAATTGTTTCAAAACTGATTTACCGAGTTTCCCAACTTTTGGTGGTGTACTAGTGTAATACATAGTATTTATATCTAGTCGATTGACAGCACACTTTGCACGGAATTCTACCGGGGCAGGCCTGATACGCACACGTGCCCGATACGCACATATGCCCGTTTTTTTCACTTGACACATTTTCAAGTGATTTTCAGATATGAGTGAAGTGAAAAAGTTTACTAATGTCATTGCGCAACTTTTTTTCACTTTACTCATATCTGAAAATCACTTGAAAAAGTGTCAAACGAAAAAAACGGGCATATGTGCGTATCGGGCACGTGTGCGTATCAGTGCACGCCCATTCTACCGTATCTAAATTGAATAATGACCCAAAATGTGTTGGCTTCAATATGAGATAAATGAACCCAGAATTATCAAGATTTTATTCATCGAATTATGGTAACTTTTTGTGCAGAGAGTGCAATCCGCTGTGATAGATTCAAATAGATAATTGTGATCGTTATGAAGAATGGCCAGAATGAAATTTTGAATTATTTTCGGATGTCTTTTAACGAAAAAATAAACAAACAATAAAAATTCTATGGAAAATACAATTATTGTAAATATGTGAATATTTACGTATGTATGTAAATCAGTCTTAGATTTATTCATATTCATTTTATGGAAATCAAGTCAACTCTGTTGAAAAAAGTCACGTGTATAAAAAGTGGTGGAATGCGGAAAATTTCATTTTTGATTGTCAAAAAATCAGGTTTTGCGTTTGGAAGGGGAAATATCAGCCCAAATTCGATGACCATAAATTTTTTGATCTGGGGAGTTATTCAAGCGGTGTAGGGTTTGGACGGGACATTTTCAAGAATTTTCAAAGCGTGTGGTAAAATGAAATATTGCGCCCTCCACCAAACACGATTTACAAAAAATTGCAATTGAAAACTCAAACGAAAACAAAACTCTGAATCACTCAAATAAAAATAATATTAGAGCCTTTGACTTCACAAGGTGCAACTTAAGTCACCAGTTTTCCAAACATTTGATAATATTGGGGACTTATGTCCAATGAAAACGACTGTCTTCTCCCATGGTGACATAAATATTTCCTACATGAGAACAAGAGTTCCCTTTGTGGTTAAAATTTTTGTTAGAGTTGTAGGTACTCTGCGGATCGCATGCTATGCATTTTTCTGATTAAGAAAATTCCATCATGACATCATCATAAATAAAATAAAAATTGTTCTAAAAAAGAAAAAATGTTTCAGGAATAAAACATGCGTTGCCTGTTACTAGACTCCCCCTTTTTAAATTTTGCTTTTTTGTGAAAGTGTGTGCATAAGTATCGCGCTGGTGTGTTGGCGGGTGAGACATAAGTATGTTCAGATGCATATTGTACTGTCCGCGGAGAATGTTAACAAAAAGGTAAAAAAGTTTGAGAGCCTTTCGGAACCAGCCTCCCTTCGGAAAAAATACAGTTATTTACCATTGGGGAAAACAGTCATTACTATGGGACATAAGTCCCCAATCGATATATCCTGCACCTTTCAGTTTCAAAGGCTAATTATTTTTAAAGCCCAACAAATTTTTGTCTCACATTTCAAATTACCGTAAGTCATCGAATTAGACCACTGGCAGGGTTGGTTTTATAAAAATTCATTTTAGTAAAATTGTATAAAAATTGTATAAAAATTTTATTTTATTTTAATTTTATTCTTGTTTCATTTTATTTTATTTTATTTTATTCCCAAAAGTCATTAATAAAATAAAATGACACATTTTACAAAAATTTTACAAAAATTGTACAAAAATTTTACAAAAAATCAGAAATATGCATGCAAGGCCAGAAAAATGTTATAAATAATTTGACCTATACATGAAAAACCTGTGACAAATTTTTCCCTTACTTTTCAAAAGTTGCATGCAGTATATATTGTTAGCTAGCTGCAAGTGTAAAGTTACAATTATTGATAAGAATGGTTTGCATTTTCAATAGAAGGACTACTGGAGTGTGCTTGGCACATTTGTAAAATGTCATGCAAAGTATCAATTGTCATGCAAAATGTCAAGTGTCATGTAAAATTTCAAGCAAAGTGGCAATTGTCATGACAAATGTCATGCAAAGTGTGAATTGTGTATCCAAATCTTGTGTTTTTGTATCCATAGTATGTTTTAGATCCAAATCTTGTGTTTTTGTATCCAAATGTTAACATAAAATTTGGAGTCAACAACAACATAATTTGGATACAAAACATAAGATTTCGAAATTAAACATGAGATTTGAGCACAATTTGCTTGACAATTGATACTTTAATTTTTACATGTCATGACGATTTACACTTTACTTTACATTTGTCATGACAATTGACACTTTGCATGTCATTTTACATGACATTTGACACTTTACAATGCTTGGGACTGCCCCCAGATCCATGAATAAACAGGTAGAGACTCAAGCAATAAAACAAAATTTTACAAAAAAATATGAATTTTTATACAATTTTACAAAAAAACGAATTTTTATACAATTTTACAAAAATTTTACAAAAATTCGAATTTTTATACAATTTTTATTTTTATTCTTAAATTTTCCATTTTATTTTATTTTATTTTATTCTTGAATATTCCATTTTATTTTTATTTTATTTTTATTTTTTTCTGAGATTTTGCCAACCCTGACCACTGGGAAGTTGTTTCATCAGATTTTTGACTGGGACATTTTTTCCTCAGTGAATTGATAAAGGGGGAGTTATTCAAGCTGAGTGGATCTATTCGAGGATTTACCGTACAAAATATTAGACCTCCTAAAATGTCCAGTGACCACGGCATTTTTGTAAGTTCTCTCATTTTTGTGAAGCAAAACGTGATTTGTCAACTGTTTGCTGTTTTCGTAGGCTTTTCCGCAATATTGGCACATGTAATTTCTGCGGACGGCCGCCAAATGTAGGGAGTGCGAATTTTGATTGTATTCGTCTCGTGTAGGTTTGGAGGGCCTAAAATGGCGGCGGATTTTTTTTTTTTTTGGGGGGGGGGGGGGGGTTGTACATTTTTAGGCACTTGTGAAGGGCTGCTTGAAACTGCTGAAACATGGGTAATAAACTAGGTATACGTTGTTACCGTGACCAAAATGAAGTTCTGGATTAGTGGTGTAATAAGCGCCTGGATTTTGGCGCCAAGCGCCAAAATTGCCATGGCGTTTTTGATGGCCGTGCACCAATGGCGCCACGGCAAGATAACGCCAAGCGCCATGGCGCTTTCTTGGCGCTAACGCCAGTCGCCGGCAACTTGGCGCTTTTACATCACTAGTCTGGATGAAAAAATATTCATAGAAGACCCATGATTAAGGGAATTTTCAAGAAAAAAAAAAACACAATAAAAACGCACTTGTCGGAGTAGTCCCTTTCTCCGCAATGTTCATGATATAACAAATCCGTGTACTGTACAAAAGTCCTACCGCAGCCGCACTTGAAACCCTTTTTTCCCTCGTGCGTACCCATGTGTGCCTGGGGATTAATTATTTATGTTTTAATGAAAAAATTTTTTTTGTATTTGTGTTTTTAAAATTTGAACATTTTTACTGGAGGTTTGCTATGGTTAAATGATTGCTGCCAAACAGGCGCCAGTTCCGCAAAATGAGAAGTGAAATGGCGAAAGCGAAGAGAAATTACCGTATTACCTCGAATTATCCCCCCTTGAATTAACCCCCCCCCCCCTCGAAATACCCCCCCTAAAATTGAGTGTAAAGGGAACGTACATGACAAATCCCGCAGTTTGTGATCTGTACAATGCAGAACACACGTTAAAACATATGATTGAGTGATGTTAGGGTAGGGTTTATGTGTATAAACAGTTATATATGCCTATAACCACATATCTATCCATGTAATTGTTTGATTTTTCTATGTCTGAGTATGGGAAATTTCCGAAAATTTCTGGCGAAATAATAGACCCCCCCTCGAATAACCCCCCCCTCGAATTACCCCCCCCCTAAAATTTTGCTGGCGAAATAATAAACCCCCTGGGGGTATTTCGAGGTAATACGGTACTTTTTACTTTTATTTTTTACTTCGCATTTGCCAATTCACTTGCCGTTTCACTTGGCCTTTGCGCTATTACTTGGCCTTTGCCATTTCACTTCTCACTTCTCATTTTGCGGAACTGGCCCCAGATATACCTATGTATACCTACTCGCCGGACCGCTATGCATTTTCCTGGACGCTATTTTACACCTCGACGTCATCATTATTTAAAAAAACATTTAAAAAAAAGTGTTACACTCAGCGCCGCCTTTTTTTCCTTTTTTTTGTGAAAGTGCGTGCATAAGTATACTCTGCGGACATCACACTTAGTATGGAAACATACCATAACCCATTTGACTAATGAACCGAAAATTATACAGTTTTTTCATCACAATATTTAGTTTTTACTGTGGAATAATTTACATTATTTCAAAATTTATGACAAGATTTTGTTCATCAAATTACGGTAGGATTCTGCGCATACTCTGCGGTCCGCCGAGTATACCTACACAGCAAAAAATGCGCTGGTGATCTGCTGTGATCTGCGGTGAAGTGCCTTCACCCAGACGCTCGCAGTCACTTCAACGCACTTCACGAATTTCTGATTTTTTTATTTCTGTAAACAATTTAGTAATAAAATTCGTGAAGTGTCGGTGAAGTGCATTCCATCGGTGATCAGGCGTGGTCAGGGTCTGAAGTGTGATCACAAGAGGCACTTCAGACCACTTCAGTGCACTTCACGAGCACATTATTTGCTGTGCTAAGTCATTTTGGGCACATACTTTGCCTTTCGCGGGGTGCACACTTTTTGACTTCCCAAATGAAATTGAGAAAGCAAAAAATCAAATAAATTCAATCTGGCTGCCCGACAAAATTCGGAAACACGTCAAACTTATCACCTGCAATTCGGCGTGGTAATGGAACCTCTGGCTGCATTTGTTGCACGCAAAAGTCCTTTCGTCCACACCTAAATCCGCATGGGTGCGCATGTGCGCTTGTAGGGTCGTTCTGAAAGTGGGCGGAGTGTGTTATGTTTAACTACTGTATTTACACTGTATATACTCGAATAAGTGGGCAGTGCTCTATTCCGCATCTAAGCCCATTCCGCATGTTGACCCGGAACACATTTAATTATACCTGGCATGTTGAAAATAGGTAATAAAACACATGACCTAGTTATTTTGAAGGTGAAAATCTATAAGAAGTAGGAAAATTAGAGAATTTTGGTGAAAATTAGGGTAAAATTGCTCAAAAGCGCTCCAGATAGCTAGATAGTTAGGCAATTTGCGGGTGTGGGGGTGTTCTAGGGAATGTAGCCAAAAAAATTTGCAACAGGGATACCGTATTACCTCGAAATACCCCCATGGGGGTTTATTATTTCGCCAGCAAAATTTGAGGGGGGGTTAATTCAAGGGGGGGGGGGGTTTATTCGAGGGGGGTTTTATTATTTCGCCAGTAATTTTCGTGAAATTCATACTAAAGAATACGCCTTTTCTTACACAAAAACGGTAATAAATGTGAGAAAAGAGGTCATATTTGGGCTATAGATGTACATCTGTACACAAATGAGCGTATAAGTGTAGCTGCGATGCAAATAAGTAGTAATAAATACATCATGTACATTGCATACATGATGTAAACACCTTCCCGGTCACGTCCGGCACCCATTTTTTGATTTTACTTCTCACATCCTATCCCCAGTTCTAGGGCACCCCAGAGGCTGAAACTTGGGGGAGATATTGGCGCAACCCCCTCTACTTCGCACGAATTTGGGGGGTTGCGGCGACCCCCCCAATTCATGCGAAGTAGAGGGGGGTTGCGCCAATATCTCCCCCAAGTTTCAGCCTCTGGGGCGCCCTAGAACTGGGGATAGGATGTGAGACGTAAAATCATAAAATGGGTGCCGGACGTGACCGGGAAGGTGTTTACATCATTCCGGAGGTATTTCGAGGGGGGGGGGGTTTATTATTTCCCCAGCCCATTTTGAGGGGGATTTAATTCGAGGGGGGTTAATTCAAGGGGGGGATAATTCGAGGTAATACGGTAGATAGATAGCTGGGCGGTTTGGGGTTGTGTTACCCACCCCCCTTTCCTACCCCTGCAGGCATAATGTGTCTAGAATGGGCTTTGATGCGGAATGGGCCCTAGCCGAATAAGTGCCCTGGGGAGTTACTTTTTTGTCGGACTTTTTTGGCTGGGGGTTATTCAAGGGCAGGGATTTTTCCTCACTCAGTTAATCGGGGGAGTTATGTGAGAGGGATTTCTTTGAGGATTTATGGTGTCTTCGAAATCATAGTTGTTAAAACGTATTTACTTTTACTCGATAAATACGTATACTCGAGTACAGAGTGAATACGTTTACGTTTCCTCCGTAAAAAGTTCTCGTACTAGCTTTTACGTATACTTTTTGAAAGTACTCGAGTACAGAAAACGTATTTTAGATCGTCTTTTATATAGGTTTTTAAAGGCATAGAATGGGAAAAATGAGCTACAAATACGGGAAACTATTCGAAAATGGGTATCGAACCAAAAATATAGTTAAAAATTGTGTAAATTGGCGAAAAGTTATGAAAACGACCAATTTTGAGTGACATTTCTCAAAAATTTTGGCGACATTTCTCAAAAGTACTCATGTTTACGTTTTCTGCGGGGAGAAGTACGTTTACTCACGTTTACTCATGAGTAAAAGTAAAAAAAATTACTTTACGTTTTCTGTACTCAAGGAGTGAGTAAAAAATAAATACTTTATGTTTACGTATACTTTGAAAAAAGTTCGGTACTTTTAACAACTCTGTTCGAAATGCCCAGCAAAATATGAAGGGGGTTGGGTTGTTTTCTTTCAAAATTTGCATTGAAGTTGACAACGATTGATTGCATAAATGTACGCACTACGATGATCCCCGATTTTATTAGGAAGCGGCAGATTTACCTAGACATGATACAGATATCAGTTAGTGCTTTTAACATGTCAATTTAGGGATTAATATCTCTAAAAGAATTCTTGTGTATTTGTAATTCGCCAAGGGTGAATTTGACATTTCATATTTTATTTTATTTGTCAAGCTGTAACTCCCACTTTACCCATACTAACTGAAAGCTAAAAATTCTCTTGCAATGGTAGCATTTATATCCATCATGTTTATTTTCTCCTTCTACCTCTATTTTTGGCAAAGTGCCCGATTCCATTTTCCTGCTCTCACTTTGACTTTCTCCATGGCTTTCAGGGACGGAATTTCCATTGAAAATGTCCGATTGTTTCTGTGTGTCTGATTCGGACATTTTTGTTGTTTTTTAAAAAGATGTTGTTGGAGTTACAGTAAAATATTTTTTTAAAGTGCAATTGAATAATAGAATGGCAGATTTTAGATGTGTTTTTAGTTAGATATCCTCTTTAGTGGTGGTCTCCTTTCGGCTGTGCTGAATGTTGACTCTTTTATAAGCTTTTCTTTACGTTTTGACGCCCCCGCAACATGTGGCTTTCTTAGTACAATTATTGAACGGTAGTACTAAGGGATGGAGTTTTGGCGCTGGCGCCATTTCTCATGGCACGCGGTGTTTTAAAATGACGCCAAATGTTATGATTTTATTCTATAGTGGCATACCGTATAAAGCCGGAATTACAGCTCAGCGGCGTTTGATGTGAAATGATGACGTCGTAAAATTGATTACATCAAAATAGACATACCGTATTTCCTCAAATTACCCCCCGGGGGTTTATTTCTTCAGAGTGAAAATTTTGAGAGAAAAGCGTGAAAAATGCAACAATAACCACCATTTATAAGTTTTTACAGCCTTATATAAGGATGTAGATGGTATAAAGATGTTCTAACGTAACACAGTAAGTGTTTTGAACGTCTGTTAGGCATTTCCCGGATGACAAATTCAAGGTGTCCATTTTGAGGGGGGTTATTTCGAGTGGGGGTGGGTATTTCAAGGAAATACGGTAGGTACAGCGTTGAAATTTCAGAATTTGATAGTTCTAGTATTTAATTGTGTGTAATGTCCTAAAAAAATTAAGAAAATAATTATTTTTTAATTAGTTATTAATTTTACATCAAAATTTACACATTCTACATCAACATTTCACGTCAAACATTTGACGTCACCAAAAAATTTTGACGTTAAATTAATAACTACTTAAATAATGATTATTTGATAAATTTTTTTGGGACATTACACACAATTACTAGAACTATCTAATTCTGAAATTTCAATGCTGTACCGTTGTCTATTTTGATGTAATCAATTTTACGACGTCATCATTTCACGTCAAACGCCGCTGAGCTGTAATTCCGGCTTAACATGGGGAATTGTTCAAAAGGTGGTATTTTTCAAGCCAGGGAATTATTCAAGCAAATGCGGTATATACTCCAGGTAGGCCTATGATTCCTGGCACCATTTTGATGGATAACGCCAGACATTAATTACAGTGACATTGACTTTTTAAATTTTTTTTTGGCGTTTTCCTATCACTAGAGCGAGGGCTAGAACATTCAAATGCATTCACCTACCTAAATGGTATTTTGCTAACGGATTGACTTTTCTATTTTTTGGTTTCGCGAATTCACGGGGTGCTTTTTTCGACTTATTTTTCCATCGAATAATTTTCAAAAATTGAAAAACTGCTGCGCGCAAACAGACATGAACAGTCACAGCCAAATCAAAATGCCAGATAAATATTGTTTTTAAATGGCTGAAAGTGAGAGTATTTAACGCAACGTTTGTCTAAATGCCAGCACACACACCAGTTCAAGGACGTAGCCAGGGGGGGGGGGGCGGGGGGGGGCGGCCGCCCCCCCCCCCTTCCCGGGCCGGACCAAAAAATGTGCCAGAAATAGTACTTTCAGAACACCATTTTGTCGACAGTTTGAAAAATTTTTGCGCGCGAGCGCGCATTTTCCCTTCGCAACATATATTTTCAGCTGGCCCGTTTCCGCGGCCTCAACGCCAGTGAAAATGGACTCAATTCCTGTGCGTGTCGCTGTATACGCTGTAAAATACAGACGTATACTGCTGTTTTGGTGCCAATGCCAACGCCATTTGCGCCATGGCGTGGCGCCTACGAATGGCGCCAGCGCCATAGCGCCATTCCCCTACTACAGGGGTCAAATTTTAGGGGGGGGGGCGCCGCCCCCCCCGTTCGCCGGGCTCCGTATACAATCCGCCCCCCCGCTCAAAAATCCTGGCTACGTCCCTGCACCAGTTTACCAACACGAAATGCTCGACCATTTTGGTAAACTGTTTTGACAAAACAGTACGAAGCACCGTACAATCATGTACTGTGCTTCGTCCTGTTTTGTCAAAACAGTTTACCGAAATGGTCGAGCATTTTGTGTTGGTAAACTAATGTGTGTGCGCCCAATGCTGCAACTTCACAATTCTCAGACACATGTGTCAATAAAAATGAAATAAACACATAATTAGTAAGCAAACTAGTAAACAAAGTATTTACGATCGAAATTCCGTTGCCCAACACATTTTTGGGAAGATTAACGAATGTTTCCTCGAAATACCCGCAAGGGGTTTATGATTTGGGGGGGGCTTATTTGAGGGGGATTTATTATTTCATCAGAAATTTTCGTGAAGAATCACAAGACCGCAGACCGCATGCTTTGCATTTTGCTGAAAGAAAAACTGTATCGTGACTAGGGTGTCAAAAATTTTTTTACGTAAAACGGAAACGGAAAAATTTCTGCACTTGCCGGAAAAAGGAAACGGAAACGGAAAAAAATGCTGAAATTTGCTGGAAATGGTAAAAATTGCTGAAATTTTGTTGGAAAATGGAAAATAAATCACGTTATTGAAAATCTGCATGCATTTTCATCATGAGACAGTTGAGACATAACTAGGGAAAATGAGGGGGAAAACGGAAAATTGTACCAGAAAATGGAAAAAGGTGGAATAACAGAAAATTTAGCTGGAACATGGAAAAAAGCGGAAAAAGCAGAAATTTAGCTGGAGAAAGGAAAATGGGCCGGAAAAACGGTACCGGTAATGGAAAAAAAATTTAGCGGCCGGAAAACAGAAGGGAAAACGGAAAAATGATTCAGCATCCGGAAAACGGAAAAAATTTGCCAGCGGAAAACGGAAATTTGACACCCTGATCATGACGTCATCATTAATAAAATCATAATCGCACATAAGTCACCAGAAAACCTTTCAAGGCCGCATGGAGGCGGAAAACTGCGAAACCATTCAAGGCTGGATCAGATGGGAAAAAGTTTAGCTTTTCAATGCTGTACTAGAAGCAATAACTGTTTTCACAGCCACCAAAAGTGTTCAAAGCAGACCTGAATGTTAATCATGTGAATAATGTGGAAAAATTTTTAGTTTTAGGCTCTGGTTTTAGTGTTGGGTTTGCTTTCCTGTATCCTGTTTATTTACATTTTACAGAGTATTTTACAGGTTCTGGACTCTGATATTTGTACCTGACTTGCATGAAATAGGGTAGTAAGATACCCAACAATGACCACAACTCTACATGACATGCCTTGACAAGGCTTACCTATATAAAAGCCTCTCTCAAATAAGTATTCTGTACTCGAGTACTTTCAAAGAGTAAATATATGTAAAAGCGAGTACACACAAGCACTTTTTCAGTAGAAATGCAAACGCATTTTACTCGCAAACGAAATTTACATTTTCCCTGCGCACACTAGTTTTCACACGAAATTTCGAAAACTCACAAATCAGCTTAGAACGCATTTGAGTTTCTACAATAAGTTGGCCGTCAACTACAGTTGACGGAGATTAAAAATAACTCATTGTGGAAACCTCAAACACGTTCAAAGCTAATTTATGAGTTTTCGAAGTTTCGCGTGAAAACTAGTGTGCGCAGGGCCATTTTAGCAACTAAATAAAACGAAATACCGTATTTCTTCTAATAGAAGGGCGCTTTTCTATTTATTTCGTCAACTTTTTTACCCGCCCTTCTATTGGAGACGCCCTTCTATTGGAGACCGCCCTTCTATTTCTTTCGTCATTTTTTCCCGCATATGTTTTCACTTTCTCCCAAGGTTTTTTTCCAGGTTTTACGTCACAGACATTTTAAAGAATGATGATTCGTAGAATTCATTAAACATCTTATGTTAAAATAGCACCAGATCAATGGACCAAAGCCACTAAATAGCAGCGTCCACATATATTTTTTAATTTTTTTATGCATTTGGCACAATTCCAGCACTATCTGTACCTTCTATAGGAGACTGCCCTTCTATTGATTTCGTGGCCCAAAAAAAGTCGAAAAAGTATACCTTCTATTGGAGACCCGCCCTTCTATTAGCAGAAATACGGTAATTGGCTTACTAAATAAAATTGCTTGATCAAAGGGAAGTGCTGACAAATAAAACTTCTCCCCAATTTGTAGTGTTCTGCAATGTGTTCTTGAGTTTGCATGAAATTTTACTCAAATTGTACAAAAATTTGACTTTTTGTACAATTTAGGTACAATTTTACAACAAAAAAATCTAATTTTAGTAACATTTTATTTTTATTTTATTAATTTTCCATTTTATTTTATTTTATTCTTTAATTTTCCATATTACCGTATTACCTCGAATTATCCCCCCCCCCTTGAATTAACCCCCCCTCAAAATGGGCTGGGGAAATAATAACCCCCCCCTCGAAATACCCCCCCCCCCTTTGGAATGATGTACATCATGTACATAATAAATACGTCATGTATGCAATGTACATGATGTATATTACTGTTTATTTGTATTGCAGCTACACATGGACATGTTTGTGTAGCTAATCTACTAAATATATCTTGTTTGGACACACTTATTACCTGTTTTGGGCATGCAAATGCCTACTATTTACTACGATACTTACGAAAATTTCTGACGAAATAATAAGACCCCCCCTCGAATTAACCCCCCCCCCCCTCAAATTTTGCTGGCGAAATAATAAACCCCCATGGGGGTATTTCGAGGTAATACGGTATTTTAATTTGAATTTTTATGATGTTCTGAGATTTTGCCAAGCCTGATTGTGAGAGATCGATGCATAAGTTATTGCTTGGCACGCAGCCAGCCAAAGACATAAATCAGTGCGCGTGCATAGCGTCAGTACCGATAAGTATACACATACCGTATTTCCTCGAATTACCCCCCGGGGGTTTATTTTTTCAGAGTGAAAATTTTGAGAGAAAAACGTGAAAAATGCAACAATAACCATCATTTATAAGTTTTTACAGCCTTATATAAGGATGTAGATGGTATAAACGATGTTCTAACGTAACACAGTAAGTGTTTTGAACGTCTGTTATGCATTTCCTGGACCACAAATTCATAGTGCCCATTTTGAGGGGGGGGGGGGGGGTATTTCGAGGAAATACGGTATTTATGATATTTTTCTTTGTGTTATCAATATACGGGAAGTAACAGGACGATTGAAAGTATGAATATTTCTCACGCAGATCACACACACAATTGTTTAGTTGGGCACTAACTAGGTATGTAAAAAGCGCCAGAACTTTGGCGAAAATTGGCAAAAAGGCACCAAAATTACACTGGCGCTATTCTGGTGCATGGCCCAGGCACCAATAAATGGAAACACAGTAAAAAGACACCAAAAGCTCGAAAACTTTGCATTCGTGCCGGCGCCATAATTCTGGAAATTTTGGATCAAACGCAAATTTACCTAGCAAAAAATAGGTATATTGTGGAAATATTCAAAGTGCCAACGTCCAAAAATTGACTCCCACTCGCACATAAAATACCTATATATTTATTGTTGTTCATTGTAAAAAACCTTTGTGATTTCACATGGCACATTTCCCATCACTAATAATCGTTACTATGCTGTTCTTTACATAGGTAGATTTCTTTACTTGCACACAGTTGTTGTTTTATCCTGGAAAAGCTTTGCTCATATTGTTTTTCTTTGTTTAACTCATAAATCTCGAACATCATCTACAAGTAGACTAGAATGGCGCAAACTACCTAGTTTAATGCCAGAAAATTAAAAAATTTGGTCAATTCATTCATATAAGTTATTCAAAGGGAAGAGTTATTCAAGGGGGAGTTATTCAAGAGGGAGTTATTCAAGGGGGAGTTATTCAAGGGGGAGTTATTCAAGGGGGAGTTATTCAAGGGGGAGTTTCTCAAGGGGGAGTTATTCAAGGGGGAGTTATTCAAGAGGGAGTTATTCAAGGGGGAGTTATTCAAGGGGGAGTTATTCAAGAGGGGGTTATTTTTCCTCAGATGTTTCGGGAAAACATGGACTTTATTCAGTATGAATCCATTCCATCAACTCATGAAATCCAGGTATTTTATCAGGTATTTTATGATATTTAGCAGTTCAACAACAATGAAAACAAAGCATACATTCAAATACACTGCGTACACATTATCTAAATGTCTGCTGTCAGCGCCGCAGGTTCACATTTTTTTTGTATTTTTTTCGTTTCACACATTGCATTTTGCATTCGATCAATCAGCCCAGGCATAGCTTAATTTTGCCCTGTGTGTCTTCATCGAATCGTTTTTAAACATTTTGCCGCATCGTTTTCAGGGGGAGTTATTCAAAGGGCGGGGGGTATTTACGGGGATTATTTTTCCAGAGTTGTTAAAAGGTACGTACGTTTACTCGAAAAATACGCGTACGAGAGTACTCGGTAAATACATTTACATATACTTTTCAAAAAAATACCGTACGCACTTGTACGCGTACACTTTCAAAGCCTACGCGTACAGAAAATGTATTTATGAAAATTTAATGTGGGACATATTTATAAAGTAATTACACTGCTATGTATTTACATAAGTGGTTCCATTGAATATTTTAGATATGCGGGGGTAGTGCCTTTAAAAATTCGCAACCAAATCGAAATGGTTGTGGAGACAATGGATGTGGTAAACGAGTCGGGAGAACGATGATTTTTATCTCCTAGAAAAAAGAGACCTTGAAAACTATATAATCTGTCATTTGCTTATAGAAAAACATACGTTGTGCTGTACACGTATGAAAAAGTGCCCACTTTTACACATTCTACGAAGAAAAGTAGTTGTTTCTACACTCACAAAAAAGTACCCACATTTACGCGTACGTACGAGTAAAAAAAAGTATTTTACATTTTCTATACTTTGTGGTGAAAAAAAAAATACTTTACGTTTACATATACTTTTAAAAAAGTTCAGTAATTCTAACAACTCTGTATTTTTCCTCGCCCGGGGGCACTCCCCGACCCTGTAAAAGACCCTGTAATGTGTCAAAGTCCCTGTAAAAGGTCATGTGTCATGTAAAAAACCCTGTCAAGTGTCAAATGTCATGTAAAAGACCCTGTCAAGTGTCATGTGTATCCAAATCTTATTTTATCGTATCCAAATCATCAAAAAATAAGATTGGTATAGAAAAACATAAGTTCTGTATGTGATAAAATAAAATTAGGATACACATGACACTTTACAGGGCGTTTTACATGACATTTGATACTTTAACGGGTCTCTTACATGACATTTGATACTTTACCGGGTCTCCTACATGACACATGACATTTTACAGTGTTTTTTTACATGACACATGACATTTTACAGGGTCTTTTACATGACACATGACATTTTACAGGGTCTTTGACACTTTACAGGGTCTTTGACACTTTACAGGGTATTTGACACTTAACAGGGTCTTTCACAGTGTCTGGCTGGGATGCTACCTGGGGAACAGGGGGAGTTATTCAAGGGGGGACTTGTTAGAGGATTTGCGGTAAATCCTTAGATTATAGATATGAGTAGACTGTGAATAGATTCACCGGCTCAATTTCTTTGTCCTATTTATATTTTTAATGCAAATGTAATTTTTCAATGTCTTCAAAAATATTCTGTCTGGTTCGTCGTTTGTAGCCTATTCATTGATTATGAATTGATGAACATTTGAAATTTATGACTTTGCATATTCAAAAGTATTTACAGACACTACACTAAACTCTATTCTAGGCCTGGGGGCAATCCCAAGCCCTGTAAAGTGTAAAGTAAAGTGTCAAATGTAAAGTCAAATGCAAAGTCAAGTGTCAATCAAAACAAAAAAGAAAAGATTTTATTACTGAACTTTGCATGACAATTGACACTTTACTTTACACTTTACAGGGCTTGGGATTGGCACCAGTTATGCAACGATAGAGGTCCATTTCGCACGCGTGCACAGAATATTGCACGAAACAAGCAAAAGCAATATTATTCTGCACCACCTTCGATAAATTGTGAAAAAAGCCATGCGGACATTATCATCCTGCTCGAGCGTTATCGGCTAGACATCAATAATATTTGGACGTATAAATACTTTGCGGTCTATTATTTGAACTTTATAAACTTACCCATAAATATTTGTGTTGGTCGACTGAGCGTTCGTTTTTGTTGACATTTTTTGTCAAATCAACTTTCCGCCCAAAGCAGTTTTTTTGAGCATTTTGTGGCCGTTGTGCTCGACGGCAGTCAAAACAGATTAAATAAATAATTATTTAAATTATGTAGACTATTCAATTTACCCAGAGATATCGTGTATCCACGAATCAACCCATTCAAATAACCCCCTTGAATAAACTCCCCTGATGGTGAAACATTACATGTATACCATATTACCTCGAAATACCCCCCTCGTTTGACCCCCCCCCCTCTCGAGACCACTATGAAACAATCACCCCCCTCGAAGTACCCCCCCCCCCCCGATTGAGTGTAAAGAGAACGTACATGACAAATACTGCAGTTTGTGTTCTGCGTAGTGCAGAACACACGTTAAAACAATGTTGGAATCACGTTAGAACAGTGTTTATACCATCTACGTACTAATATTCGTATACAGGAGTTGATACTTGTCAGTTATTGATGCATTTTTCTACCCCAGCGCACATCACAAACCACGATTTTGTACTAGGATTTTTAAAAATTTCCTGTGAAATAATTCCCCCCCTCGTTTAACCCCCCCCCCCTCTCGGCAGCACTATGAAAAATCACCCCCCGGGGGGTATTTCGAGGAAATACGGTAAAAACGTTTTATCTATGCAGGTAACCTTTGTATTTTTTGCGACTGACATTCGCTAGCATTGATTTCATCGCTTGAATTATGCAGTTTCATACTGACGCACACATGTTTACGGAACTAATGTAAGCCGATTCATAGTTCATATTTACAATTAGGTGTATTATTGATTAATTGGACTAAATATTCTGATGAACAATTAGTTTGATCATGTGAGGGGGATAATTCGAGGATATACGGTAGTAACATTCACAATATATTTTAGTGCAAATCAAGTGCCGTATTTCTTCTACAGTCAGCAAAGCTTATAGGTTTAACAACAGGTTGTATGCTCACACGATGACATTCCAGTCTCCTAAAACGGATGTAAATTCCTTCATTTGAATTTCTTTTGTGTAGCCAGAGTGGGAAAGCCGTGTATATGTAGAGTCCTTCATTCTGACTTTTGAGACGCTGAATTTTTCGTTTTTCTTGAAATGCCTAAAGCAGCGTTTACACGCTTTCGTGTGCCGACAAAAAAGTTTGGTGGAAAAGTTCCATAATTCTGAAATTAAGTTTCATATATGCAAGAAAAAACGGTGAATTGTGCCAATTTGCAGATAATTTGAGCATGTCGTTCAAGAATTATACGCATTTGAAAATTAATTTTAGTTGTCGGTTCGGTTTTCGTTTTGAAACCGAACCGACAACTGAAATTCATCTTCAAATGCAAATAAGTCCTGAACGACAGGCTCAAATTATATGCAAATTGGCATGTGTGTAAACTTAACCAGTGAGCATACTTCACTGGCTTTTCCCGCAGATACGGAACTTTATTCCGGAATTATGGAACTTTCTCGCTTAACTTTTTTGTCGGCACACGAAACCGTGTAAACGACCCTCAAGCGCCGTCGTAGCCGTTCCCGTTCGGTAGATTCGGATCGCTCTAAAAATGATAATGATTCGGATATTAGCTCTCGCGATATTATATTATGATATGATTCGGATATTATTTCTTCTAATATAACGGCGCCGTTCTATTTTTTTCGTCAACTTTTTTACCTGCAATTCTATTTGAGGCGTCCAATTCTAAAAGTCGACAAGTCCAAAATATGAAAATTTCGAGTTAGGCCCGGAAACGTCATCTGGGGCTACTTCTGCACATTTTTCATCATTTTCCATAAATTTTTTGACCTCACATGCCCATATGGCAAAGTGCCAAATCTGACATTTTTGGGGAAAAATGCAAAAAGTTTGGGCAAGAAGTCGACAAGTCCACTTAGTTTTGGGCTAAAAGGCGACAAGTCCATCATCCGCTTCCTTTTTTTATGGGAAAAAAAAACGGAAGAAATGTGATAAGTCCACTATGGAAACCGATTTCTAAAGGGCGACAAGTCCAACTTTTTCCCATAAGGCAGCCTCGGCTTCCCCGGGAACAAAAATGTTCTTGCCTGCAAGAAGGCGACAAGTCCATTTCCCTCCCCGAAACAGTTTTGCTCTGACCGAATGGAATTTTATGGACACCCCATTTTTCACATATACGTTGAGATTAGGGGCTGAGAATTTGACACTTTATTGTCAACATATGGAACTTTATGAAAACCATGAGAGAGCCAAATTGGACATGCACCACGGGCCTGGAATTGGATCGGAAACTTAAAATGCGATTTACTCAAAATCACATTTTGTGGACTTGTCGACTTTTAGAATTAGACGCCTCATTTGTTTCAACAGACATTGTCACACGATTTTCATCTGAACATGATCATTTTTTTGTGATCATGATCATGATCTTAATATCAGAGCATCAGTTTAAACAAAACCAAATGTGAAAAAAACCCGAATCATAGTTCTGAGCACCCTGTGTGTTTTCGCAACCAATTTTTCAAATATTTATGTTTTTTTGCGCCCTTAAAACGTAGTTTCTACCTGCCGTTCTATTGGAGGTGCCGTTCTATTGGAGGTATGCCGTTCTATTAGAAGAGATACGGTATTAGTCACTATAAATTTTATGCAAAAACTCTGCTCGCAGGCGTTAAATATAATTTCGAATTTTACTACCTTGTGTAAACAACGTTTCATGTAGCCGACACTACGTTTAAAGAGTTAATATAATCTTCCAGTAAACAACAGTAGATGCACAAATATTTACCTGTTTGGTCACGTAAATGTTACAGCTCTTATCAGGAACATTTCGTATGAAATACACAATGGTAGATGTGTTTTTCGTTTGAACACTATAATAAGTTAAAACTACAGGCACAGGCTACAATGAGTCATGTAAAAAGTACCAGTTGATGTAAAATTGTTTATGAAAGAATGAGTAGGCTGACATAATGATAATTTTTCTTACGATATTTCTGTCTTAGCTGCAATTTCAACTATAAAAACTATATCTTTTCACGCAGAAAAACACTAAAAAAATATCCGGCTATCAACAAAATCCTAAAATGTCAAAATTCATGTACTCCTCCACACTACTGCTTCTATTGGTCAGTGAATATCATGTGCATACTCTAGTGCAGTGACTTTACGCCTTGCACGCTGGAAGCGTGCCAACGATATTTAGCGCATGCGATTTTCATAAAAAGATTTTTTCAAAAATGTTTTTTCATAATTTCACAGAAATCACGCGCCTTAATTATCATTGATATGCTTCCAAAGTTAGACATAAATAACTGTTATGTTATGTCACTGGGACTGGAGTAGTGATGGAAAAGCGCCATTGCGCTGGCGCTCGGCGCTAGCGCCAAAGGGAACAGCGCCATGGCTCTACTTGGCTGTGGCGCCATTGGCGCTATTTTTATCCATGGCGCCAGGGACAAAACGCCTAGCGTTGGCGCTTGGCGGTAGCGCCAAAGCAAAAAGCGCAGTTGCGCTTCTGGCGCTTGGCTCCGCAGTCCGGCATTTTTTCCATCACTACACTGGAGTAAATATAATAAACACCTTCCCGGTCACGTCCGGCACCCTATTTTTGATCGTACTTGTGACACCATATCTCCAGTTCTAGGGCGCTCCAGAAGCTGATACTTGGGGGAGATATTGGCGCAACCCCCCTCTACCTCGCATGCATTAGGGGGGTCGCGGCGACCCCCCTAATTCATGCGAGGTAGAGGGGGGTTGCGCCAATATCTCCCCCAAGTTTCAGCTTCTGCGGCACCCTAGAACTGGGTATAGGATGTGAGAAGTAAAATCAAAAAATGGGTGCCGGACGTGACCGGGAAGGTGTTTACATGTAATGTGTTAATTCACGGAGTGTTTTTATTTCTGTTTTTATAAATGCGATATGATGGTGACGTGCTATGGGGCTGACATGGCCCATACATAAAAAGTTCATACATTTCTCCAAGAATGTGTAAAATTTCAGCCCCTGACAGTTTTTTAATAGCCCCATAAGCGGGAATTAGAGCTCAGCGTCGATTCGACGTGAAATGATGACGTGAAATGTTTTCGTGAAATAAATTACACGAGTGTGGATCATGCTACGGGTCTACAATTTTCTAAGGATAATATATGAATCAATACCTTAATCGTGTCCAATACTGAGTGTTATAAGCCACAACTAGAGCGAATTGAAAAATTCAATTTTTATCATTTCACGTCATCATCATTTCACGTCACAGTGTCAGGGAACAACTTGACATTTCACGTCAGACTGCTGCTTGCAATAGTCTGACGTGAAATGTCAAGTTGTTCCCTGACCAGGGTTGGTTTTATAAAAATCATTTGTATACAAATTGTATAAAAATTGTATAAAAATGTATTTTATTTTTATTTTATTCTTGTTTCATTTTATTTTATTTTATTTTATTCCAAAATAATAATAAAATAATAAAATGGACCATTTTACAAAAATTTTACAAAAATTTTACAGAAATTTTACAAAAAATCAGAATCTTGCATTCAAGTTCAGAAAAATGTGATAATTTGACCTGAACATGAAAAACGTGTGACAAATTTTTCCATTACTTTGCAAAAGTTGCATGCAGTATGTATTGTTAGCTAGCTGCAAGTGTTAAGTTACAATTATCGATAAGAATGGTTTGCATTTTCAGTAGAAGGATTACTGGAGTGTGCTGGGTGCATTTGTAATACATCATGCAAAGTGTCAATTGTCATGACAAATGTAGTAAAGAGTCAATTGGCATCTCAAATGTCAAGCAAAGTATAATTGTCATGACAAATGTCATGCAGAGTGTAAATTGTGTATCTGAATCTTATGTTTTGGTATCCAAACCTTATATTTTGGTATTCAAATCTTATGTTTTTGTATCTAAATGATCACATAAGATTTGGTTACAAAAACAACAAGATTTAGATACAAAAGATAAGATTTGGATACAATTTGCATTACAGTTTCCACTTTAATTTATATTTGTCATGACAATTGACATTTTACTTAACATTTTCATGAAAATTGACACTTTCCATTCCATTTCATATGACATTTTGACACTTTACATGGCTTGGGACTGCCCCAGCTCCGCGAAATAACAGGTTGAACTATAAACAACAGAAAAATTTTTTTACAAAAAATATGAATTTTTATACAATTTTTACAAAAATATGAATTTGTATACAATTTTACAAAAATTCGAATTTTTATACAATTTTTTTTTTTTTTGAAATTTTCCATTTTATTTTATTTTATTTTATTCTTCAATTTTCCATTTTATTTTTATTTTATTTTTATTCTTTTCTGAGATTTTGCCAACCCTGTCCCTGACACTGTGACGTGAAATGATGATGACGTGAAATGATAAAAATTGAATTTTTCAATTCGCTCTAGTTGTGGCTTATAACACTCAGTATTGGACACGATTAAGGTATTGATTCATATATTATCTGTAGAAAATTGTAGACCCGTAGCATGATCCACACTCCTGTAATTAATTTCACGAAAACATTTCACGTCATCATTTCACGTCGAATCGACGCTGAGCTCTAATTCCGGCCTTAACAAAACAAACAAAATGCAAAAATTTTAAATTTTTTTTCTAAAAAGTTGCGATCCTTGGGGCTGACCCAAGCCATGTAAAGTGTAAAGTTACCTAAGTGTCAAATGTAACATCAAATGCAAAGATCAATGTCAATTTCCATGCAAAGTGCCAAATGTAAGGTCAAATGTAAAGTGAAGTGTCAAATATAAAGTCAAATGTAAAGTAAGGTGTCAACTGTCTGTCCAAATAGTTTTCTATAAAATTTTTTATATCCAAGTTTTTTTCCACATAAGATTTGGATACACAATTGACACTTTATTTTACTTTTGACTTTACATTTGTCACTTTGCATGACAAACAAATAATAGTTTTACTGCTCTGATATTTTTGCATATAATTTGTTTTGTTCATTGGAAACCATGGTGCCACATGAGGGGTCAGATTTGTATACCCTGCACTAGGGTGTAAAAAAATTTTTTTACGGAAAACGGAAAGGTAAAATTTTCACGGAAACGGAAAAAAAAGTGAAATTTGCATGGAAATGGACAAATTTGCTGAAGGAAAACCTGCATGCTGGTTTGCCTGTTTGGCTTTGATTGTGGTAGCTGTACATTCTGCAACTATGGATCATGCCAGTAACTTCACTTGTAGTTCAAGCTTAACTGAACCAACAAAAAATCATCAAAAGGTAGCAAAAATACACTACAACAACAATAAGAATTTAGCAAAAGTGAACTTAGAATGTAACTGAAGGCAAGGTAAAAAAATTTCAGTGCCGGAAAACGGAAAGGTAAAAAATTTTTGGCTGCCGGAAAACAGAAAACAGAAAGGTAAAAAAATTTCAGATACCGGAAAACGGAAAATGGAAATGTAAAAAATTTTCCTGCGGAAAGGCGGAAACGGAAAACGGAAATGGAAATTTGACACCCTACCCTGCACCAAGTCTTTTATCTATGGACACTCTTTCAAACACTGCTTCTGTTTAAAGGTGGCATGTGTGGCTGAAGTGTTGTGACCATTTACAACCACTTCCAGGAAGTGAACTTTTGTTCCTTGTGAAACAAGCATAAAACCTTAGTTTTTTATTCAGGGTTCTTAATGGGTGTATGACAGAGCTAGGGGGCTGAAATTTTACACGTTGGTAAGGGATGATTTTTCAGGTCAGCCCCCTTGCACATAATCATCAAGAATCGTAATTAAAGAAAGAGAAAAATCACTCAGTGAATGAACTTTTTCAGGGGTGTATTACATATCACTTCCACTCACCCTGAACCCGCAAAAATCACGTTTCAATCCCGCAGGCTCCTTTGGGCACCATCTGCTACCCACGAGGTACCCCTGAGGACCAAAATGACAATTGTCAACCACATAAAGATGCTGTCACTTTTGGTGGTGGCGGCAGTTGTACAGTGAGGGAGGAAACTATGGAGGAAACTGGTTGCCCCGGATATGTTATTGGATGTGTTTCTGCCAATCCACCTTTCCTGAATGCTGATGGAAGCCCTGGTATGTTTGTGTTTTTGTTTGTCTGCACTGCTTAGTTGACAAATGAAATTTTTGAAGGTGATAAATATTTTTGAACACATTTGGGTGTATATTGTATTTAGTGATGTAAAAGTGCCATGGTGCACTTGCCTGGCGCATTTTGCTTGACACTTTATGTACCTATTTATATCCCTAGCAGGAACTGTGAGCCCAGCCCTAGACCCTGTACAATGTCATCTAAAATGTAAAATTCCCTTTAAAAGAAAACATCAGGGGATTTAATATTTGTGGCACTTTACATCGCATGTTACAGAGCCTGGCTTTGAGACACACTTATGTTAAAACACTTTACAATTATAGATCATAAATACATCCATTTTGACATGTTTAAGAAGAAATCATATTATTAAAATGTACAGTCCTTAATCAGGTGCATATAAAAACATATCCTTATTTCTATCCAAAAAAATTTTCAGGAATGTCATGTGACCAGGCATATGCAGTGGCCCATCCAGCTGGTTTGATGTGTGAAAGCAAAGTTGTGTAAGTTTTCACTTTGTAGTATTTTATTGAACTTAGTAAGTTCAATAAAATACTGTTTACAATTTGTCTGTAATTATAATTTTTTTTCCAAATACTTGCACATTTGTCAGATTCGATGGAGAGGGCTGTGTGGTAAATGATCAAGGTGGAAAATGTGTGCCAATTTCTCCACAAGAAGCCAGTAAGTGCATAGGTATCATTGTTTGCGTGTGCAGAATGTTTAATTTTTATTGATGAAGGCACCCCCCAAAATTTGTGCCAAGTGGCAACATGGTCGTGGCGCTTTTGCCATCTGTAGCTCTGATCCAAGCGCCAATGGCTGCAAAAAGCACAGACAAATGGCAAAGATGGTTGATAGTGCCAAGCGCCAAAAGCTTTTCATGAAAAATGAGAGCAAACACAAAAAAATTTAATTTTCGTCAACTTTAGTTGACACATTTTTCACTCCAGTAAACTAAAAGCTGATGTATTTATGAGGTTTTGAAATTTTGATAATAAACTAGAGTGTGAAAAGAACAACCTTAAAATCGCTAAACACAGCAACACAAAAATACCCCCCTTCAAATAAAACACAAAAATACCCCCCTCAAAAAAAAACACCAAAATACCCCCCTCCAAATAAAACACCAAAATACCCCCCGCAGCCATTTTCGTGGGTGAAACTACCAACTGCATAGAACTGGGTGCCCGCGGCCTGAGGCCAGTCAAAAACGCCAGCTGCACATTCAAAACCGCAGTGCACCCCCTCACCGGCTGTGCCGCCATGAAAATGGCCTGCGTCAGTGCGAACCCCCCAAGTGTGAATGCCCCCCAGGGGGGTTATTGAGGGGTGCATTTGAGTGTGATGCGTGATTTACCTAAATCCTCGAATAAGTCCCCCCTCGAAAAACTCCCTCCCCCCCTCGAATAACTCCCCCCTCTAAGCAGGCTGAGGAAAAAATAACTCCCCCCCTCGAATAACTCCCCCCTATTTTATGGGTGGGAAAGAAGTCCACGTATAAAAAAAACGTATTTTTATGTATACGTTCATTAAAAGTATGCATTATTTTGCATTTGATGCACACTAACATTGATTTCATTCCATGAATATTGGGATTTCTATACTGGCTTAGACCTTTATGCAACTAACTTAACCCCATTCGGATGATATATTGATCATGCTTTTTACTCAAAATTCCGACGAAAAAATAACTCCCCCCCTCGAATAACCCCCCCTCGAATAAGTCCCCCCTCAAAAAATTCTGAGGAAAAAATAACTCCCCCGGGGACTTATTCGAGGATTTACGGTACCGATTTACGGTACCCATTGTCTTTTGGTCACGTGTGAATTGGTCCACGCTCCTGAACTCAATCCGAATGTAAGGCACTCAGGTCTATGAGCGGTGAAATTGTAAATTCAAATGGCCTTAGATTCAAATTGAATCAGACCCCTGGTGGAGATAGTAAAAAATTAATTGTCGTTTTGGTGTTGGATTATAGCGCAGTGTGTGTAGTGCATTATCATATTACAGTTTATGAATGAGCAGTCTTGCAAGTTTTGGTAAAGTTCAGTTGAGTTTTTGGTGTTAATTCAAGTTTCCTGGAACCAATCTCACACTTTGTCAAGTGACACATCTCAGAGTAATAGTAATAATCCTGGTACACTATTTACAGAGATCTATTTTGAATTGAATTACCTTATTACTGAGAATTAACCCCCCCTCAAAATGGGCTGGGGAAATAATACCCCCCTCGAAATACCCCCCCTTCGGAATGATGTACGTCATGTGCGTAATAAATACGTCATGAATGCAATGTACATGATGTATATTACTGATAATTTGCATTGCAGCTACACATAGACTAGTTTGTGTAGCTATTTAGGTACGTTTTTATGTTCAAATATATCCTGTTTGGATACATTTATTACCTGCTTTGGGTACGCAAATGTCTACTATTTACTACGATCCTTACGAAAAGTTCTGACGAAATAATAAAAAAAACCCTCGAATACCCCCCTCAAATTACCCCCCCCCCTCAAATTTTGCTGGCGAATTAATAAACCCCCATGGGCATGGGGGTATTTCAAGGTAATACGGTATGAACTTGGTATGGTCACACAACAGGGCATTTTAACTGAAAGTTCAATGATAATTTGAAAGTGTCTGTTGATTTCAGGTGAGTGTGGACTTGAAAAGTTGCAGGGTTGTCTACAGGGTAATGTTTGAAAATAAATTTAAATAATAACCTTAAAAATAAATACACCCATTTCATTTGTTGGCTTTTATTAAGCAGTGAAATGTAAGGTGAGGCAAGTAGAACAGTAAAATCAATAAAAATTCATGCAACAAAATATTCTAGGCTGAAATGATGCCTAACAAAAATACCAGTTTTTTTGGAAATGTGAGATCACAGGAGTTTGTTTTGTACATTGACTAAAGCGCACAGTATACAATGAATGCTGCCATATTTTGATGAATTCACTCATGAAAGAATTGAATGAATCAAAGCAATGTAGGTAATTACAAAAGATTTTTAGAAAATATCCAGATGAGATATGGTAAATTTCATTGAAAACTGTGCAGTGGGAAAACTACCGTATTTCCTCGAAATACCCCCCGGGGTGATTGTTTCATAGTGCTCCCGAGAGGGGGGGGGGTTGAACAAGGGTGGGGCTATTTTGAGGGGGGTTATTATTTCGCAAGAACTTTTTTGAAATCCTACTACAAAATCGTTCTTTGTGATGTGCGCTGGGGTAGAAAAATGCATCAATAACTGACGTGTATAGACTCCTGTAGACTAATATTAGTACGTAGATGGTATAAACATTGTTATAACGTGATTCCGACATTGTTTTAACGTGTGTTCTGCACTACGCAGAACACAAACTGCAGTATTTGTCATGTACGTTCTCTTTACACTCAATTGGGGGGGGTATTTCGAGGGGGGGGGGTGATTGTTTCATGTTGGTCTCGAGAGGGGGGGGGGTCAAACGAGGGGGGGGTATTTCGAGGAAATACGGTATACATGAGTTGAAGTTCAAAAGAAGGCAAAGAAAAGTGAATAAATACCAAACTGTCACAAGCAAAAGGACACTCTCTTAATCATAACTGATCCCTGGCACGGCTGCAGGTTCTTAGCATGAGAAACTTCTGGCTCTGATATTATCACCACACCACTTTCAGTCCTGCGATACAGAATCAGTGAGGTTTATAATGTCTCTTTCTATGCACACACCAGTTTTCAACTGAAACACACTGTAAATTGGCAATGTGCATTTGAATGTTTTTTTTGGCAAACTCATAACTCGAAAGTCGCAACTCAAAGAAAGATCCATCTTAAATCATCTCCATCTTATCCGAACTAAAATCTTTCAAACCAATTTTTTAGTTGCACATGTGCACAATAAATTAGCTTTCAATGCATTTCAGTTTTCCAAACTAGGTTACCATCAACTACAGTTGATGGGGATTAAAAATAGCTCATTTCAGTTAAAATAACTCAAATACATTCAAATTAGATTTATGCATTTTCAAAGTTTTGGTTGGAAAGTAGTGTGCAAATGTAGGCATAATCACTTCAAAAAAAATGCAATCAAAGAAAAACAACAGACTTACCATTTCCTCACAATATCACCATCCATTTTTTTATCAGGTCCAACATTGCAACTTTTGGACATCCTTTTGAGATCACATGTATTGGTTTTCAAAAAAGCTGTTTGTATCAATTTCATATGTTCACTAGTTGCAAGTATTCCAGATTCTAGACCTTTCTTTTTTATGGTTCTTCCAGTAATTAGTGCTTTTAGAGTGCATTTGGCCTGAAATGGAATTTTAAATAGAAGAGTGATGGAATAATATATTTATGAGTGTGAGGAGTATTATAATATAGTTAAGAATATTAGGAGTTTGATAATATATATATATAGGTACCGTATTTCCTCGAAATACCCCCCCCCCCTTTCGAAATACCCCTCCCCTCGAAATACCCCCCTCAAAATGGACACTATGAACTTATAACCCCCACCCGAAATACCCCCCCCCCAAATTTAGTGTATAGAGAACGTAAATGACAAAGGCTGCGGTTTGTCATCCCGGCAATGCAGAACACACGTTAAAAACGATGACTCTGTTATGTGAGAACAGTGTTTGTACGTCTACACACTTATAAATGTCTTAAGAGGTCTTATAAATGGCGATTTATGTTGCATTTTTCGACGTCTGCGTACGTTTCAGACGACATTTTAGTACTGGGATTTAAAAAAATTTCTGGCGAAATAATAAACCCCCCCCCCTCGAAATACCCCCCCCCCTCGTTTAACCCCCCCTCAAAATTCTCACTCTGAAAAATAAACCCCCGGGGTATTTCGAGGAAATACGGTATATGAAATGTGTAAACTATAATTCATGAATGTTTGTTCATGGCCAGACAGACCTATTGATTGAACTTAAAAAGTTGCCATGGGAATGGTGCTTGTTGCCATTTTACTCTGGTGCCTAGTTATCGAGTGGTTCATCTACCATTACTAGCTGATGAAGACAAAAAGCTTTTTAGAATTTGTAGAGCCTTTTTATAGTTTTTGCATGAAATAAACTTTTTGATAAAACTGATTTTTCAGTGGACTGTTTGTGCTGGCCATTATTTCTCAGTTGACCATTTGTCAACTAGTGTGCATTGCCACAGTGAAAGAGAAAAATTTACCTCATTAAAATATGTCTTGCTTGTGATACACTGTAGGAATATAGCAGCAGTGAAATTTAACATCAATGTTGCATTGGCACAGGCGATTATCAGTTTGCCTGAACCACTTCTTTGGAACTGTGCCAAGCTTTTGTCACCACCAGAAGCCAGAAGAAATAGATAAATTGCTTGTTTCACAGCGGATAATGAATTTGACAGCAGATATGCAGCTAGCGCACCTGCGTTAGAATCGGAGTTTCAAAAGGGTATTACCTGAAATACCTGGGTATTCTGAGTATTTATGCATGTACGTTTACGTTTTCCGGGAATACCCATACTCGTTATAAATTCAACAATTAAGTATACTCGGCGGACCGCAAAGTATGCGCAGATTACTACCATAATTTAATGAATAAAATCTTGTCATAAATTGTGTAATTAATCATTCCATAGTAAAAAAAACAACATGATGAAAAATGTATAATTTTTGGTTGATTATTCAGATGGGTTATGGTAGGTTGCCATACTAAGTGTGATGTCCGCCGAGTATACACGTCCAAAAATGAGAAATGTTAAATAAAATCAAAGAAATTAAATTAAACCAAACCTGCGCACACAGCGGCCCCTTTACTTCTCTTCGAAAAACTGGGCGAACTTCTGCCCAGCACAATTTTGTAGCAAATTTTCAACGAAGCCTTGTTAATTTGTTGCAAACTCGTTTGCCGTTGCACTTTTCCCGTACTCGAAACGAATGATTTTTCTCTTTTCTTAAGCAACAAGGCATTTTGCGCTTGAAGATTCAAACTCGCCTTGGATGACTTTCGGATTGTTTTCGGCTCTTTCCTGTGGGGTCACAGTTTTGGATTTTAAAAGTGTCAGTGATTTGCGCCCAGAGCCGAAATCGCAGTTAGACATATTGGCCCTACACACACTAGTTTTCACCGTGACCGATGTGAAAACTGAAATGGCCACATGGCCACATCCAGCCTACTCTTTTTGTATGCTTTATGTGTTATAGTTTCAAACATTTTAAATTTTTACTTTCATTAATTTAAATTCGAATTAAAATTGAATAAAATCATTCAACCGTGTTCATTAATTTGCATTTGAAAAAATTTCAGTTTTCACACGAAGTCACGGTGAAAACTAGTGTGTGTAGGCACATTATCTCATACACTGTATGTACCTATTTACTTATCCCCTGATAAACTATTTTTGAGGTGGAAGAATTCAAAGGGGGGACTATTCAAGGAGGGGTTATTATTTTGCTAAACGTTTCAAGCATGTTGCTATTAATTCATTTCACTAAGCATGCTTTATTAACAAAATACAAAACCATTTTTGTTTAAATTTGTTACACATTTGCCTAAAGTAAACATCGGGAATTATTCAAGGGGGAGGGGGTTGTTTTTCCTCACTCGTCTAACAGGTGGGGGTTATTCGAGGGGGAGGAATTATTCGAGTAAAAACGGTATCCTCTAAATACCCTCGGGTAGTGATGGAAAAGCGCCATGGCGCTGGCGCCTGGCGCTAGCGCCAAAGCAAAAAGCGCCATGGCGCTTTTGGCGCTTGGCGCCTTTTTGCTGTGGCGCCATTGGCGCTTGGCGCTGGGGTTTGGAAAAGCGCCAAAAAAGCGCCAAGAAGTTTACTCAAAATTTAGCATTATTTTATGCAGAACGACCTGTTAAGTATAATTTACATAAGTATATGTGCTACTGTCAGTGTATTCCCGGATCAATATACCCTATTCTTGATTACTTTATAAACAATGTCCTTGTGATTGCATGGGTATTCAACATTTGTTCCATCTAATCAGAATTATGTAAGACTATTCATCGGACTCGTAACACTCTTCACATAGGTTTTAGCTCAATCGCTATACTGAGCTCGTTCCTTGCAGTTTTGTTTGAGCAGGGTCAAAGGACCCTGAAAAGTGTGAAGTTGAGTAAACAACATCATCCAATATTTCATAAATACAACTTTGTTAAGTGTCATGCGAAATGTCAAAAGTTCAATCAAAAATTGTTCTTTTTTATTTTGATTGACATTTTACATCACATTCACTTCTTGACATTTGACACTTGATTTTACAGGGTGTGGAATCACTTTCTGAAGCCATTCCAACAATGGCAATCCAAAATTTGAAACCTCACATTCCTATGTTCAAAAGTGACTAGCAAAACTCGAAACTGCAATATTCTTGTAGAAAAATCGAAAGTATTCCAAAAAAAATTGAAAACTTCATTTGAAAATTATTTTTGGGGGAAAACAACTAAATTCCAAAAGTAATTTTAAAAAACACCTAAAAATCTTAGAATTTTCTACAGATTGTGTGCTATACTTAAGCCCAAACACCCAGCTGCAAAATATCAAGACAAAAAGAACAAAAGTGACTGCAGTTGACTTGTATCTTGCGCCAAAAACAAATTAATAGCAGTGCATCAGCATGGCTGCATATATGAGAAGCAAAAGTTTTTTGGCGCTGGCGCTATTGGCGCTTGGCGCCAATATCCTCTGGCGCCATTGGCGCTTGGCGCCGTGGTCTAGAAAAGCGCCATGGCGCTTTTGGCGCTTGGCGCCATTTTGCTCTGGCGCCATTGGCGCTTGGCGCTGGGGTTCGGAAAAGCGCCATGGCGCTTTTGGCGCTTGGCGCCAAAGTCCTGGCGCTTTTTCCATCACTACCCTCGGGCAAGGGGGTTTATTATTTTGCAACCAAAGTTTGAGGGGGGTCAATTAGGGGGACTATTTGAGCGGGATCAGATTTTTTTAATAGAAATTTCCTGAATGTCCATCACAAATTTACGCTTTACTCAAATAAATGTGAATAATTTTCTGCACTATATGTACTCAATTCGATTCGGATTATTTTCAGGGGTTTACCTAATTCGAATCTGCAAAAACAACGACAATTACCTTTTTACAAAAAAAATTAACATAATCTGACCTGTATTTTGTGTAACAATACGTTGCCAGGTACACTGCCGTGACAACTGTGACTAGAAAAAGTTCGAAAAAAGCCGCGGCCATATATTTTAGCCATCGCGCCATTTCCACAAATGGTTCGGCGGTTCTTCTTACACACCAATCCCCATTGACTGTTTGAATTACCTGAAGAGTATTGTGGATGTTATTTTACCAGGATGTTAAATGTGACAGTTTCATGTTTCCAGTGTTTTCTCCTTCTCACTATGTTCCCGCTCAGGCTAGTTTACTAATGAAATTTTAGGAATGTTTGTAAACTCATTAATCAGCCTTAAATGCATCTGAGTTTACTGGAATGAGCTATTTTCACTTTCTGTTAACTGTACCCAGAACCGAACTCAATACCTGAAAGAACCGATCCGTGAAAAATGGCGCCAAGCGCCAAGAGTAGGGCTCGAACTCGACTCGACTCGACTCGTGACTCGAGGATAAAACAGGGTACTGACTCGACTCGTCTGACTCGACCGGAAAAACTCGACCGGAAAAACCGAGACTCGAGATTTTTGCCAGACTCGACTCGACTTTTCAGTGTCTTGCCTGACTCGACTCGCCGACTCGACCGGAAAAAAATTGGGGTTGCGACTCGAACTCGAGTTTGAAAAAAATCGAGTTTCGAGCCCTAGGCCCAAGAGCGCCAAGGCGCTTTTTTTTGGCGTAGCGCCAGGCGCCTTTACACCACTACTCTATCTTGACAAGGTAAGCTCCTTTACATCTTTAAGCATTGTCAGTTTCCAGTTGACAAAAACCCACCTCATTATGGAACAAAATTGGCGAAAAAAGCACGGCCATAGTGACAACTGCAAAACTCAGTGAAAATCTTGCCCATTTGTCAACTGCACCAGTTGCCGTATAAACTGGGGCACTCAGACCCATGAAACACGTTACTGCTATCACCACTGTGATAAGATTGGTGGCAAAAAGTATCACATTTATCATGTAGGTGGATATGTGGGCAGCGAATATACATACCTGCGCATGGGGGGGTGTTTGTGAGTGTGAATGTGTGTTTTTTGAGTTTATTACCGTATTTCCTCGAAATACCCCCCGGGGGTGATCGTTTCATAGTGCTCCCCAGAGGGGGGGGGGGGTTAAACCAGGGGGGGGGTATTTCGAGGAAATACGGTATGTAGTTTTAACATATTTTTGTTTACTTTGTTCAGATTGTACTTGTGTCAATAATGATTAACTTTTTTTGGTAGATTGATCTACCTATTTTATAAAAAAACGTCAAAATTTTGCTTTCATTGTGACATAAACAAAGTATTTTAGTTGGCATTTTTTTGCAGATAGGTACTGTATTTTCTCAAAATACCCACAGGACCCAACCCAGGGAGGGAGTTTATTTTTTTAGTGCAATTTTTTAGGGGGGGGGGGTAGTTCGAGGAAATACGGTATATTGCATCATATCAAATATATGACTCGACACTATACAAGCTCATCAACAATTGCAAAAAGAAAAAAATACAACAAAAACTAACCAGCCAAGAATTCGAAAATGGAAGCCAGTCATTTTTGCGCAAAATCGAAAATGAAAGTACTGGCAATAAAACCAAAAATAACAGCGAAACGGCTCTGAGATAAGCCGTAAATTCCAACGAGCGGATGACGCGTTTGTGCAAAACCAGCAGGTTGAAAATCTGAAAAAAATTATGAAAATGTGCGTCTATTTTTGCAGGAAAAAATTGTGAAATATACCGTATTTGCTTGAATAGTCCCCCCCTTGAATAATTCCCCCTCGAAAAATCCCCCCCCTGTAAGACGACTGAGGAAATAATAATTCCCCCCCTCGAATAATTCCCCCCTTAAAAGATTTGATCAATTGTTTGTGCCCAATATTAACAAAAATGACACGTTCCTGTGTTAATAAAGCATATTTCATTAAATGTGTTGATAGAAACATGCTTGAAAGTTTTGACGAAATAATAATTCCCCCTCTCGAATAATTCCCCCCTCGAATAGTTCCCCCCTCAAAAAAGTCTGACGAAATAATAATCCCCCAGGGGGATTATTCAAGCAAATACGGTTATTCAGTGCGGAGATTTTTTTTGCATTGATTCAAGTGGAAATTCCCATTTGGTGTGGCGTCAAATCAGCTCAAAAGAATTGAGAAAGGGCACACTTTTCAACTTATGAAATTGCTTTTTATTCGGGATGAGAAATTGCGTGATTTTCTTGGAAACTGTCCAATATTGTTTGAGGAATTACTCTATATTGTACGTGAATCACTGTGATTATATTTATTTCTATATGATTTCTACGTGGGGATTTCGCTATTCTACCTAGGTATATCACAGAAATTTTCTCAAAACACATTTTGGACGTATCGACTTGAGCTTTTGGAACTAGACGCTCCGTATGCATATACTCCGGTTACTTGACACCTTGCACGCGTGGTTCCCGCTGGAAGTGTGCCAACGATGGTTAAAGCATGCCAGTTTCATCAAAAGACGACAAAATTGATTGTTGTGATAATGTTATTCAGTAGCATATTCACATCGATGAATTTTTCATCTTTCTACGGAAATCGCATGATTTAATAATCATTGGCACGCTTCCAACACGAGACATAAATCAGTGAGAGGGCAGAGTATCATGTCCGCCGAGTATAACATTATTTACATCGAATTTCATTGAAGAATTAACGTATGGCTGAATAAAAAATCTTACCTGACAAAAGCATCCAACCACCAATTCAATGGGTAATATATAGCGTGATAGAATGAAAACGGCCATTTCATAGGGACTTCTATTTTCTTGGATAGTTGCCAACATTGATACGTTGGTCACGTGTGATATGCCAACATTTGAATAATTTGATGGTACAAATGTGTTAGGTTTTGTAGAACTCTGATCACACCAGCTCATTGTGTGGTGTATTTCCAGTATTTTATCCTGAATTTTATTATTAAAAAAAACATTGAAAATTTATATGGCTGCAATGAAAAAAAAATTAACAAGAGTCTTCTAGACTGGAAAATTTGATTCCACGTCCGAAACGGTACATATAATTGTCTATAAGTATTCAAGAGAGAAAAACGATGGGAAAACGAAAAATGAAGCAAAAAAAAAGTGAAAAAAGCGCGGAACGTAGCAAATTTTGCCAATGCTTTAGCTCAAAAACGAAAATTTTGGTCTGTTTCATTCGACATATTTACCTAGTCTGAATATTTTGCGTGCATAATTCTTATTCTACAGTAGTCTATTTCAAGAAGTACATATCGTATTACCTCGGATTATCCCCCCCCTGAATTAACCCCCCTCAAAATGGGCTGGGGAAATAATAACCCCCCCCCCTCGAAATACCCCCCCCCCTCCTGAATGATGGACATCGTGTATGCAATGTACATGACGTATTTATTACTACTAATGCAGTGACACTTTTACGCTCATTTGTGTACAGATGTACACCTATAGCCCAAATATGACCTACTTTCTCACGTTTATTACCGTTTTTGTGTATGAAAAAGCGTATTCTTTACTATGAATTTCACGCAAATTTCTGACGCAATAATAAAAAACCCTCGAATAACCCCCCCCCCCTCGAATTAACCCCCCCTTAAATTTTGCTGGCGAAATAATAAACCCCCATGGGGGTATTTCGAGGTAATACAGTAGGTAATTTCTCTATTCGATAAATTGGTATTTATATAATCTACCTGGATAACCGAATAAAGCTCCTAATTAACCTCCAGAGTTGTTCAAAGTACCGAACTTTCTTCAAAGTATGCGTATGCGTAAAGTATTTTGTTTTTACTCACTCCCTTGAGTACAGAAAGCGTAAAGTAAATTTTTTTACTTTTACGTAAAGTAATTTTTTTTACTTTTACTCGCAAGTAAATGAGAGTAAAATACTTGTTTTCCCAGAAAGCGTAAATTAGAGTAGAGTTTTTCTCGGGAAAGCGTAAATGTGAGTAAAATTACCTTTTCTTTCTGGAAAATGTAGAAGGGAGCATCATCAATGTTTACCCTGGACGACAAAAAGGTGTTTTCTTTCATTAAATAAGTATTCTTTATGAAAATCAGGGGTCTCTAATGGCAAAAACACTCTTTCTGTACTCGCAAGCATTAGGTACTCTATTGTACTCGAGTACTCTCAAAAAGTAAGCGTACGGTCGAGTACAGATACTTTTCTCAGAGTAGCGTATGCGTATTTACTCGGTACTCGAGTATGAGTACTTTTTGAGCAAAAGTAAATACGCATTAACAACTGTGCCTGACTCATCCTGAAATTAATCCAGCCTACAGTGAAAGCTTCCTAATTCAAAACTGTAACACCAATATAAATCCCTCACTAATCCAAAAAAATATATTCAAGTATTTGCTTCAAGTATTCGATTCAAGTATTTGCAAGTACCTATTCATTTCAACATATTTGCTTTAATAACTCCACCTTGAATAATTCCCCCTGTAAGACGAGTGAGGAAGAAATAATTCCCGCATGAACGCCAAAAATAGCATGTTATAGTCGGCAGACATAATATTATACAGGTTTGGTCCACTTATGTTTCCCTTCGCTGAGCGTCAATGAAATTCAACATCTTACTGAACAGCGAAGTGTGATACATCTTAAATACGGTAGAAAAACGGTGCACAGTGGGTCGTGAATATGTCAATGTGTATAGTCGACAGACATATCATTCTACAAAATTGGAAAGTTATATTTTGTTCTTGTAGAGCGAACGAGAAAGGAATTTAGTAAAAAAGAAAATATAAAGATAGTAAGAAGGAAAATAAAAATGTGCTGTTCTTTACGCACTCCTTTACTCCAATTTTTGTGCCGTTAGGTGCTGCAAATTTTTGATTATACGTTTACCTACGTTTAATCTAATTCATATTTAGAAAAGTTACACGCTATCGATTCATTTTGACGAAAACTTGTTACGCTCAAAATTTTGAATTCAGAAAACGTTCCCGCTTTGTATTTATTCAGATCCAGACGACGCTTGGATGGCATCATGCCAAAAAACTCAACTACACTTTGACGGGGGTTTGAATTGTGCGGGCACAATTGAATAGTTTCATTCCGTATATGCGTAAGCACGAGTCACCAAAACAGAGTTCTACGGGTTGGATACAGCGTGCATGATATGACATCATGCAACTCATTGTATAGTATCATGTCTGCCGACTATACTGTGTCAATAAAGTATTTCGTCGAATGCGATAATAAAAACATGCCTGACAATTTTGACAAAGTATGTTGCGAAGATTCCTACCATAATTTAATGAATGAAATTTTGTGCTAAATTTCGTAATTAATTATTCCATAGTAAAGACTATTTAATTTACCGTATTACCTCGAAATACCCCCAGGGGGTTTATTATTTCGCCAGCAAAATTTGAGGAGGGATAATTCGAGGGGGGGTTTATTCGAGGGGGGTCTATTATTTCGCCAGAAATTATCGGAAATTCCCCATACGCAGACGTAGAAAAATCGAACAATCACATAGATTTATGTGTGTTTATAGGCATATATTACTGTATATATACAAAAACCCTTCCCTAACGTCACTTAATCATCAGTTTTAATGTGTGTTCTGCATTGTACAGATCACAAACCGCGGTATTTGTCATGTACGTTCATGTTACACTCACTTATAGGGGGGTTATTTCGAGGGGGGGGGTTTATTATTTCCTCAGCCGAAATTTAGGGGGGGTATTTCGAGGGGGGGGGTTAATTCAAGGGGGGGATAATTCGAGGTAATACGGTAATACTTTAATTTAATATTTAATAAAGACCATAATAAGACTGTATAATTTTTGGTTCACCATTGCGATGGGTGCGTTATGGAAGGCTTCTATGCTAAGTGTGAATGAAGTCTGCCCACTATACATACCTCAAAGTTTGTGTGTTGTGAAAAACGGGGAATATGTCGCACAAATTGCCAAATTTATTGTTTGCTGTGAACCCAAAAAATCATAGAGTGAGCAGAAAAGAGGGAAAAAACTTTATTAAACCTGCTTATGTAGTTTATCCTATAAATATTCCTACGAACATCATTTCTACACAAATTTCTGATACCAAAATAAAATTAATCCCAAATATTATTGTAGCTTTTCACTTACACAAAACATATACAGTGCACAAAGTGCCTAGGTAGATAAGTCAGAAGTAAAATACGTAAAATAGCACCAATTTTTCTTCCTAAACGCACTGCAGAGACATAAAACAAAGTGAAGAAAGTATTTCTTGCAAATGCACATCCATCATAACTGGTTTGCATCACACACAAGTGGGATATAATACATACATCTTATACGCACAAACTTGTCAACGAATTCTGAGTCCAGTAGAAAGTAAAATGTACTCCGTCATGTAAAAAATAAATGACCATGTTATATGTCAAATGTCATGTGAAAATTATAATGACATGTCAAACTGTAATGTCCAACTTAGTAATGTAAAAGCGCCCTGGCGCTGGCGCCAAAGCAAAAAGCGCCATGGTGCCCACCTCCTTTCTGCAATCACTCTGTTGCAGAGTTGGAAAAACGTATTTACGTTTACCCGAAATACCCGGTTATTCAGGTATTTATATTTACGTTTACGTTTACGTTTTTCAAAAATACCATTACGTTTTGTTACGTTTTCCTGACCGAAAAACCCGGGTACTTGGGAAAACGTAAAAATTCCGATATTTTGTAGTTTCTTAGTGGCCGCGCCCTTGGACGGAACTGCATATTTCCATGTATGCTCTACCGATTATGATGCTTGAACATTTAAAATTATCAGAATGATGTGGCGATCGCTTTAGTGCGGCGATTAGAATGATTGCAATCAATACATACCTCAAATATTTTATACAGTCCAATACATAGCCACTATTGTTTACTGACTGGAGTCAATAAAAATGTAACTGTATTTTGTCATAAACTGACAACAAATTATGAACAAAATAGTGAAAGAAATGTGATAATGGTATTTTCCAAACAAAAATGACAAATACTACACATATAAAAAATATTACATTAATGTTGTTTTTTACGTATTCCTTAGTATTTTAAAAATACCTTACGTTTTAGTATTTATACTTTTGATCTGGAAAAGGTATTTACGTTTACGTTTACGTTTTTCAAAAACACTAGTATTTGTACAACTCCGCTTTGTTGATATAAGATAGTTGTTAAAAGATATGTTATTTGTGGGCAGACACTGTTTCAGGAAACAACGTTTCAGGGACAAGGAAATGTGCGAGTTGTCAAAAGTACTGAAATTTTTCAAAGTATAGATAAAGGTAGAGTATTTCTGTTTTTCACCACTCAGTACTACAGAAAGTTAAAACTGATTTTTTTTTACTTCTACTGATGCGTAAGCATGAGTGAAACACTTTTTCCCCAGAGAATGTCAAAGTTGGTAATTTTAAGAAGTTTTTCCCCAATTTTCAGTCAAAATCACGAATTTTCATACCTTTTGACCCATTTTAACCTACAAATAAACTATTTCGTGTGATTTTTGTTTATTTTGGCTATTTATGTGCTTATATAACCATTTTTGACTATTTTTCCATAGTGTAAACTTTTTCTCCCTTTTTCCCTTCTATGCCTTGAAAAATATAAAAGCCTATCTGAAATACATTTTCTGTACTTGAGTATCTTCAAAAAGTATATGTAAAAGCGAGTACAGTTACTTTTTCAGAGGAAACATAAATATATTTACTCAGTACTTGAGTATTTATACCATTGTTGAGTAAACATAAATATGTTTTAACAACTATGGAAATGTGATATGATGATGTGATAATTTTCATGGTTTCCTGGATGTGTGATCTTGGCTCCTTTGTCAGAGAGAAATAAGGGGAATATGCTGGTACAATGTTTGTGATGTGACTATGTTTTTACTATTTACTTTCAATTTGAGTAGAATGTAGCTGTAGAATAAATACTATCCATGAAAAGAGAAAAATGATCACTACAACAAAACCACTGAATTAATTACCCATAAAAATCACAACCAAATCACAATTTCACTGCACAACTTTCACAATCTCACAACAATCACCAAATCAGAAGTCCATCCTTTCACAATAAGGATGGACCTCTCATTTTGCGATAATTACATTTCATCATGTAAAAGGCATGCCATATCATGCATCAAATGGTTGATTACAACATTTTGACAAGTTTTTTTACTGGACAGATGGGAAAAGTAATTTGGAAAGCTCACTTCTCTTAGAATGGCAGTCCTTGTAATGACATCTCTTACAAATTAATGAGATTTTCAAGCACCAACGACTTTTGGTTTGTATGATGCCCTTTTCCATGCAAAAAACACTATCTACCATCATAACATCGCACCTTTAAGTACCCCCCCCCCACTGAAATGGATAAATGCACAAATTGCCCATGGGCAATTTTTATTGGGCCGGTATCAAAAATTTCAAGCAAGAGGTCGATCAAGGAAAATCAACTCTTCAATCATGGTCTTTTGGTAATGTTGCATTTTTTTACTTCACTCAATTCCCAGTTCACTCAATTTATTTAGGTATTGAAAAATTGCGCAGCTATGTTTGGCAAAGTGCCAGTTGAGTTGACATTAGTCTTTCACTAGTTCATTGTTTTCCATCAGTTTTGTTTTCCATATGGTGCTCTAGTTTTTTAAACTTAAGTTATACTCCGGTTACTTTACACCTTGCACGCGTGGTTCACGCTGGATGTGTGCCAACAATGGTTAACGCGTGCGAGTTTCATAAAAAGATGACAAAATTGATTGTTGTTATAATGTTTTTCATTAACATATTCACATCGATGAATTTTTTTAAATCTTTTTACGGAAACCGCATGATTTAATAATCACTGGCACACTTCCAACACGAGACATAAATCAGTGCGAGGGCAGAGTATCATGTACGCCGAGTATAATAACTTCACTACCTATAAGGCAAATTTATCAGGGCTGGGAAAAAATATCATTGCGTGCAAGAAGTCAGCTTGTCTTCCTGGTGCCGGTTCCGCAAGTGGAAAAGTTAAGAGTTGAGTAAAAGGATAAATGATAAGTTAAGAGTAAAGTTAAAAGTTAAGAGTTTAGTAAAATTATTTGTCGTTTTATTCAACTCTTAACTCTTAACTTTACTCATAACTTGTCATTTGTCATTTTACTCAACTCTTAACTTTTAACTCTTAACTTTTCCACTTGCGGAACTGGTGCCGGTTCCGCAAGTGGAAAAGTTAAGAGTTAAAAGTTAAGAGTTGAGTAAAATGATAAATGATAAGTTAAGAGTGAAGTTAAAATTAAGAGTTGAGTAAAATCATTTGTCGTTTTACTCAACTCTTAACTCTTAACTTTACTCATAACTTGTCATTTTACTCAACTCTTAAGTTTTAACTCTTAACTTTTCCACTTGCGGAACTGGCCCCAGGCCCCTGGATGCTTTTTTGCTCCTGTCCGAATGCATTTTGTGGAAAGGCCATTGCTCACATATAAATTGAAAGCAGAGCAAATATTCATTATCAACATTTTGGAAGTTTACCAGCACCCATCCGGCATTCATCACTGGCTGAGAATTGGAAGATAAAATAAAATGTGTAAATTTGTGGCGCCACGCACACCGGAATGTAAATATAAGTCTTCATCGAGTTATAGGTATGTTCAGTTATTATAGGCACTATATGCACCTGTCATATTATTGCTTTGCAAGCAACTGTCAATCAATGAATCAAGCAATTTATTTTATTGATACTTTCGACGTCATGCAATAATTAGATATAAATAAAGATAAATGTCACACATGCATATTACACAATATGATTACATGCATATTACACAATATGATTACATGCATAAAATACAACAAATGAAGCCTCTACCGCTAAGTCGATAACCCCAAAAAAGCGATTTTAACAAAAAATTGACATTTTATGTTTCACTTCCAAATTTCTGACAGTGATCCATGTCTAGTGGGTGAACTCACTGACTGATGACTGCAAATGTTGATAATAAAGTCCAAAGTGCATTTGGGCAGGAATGAAAAAGCATCCAGCAAAAAGTGCAGTATGCAAGTGTACTTATTGACTTCTTGCCCGTGACAAAATTTTGTCCTGGGGGCAGTCCCAAGCCCTGTAAAGTGTAAAGTAAAGTGTCAAATGTCAAGTCAAGTGTCAAATGTAAAGTCAAGTGTAAAGTAAAGTGTCAAATGTAAAGTCAAATGCAAAGTAAACTGTCAATTGTCATGCAAAGTTCAGTAAAAAAATCTTTTCTTTTTTGTTTTGATTGACACTTTACTTTGCATTTGACTTTACATTTGACTTTACATTTGACACTTTATTTTACACTTTACAGGGCTTGGGACTGCCACCTGGTAGACACTTTATGCACTTTTTGCTGCACCCCACACACTGGTTGGCAAATGTTTGTCAACTGGTCTGTGTCAACTCAGATTTCGGCTTTACGCGTCACAGAGCGATCTCCAAATGCACATGCGGTAATCTTGAAAAATAAAACATTACAGCAAGTGCATTGGAAGATCGCTTTGCCACACGTGAAGCCTAAATCTGAGTTGACACAGTGCAGTTGACACAGTGCAGTTGACACAGTGCAGTTGACACAGTGCAGTTGACACAGTGCAGTTGACACAGTGCAGTTGACACACGTATGTCAACTAGTGCGTGGAACGCCTATCAACAATAATTTGGAAAATGGTGAAAAATATGTGGTATACTCGGCCGACATAAGTACATTTAGTGGCGGACACTTAAATACCTAGTATGGAAACCGACCATAGCCCACCTAAATAAAGAAACAAAGATTATTTTGTTCTTACTACCGTATTTCCTCGAAATACCCCCCTCGTTTGACCCCCCCTTCGACCGGGGTATTTCGAGGAAATACGGTATATGGAATAATTAATTACGAAATTTATCACAAGATTTTATTCACTAAATTATGGTAGGGGGGCTTATGAATTCATAGTGTCCATTTTGAGGAGGGGTATTTCGAGGGGTATTTCGATGTGGGTACTTCGAGAGTAAATACGGTATACACACATATATACCTATATACATATAGGAAAATATGGAACTTTTCAGTTAACACCGAACTTTTTCAAGTGCTGTCCTTTTCATCATAAAAAATTCATGTGAACAGCCCTTCATTGACTTGATGCATTCATGGACTGACTTGCCACAAGATTACTCAGTCGATTGTTTGAACAGTCAAACACGTTTCTGATTAACTTATTTAGACTGGTTATTAAAAAGTCATGAGTCACGAGTCTGGTTAGTAGAGTTGTTAAAATACCGGTATTTTTGAAAAACGTAAGCGTAAGCGTAAATACACTTTCCAAATTTTGAGTATGGATACTAAAGCGTAAGGTATTTTTAAAATACCCAGGAAAGCGTAAAAAAGCGTACGCGTGAATATAAATACACATTTACCCAGGTATTTCGGGTAAGCGTAGGGGGTCAAAAAATTTTTTTTACGGAAAACGGAAAACGGAAAGGTAAAATTTTGTCACTTTACGGAAAACGGAAAACGGAAAGGTAAAAAAAAAATTTCAGCCGGAAAACGGAAAACGGAAAGGTAAAAAAATTTCACTCAGCGGAAAACGGAAAACGGAAAGGTAAAAAAAAATTGTTGGCCGGAAAACGGAAAAATGGAATGCCAGAAAACGGAAAACGGAAAGCAAAATTTTCACGGAAATGGAAAAAAATAAAGTGAAATTAGCACGGTAATAGACAAATTTGCGGAAGGAAAACCTGCATGCAGGTTTGCCTGTTTGGCTTTGATTGTGGTAGCTGTACATTCTGCAACTATGGATCATGCCTGTAACTTCACTTGTAGTTCAAGCTTAACTGGACAAACAAAAAATCATCAAAAAGTAGCCATAGTGGCCATAGGAAAGGAAACACTACGACAATTTCACAGTCTAGAAGCAGTGGGAATCACTGATGACCCCTATGCAATTGATGATAACATTGCAGAGGAGATGATAATAAATAGCATAAAATTCAACGACAACAACAAACAATACTATATTGACTGGCCGTATAAAGAGAGTATCAGTGACCTGCCCATGGGAAAAGCAGAAGCCTTGGTGCGGTTTAAATAACTGATAAGAAGATTCAACAAAGATCCAAACTTATTTGAACAATACCGGAAAGTTTTGGACGACCAACTAGAAAAGGGAATAATTGAGATCTGTGACAACAAAACAGACAACAAGGGGATTCATTACCTGCCACACCAGCCAGTAATCACGCCGGGCAAATCGACATCATGCAGAATCGTGTACGATGGGTCGGCAGGTAAGCCCAGTTTCAACGAGTGCCTTTTTAGAGGACCAATTACAACACCATTAGCACTGGGCCTACTCCTGAGGTTCAGGGCAGGTAATCTAGCATTAATTGCCGATATTGAAAATGCATTTTTGCAAATAGGATTGCATGACCAAGCTAGAGACTACACATGATTTTTCAGGCTGAAAGATGCCTCAAAACCAGTAACTGAAAATAACTTAATAGTACTTTGTTTTAAACGCGTACTGTTTGGACGTGTCTGCAGCCCAGCAATTTTGGGAGCAGTCATAAAATACCATTTAAATGTAACAATAAACAACATGAATGAATATGAAGAAAATGAAGGGGAACAGAACCAGTTGGCGATGATAATAAACAACATTTATGTCGATAACTTCATCATGAGTGTCACGAATGAAGTTGAAGCTTTAGAACTATATTACAAAGTCAAAGCTTTATTTAACCAATGTTCTATGAACATGAGGGAATGGCTGTCAAACTTCAGATCAGTCATCAATGAAATAGCAGAAAACGACCATGAGTCCAAAGGTGAATAAAATTGTCGCAGTAATGGGCATGAAATAAAATCACTGAACGGACATGCTGGCAATATCAACACCAAAATTGCAAATTGACAGCATCCCAACATTAACCAGACGAAACTTGAATAAATTATTGGTGTCAGCATATGACCCAATTGGGTTCACAGCACCTGTTTCACTGACCCTGGAATCCCAGTTGTCAATGCTGCTCCAACACAATGGGATAAGCCAATTGAAGATAAATACAGATTGGAAAAACAATGGAAAAATGCCAGAAAACTGAAAATCGAGCCAGAAAATGGAAAAATGGCCTGGTAAAACGGAAACGGAAAGGTAAAAAATTTTCAGCCGGAAAACGAAAAAATGGGCCGGAAAAACGGAAACGGAAAGGTAAAAAAATTTCAGCTGCCGGAAAACGGAAAGGTAAAAATTTTTCGGCTGCTGGAAAACGGAAAACGGAAAGGTAAAAATTGTTCGGCTGCCGGAAAACGGAAAACGGAAAGGTAAAAAATTTTCCTGCGGAAAGGCGGAAACGGAAAACGGAAACGGAAATTTGACACCCTAGGTAAGCGTAAATACACTTTCGCAACTCTGCTGGTTAGTGAATAAGGCTGGTTATTTAACACATTGCGTCATGAGTCAATGCTTATAATTTACACGGCTGTGTTTACAGGGAAAATGAGTGTTAACAAACAGTTAAAGTTTCATATTTCAAGGAAAAAAGTTGTTTATTTGTAAGGAAATGCAGAGAAGTATACATACCACTCGAGTGTAGACACGGGCCAAGTTTCAAATAACTTTTGTTTGTTGCTAGCTCTGGCATTTATAAAAATTCTTTTGTTGGAGCGTTGTCATGGATGCTGAGCTGCGACAACATAGTTTTTTTTCAAATGCCTTTAACTTATGTAAATATGAACAACAAAAACAAATAATCTGAAACTTTGTCAGTGTGTACACTCAAGTAAATAGTATGTATTGTTAGCATTCCAAAAATGGGTGTTTTTTAGAAAATATAAAAATATAATCTCACAATATCTCTCAAAAAATAAAAGAAAATTGAATATCTCTGAAAATATGCACAGAAACTATTAATAAATATAGAAAATGGAGAGATTTTTATTACTTAATCTCATAAAATAAATACAATCTCGCTGGAGAAACCAGCAGAAAATGTAAATACAGTTAAGTTTTTAACATAAAGTTTCTACATTTTCTTATATTTAAAAAATATAAATCTCCTGTTATTTTTAGAACCCTATGTACACTTCACTGCCTCATATCACAAATGAAAAACTTTTTCCTTGAAACATGAAAATTAAAAAAATAATTGCCACCACTAATTTCCTCTGTAAACACTGCCTAACTGAACACCCATGCATCTCACTCACTATGGTTATGATGAGATCTGCAACAAAAATAAAGCCACATTCAAATGCACAGTCATTCATAATGATTTGATTACGTTGTGATCAAGTTGGATTATTTGTGATTAGCAAAGTTGAGCATGGGTACGCGTGTGGGATTGTGTTTGATTATATGGATTTAGATATTTTGAAACTGGATGTTTGTGTTGACTATGTTTGATGATATTATAAGTTGACCTCTTGATAAAATCATCGTATTTACTAGAATATTTCCCCCGGTGATTTATTTTATCCGTCAGACGTTTTTGAGGCGGAACTTTTCAAGGGGTTGGCGGTTATTGAAGAGAAATTATCATTTTGTTAAAATTTTGAAGCTTATTTACATCAAGACATTACACAAAATATGCTTTATTAACACAAAACGTGCCATTATTGTTAAAATTGGGCACAACACATTGATCAAATCTCTTACGGGGGAATTATTCAAGGGTGGATTATTTTTTCCTCACTCGTCTTACAGGGCGAATTAACCGAGGGGAATTATTCAAGTACCGTTTTTCGCAGTGGAAATTTTGAGGGGGGGGGGGTGAAACGAGGGGGGTGAACGAGGGGGGGTTAAACGAGGGGGGTTACACGAGGGGGGTTACACGAGGGGGGTCCGAGGGGGGTTATTATTTCGCCAGATTTCTTTAAAATCACGGTACTAAATTGTTGTTTGTGTAACGTACACAGATTTCGAGTATTTCGAGGGGGTGTTTATAAATTCATAGTGTCCATTTTGAGCGGTGGGTATTTCGAGGGGAGGGGGGTTTGAGGGGGGTATTTCGAGGAAATACGGTAAATACTATACCTGGATAATTTAATCTGATTTAGAAACGCAAAAAGGAAAAATTCATTTAACTCGTACAATATTTACTGGTGACTTTTAAGCGTTTTCACATTATAATATAGAAAACGTGCCTTTTGCCGATAACATTTATTATCTCAACTAATGAAAAACATTTTGGAAGCTACATGTTTAAGCTTGAAGGACACGCAAAGCCGTCACGTGCTAATATCAAAAAATAATTGTATTTAGGTATATACCCATATATAAATTATATGTATAAATTATATAGGTATATAAAGATAAAGAATTCAAAAGATAAATATAATTACAGTAATGAGAAATCAAACTTGCAAATGTAATGTGCATCTCAATCGCAATATTCATAGCGGGGGCACAAAAACGTGCAAATGTGTCCGTCTGCTCTGCGGTAACCGCTCACAGCAAAAAAATAGGTTCGTGATGTGTGTGGAAGCGGGCTGGATTAACGATGGCAAACCCTCCAGAAAAAAAGTATTTAAATTTTTAAGTATTTTTTTCTGAAATGACTTTTCGAATTTTTCCCCAAAACAGTTTTCGAATTTTTGAATTTTTCTGGTAGTTTTCAAATTTTTTTGGTAGTTTTCAAATTTTTTTGGGTGGTTTTCAATTTTTTTAAAATAGTTTTCGAATTTTTTGAAACAAATTTTTTATTCAAAACTTAATTGAACTGGGAACTCGACGTTTTACGTCTTTATTACAGCTCAGATACACCGCAAGTCAATTGTCAATTGATTTAGAACGTTGTACTTAGAATACATAAAAATTGATTTAGAACCTTAAATAACCTAAAAAAATTCGAAAAGTCTTTTCAAATCTTTTGAAAAAAAAGATTTTTATGTATTTTTTCACCGGGTGCTCAAAAATTCAAAAAGTCTAAAAAAAATTGAAAATTCGAAAACGTTTTCGAATTTTCAAATTTTTTTTGCCATTGTTAGGCTGGATGCGCGTGAAGTGACGCGCTTCCACACGCTACCACACGCTTCACCGCGCGCTCCAGGCGCTTTCAAAATTGGTGAAGACACTTCACGACGCTAGCGCTTCCACACGCTTCACTCACATATACCGCAAATCCTCGAATAAGACCCCCCTTCAAATAACTCCGCCCCCCTTGAATAAGTCCCCCCTGTTGGCGAGGTGGGGAAAAAATAACTCCCCCCTCGAATAACCCCCCCCCCCTCTTGAATAACTTTCCCCTCTGGATGAAAACTATCTCCACCTATACAATTTCGAGAGAACTGCACGCTAAGGATGCTTCAATGCAAAAGATAGGAGGCACAATCACAGGCCTCATTGTGCCCGATTCGTGTGTGTTTTTGCACACAATGCAGTCACTATTTATTAGTACAAATGCCCTTTACAAACACGATCCACAATCTTGACAAACAGGGTTAGTAGATGGCAAAGTTGCTTCCCAAGAATGCAATTGCACATGTATAGGGGGTTGACTTGAGTTTTTAGGGGCTGAGTTTACAATTCAGGGTTGAGTTGATGGGTGTTGATAAATTAGGGTTGAGTTGACAGAAGTTTAAAGATAAGGGGCTGTTGACACAAGTTTAAAAATTAGAGGCTGAGTTTATGGGAGTTGAGTTGATGGGTGTTTGCCAAATTAGGGGCTGAGTTTATGGGAGTTAACAATAACATTACCATAATCCTTAAGTGAGGCCCCCGGGGCTAAAAAATATAAATTGTGATATAATGCATTTGTGGGTTACTGATTACAATGATTTGAAATATGCACTCCATTCTGACAGTACATTACGATAACCCTGAAATTGAACCCAAAATGGGGCCAAAATTTTCAAATTGTGAAATGATGCATTGTGGGTTTCTAATTGCACTGATTTGATATATAATGCACTCCATTTTGAGACTACATTACCATAACCCTGAAAATGAACCACTGGGGCCAAAAACTTTCAATTTGTGAAATGATGCATTTTTGGGTTTCTGGTTGCACTGATTTCAAATTTAGGTTTCTGATTGCACTGATTTGATATATGCACTCCATTGACACTACATTACCATAACCCGAAAAATGAACCCATGGGGCCAAATACTTTCAATTTGAGAAATGATGCATTTTCAGGTTTCTGATTGCACTCATTTGAAATATGCACTTCATTTTGACACTACATTACCATAACCCTGAAAATGAACCACTGGGGCCAAAAAATTTCAATTTGTGAAATGATGCATTTTTGGGTTTCTGATTGCACTGATTTCAAATTTGGGTTTCTGATTGCACTGATTTGATATATGCACTCCATTTTGACACTACATTACCATAACCCTCAAAATGGACCCATGGGGTTAAATACTTTCAATTTGAGAAATGATGCATTTTTGGGTTTCTGATTGCACTCATCTGAAATATGCACTTCATTTTGACACTACATTACCATAACCCTAAAATGAACCCCCTGGGCTAAAAACTTTCAAATCATAAAATGATGGATTTGTGAGTTTCTGAGTGTAGTGATTTCAAATATGCCCAGGGCTTAAAAAATTAGAAATTGTGAAATGATTCAATGTGGGTTTCTAATTGCACTGATTTGAAATATGCACTCCGTTTTGACACTACATAACCCTGAAAACTACATAACCATAACCCTGAAAATGAACCTCTGGAGCCAAAAACTTTCAATTTGTGAAATCATTCATTTTTGGGTTTCTGATTGCACTGATTTCAAATTTGGGTCTATGATTGCACCAATTTGATATATGCACTCCATTTTGACACTACATTACCATAACCCTAAAAATGAACCCATGGGGCCAAATACTTTCAATTTGAGAAATGATGCATTTTCGGGTTTCTGATAGCACTCATTTGAAATATGCACTTCATTTTGACACTACATTACCATAACCCTAAAAATGAACCCCCTGGGCCAAAAACTTTCAAACCATAAAATGATGGATTTGTGGGTTTCAGAGTGTAGCTATTTCAAATATGCCCAGGGCTTAAAAAATTAGAAATTGTGAAATGATTCGATGTGGCTTTCTAATTGCACTGATTTGAAATATGCAATCCATTTTGACACTACATAACCCTGAAAACTACATAACCATAACCCTGAAAATGAACCTCTGGAGCCAAAAAATTTCAATTTGTGAAATCATTCATTTTCAGGTTTCTGATTGCACTCATTTGAAATATGCACTTCATTTTGACACTACATTACCATAACCATAAAAATGAACCCCCTAAGCCAAAAACTTTCAAATCATAAAATGATGCATTTGTGGGTTTCTGATTGTAGCGATTTCAAATATGCACTCCATTTTGACACTACATTACTAAAACTCTGAAATTGAACCCCTAGACCCAAAAATTTCAAATTGTGAAATGATGCATTTTCTTGAGGTTTCTTTGAGGTTTCATGAGGTTTCATTGAGGTTTCTAATTGCACTGATTCGAAATGACTCAATTTCAACTCTACATTACTGTAAGCCTTAAATTGAAAATTGAAAATAAATTAGAAATTGTGAAATGATGCATTTGTGGCTTTTTGATTGCCTTGATTTGAAATTTCATTTTGACACTAGATTACCATAACCCTGAAAATGAACCCCCAGGGCCAAAAATTTTCAAATCATAAAATGATGTGTTTGTGGGTTTCTGATTGTAGCGATTTCAAATATGCACTCCATTTTGACACCACATTACTAAAACCCTGATAATGAACCCCTGGGCACAAAAACTTTCAATTTGTGAAATGATGCGTTTGTGGGTTTTTTATTGCAGTGATTTGAGATGTGCACTCCATTTCTACTCTACATAACCATAACCTTTTAAGTCTAACCCTTGGGGCTAAAAAATTGAAAATTGTGAATTGATGCATTTGTGGATTGATGATAGTGATTTTTTGAAATATTCATACCATTTTCACACTACATTACCATAAACCTGAAAATGAGTTTACGGGAGTTTCCAAATTGGGCTGAGTTTATGGGAGTTTCCAAATTAGGGGCTGATTTTAAGGGAGTTTCCAAATTAGGGGCTGAGTTTATGGGAGTTTCTAAATTAGGGGCTGAGTTTATTGGAGTATTCAAATTAGGGCTGAGTTTACAGCAGTTTCCAAATTATGGGTTGAGTTTACAGGAGTTTCCAAAATTGGGGGCTGAGTTTATGGGAGTTTTCAAATTAGAGGCTGAGTTTATGGGAGCTTACAAATAAGTGGCTGAGTTTATGGGAGTTTGCAAGTTAGGGGCTGAGTTTACGAGAGTTTGCAAGTTAGGGGCTGAGTTTATAGGAGTTTCCAAATTAGGGGCTGAGTTTACAGGAGTTTCCAAACTAGGGGCTGTGTTTACAGGATTTAGAGGGGGTCCCCATGGGGTGCCATTTTTGGGGGGTCTCCAGGGGGTGCCATTTTCTGGAGGTACATATGGGGGTGCCATTTCAAGGGGGTCCACATAGGGTGCCATTTTTTGGGTGGTCCCCAGGGGTGCCATTTTTTGGTGGTCCTAAGGGGGGTGCTATATTTTTTTTTGCAGGGGGGTCCTAAGGGGGTGCCATTTTGGGGTGGTCCCCAGGGGGTGCCATTTTTGGAGAGTCCCCAGGGGGAGCCAACTTTGGGTGGGTCCCCAGGGGGTGCCATTTTTGTGGGGGTTCCTAGGGGGTGCCATGTTTGGGGGGTCCCCAGGGGGTGCTATTTTGGGGGTCCCAAGGGGGTGCCATTTTTTGGGGGTCCCTAAGGGGTGCCATTTTTCGGTGGTCCTCAGGGGGTGCCATATTTGTGGGGCCCTAGGGGGTCTCATTTTTGGGCGGTTCCCAGGGGGTGCCACTTTTGGGGGGTTCCCCGGGGGGTGCCATTTGGAGGGGGGTCCCCATTGGGGTGTCAGTTTTTGCAAGCCTCTGAGTAGTGGGTACCTATAGCAGGATTCTCTCCAACCTTCAGTTGGGTTTTGTGGTTCTCTACAATTAATACCACAAGGATTTACAAACACAAAAAGAACAGCAAAGCACAAATGTAACCAATTGAAGATTACAACAAAGTTTGACACCTTGCAAAAACCACACTATCATATCACAAAACCTATACCACACAGAATGCACACTGCACACCATCATACCAAATCGCAAACTGTCCACATTTTACTACCGAGTTTCATGCCCAACCATTTTACAGTTAACAGTTTTACATTTTACCAACCAAGTTTACAAAAATCCATTCCAAAACATTGCATCTTTGGTATTGGTCTTGTTATTGTTGGTACATTACATACTGCATTTCAAAACACATGCCTAGCATGTGGGCAAACTTAACTAAAGTATCATATTTTCTCCAATGGTATTAATTGTAGAGAACCACAAAACCCGACCGAAGGTCGGAGAGAATCCTGCTAGTACAATACAAAAATACAAAAGAATATTATCCTACAGCAGCAACAGCAGATACATGATGTGTGTGCAGTGTATACACATCTTTTTGTTGTTGTTGGAATGTATTATACCTGAATTATATGAGTTTACAGACTGCACCCATACAATGAATTAAGTGCAAGTTTTATGAGGAAAAATAACTCCCCCCTCGAATAACTCCCCCCCCCCCCCCTTGAATAACTCCCCCCTCAAAAACGTCTGAGGAAAAAATAACTCCCCTGGGGTCTTATTCGAGGATTTAGGGTATATTTGCACACCAGCTCTTTGTTAAAAAGCGTGAAATGCCTTCACGCAGATTCGCGTGCTGCGTGTGGAAGCGCTAGCGTGTTTGGTGAAGCGTCGGGAAGTGTCAGCGTGATGACACTTCACGACGCTTCACCGCGCATCCACACGCCCATTTTTGCTGTGGCTTGCATGGGCGCAAAACAAGAGATGAATTCAAAATTCAGCAGAAAAATTCGAAATTTCGTAAAAACAATTCCAAAATTCGACGTCATTTTAAAAGAAAAGACACTCCTTTGAAAATATAAACACTTATTTTCAGAAGGTTTACCATCGTTACTTACGCACGTACCCAATACATTTTAATAAGAAAATCATTAAAAAAGGCAAAAAGACCTGAGTTGCCCAACAACACAACTAAAACTGTAAGATTGATAAAGGTCATTTGGGGAATTTGTTCTGAAAGTCGACTTTTAACAGCAAAGCAAGCTAATGGGTTTGCAACATTTCAATGACAGGGATTTCACAATTAGAAATTTTTGTGTGGGCAGTTGCTGTATTGAAAATGTCAGTTTTTACAGTTTAAATTAGTAACATATTTTTTGATGCAACGAGCCGATGCCGAGTTATACTCCGCAGACGGCATGCTACCGTATTTCTTCTAATAGAACGGCATGCCTCCAAATGCAACGGCACCTCCAATGGCAGGTTTTAGCACCTTTTTTGCACGAAAACAACAGAACGGCAGCTTCTAATAGAATGGCACCTCCAATGGCACGGCAGGTACGCTGGAAGAGTGCCAAAACGCAAAAGTATAACAATAGATGGTAAAAATGATTAAAGCAATCAAATATGGATATTAAATTGCTAATTGATGCTCTGATTAGGGATGGTCCGGGGTTTTTTTCAAAGATTTTTTTAAAATAAAAAATAGTTTTATGAAAAAAACCGAGCATCGAAACCGTTTTTAAAAAAAAAACCTCAGCCACAATTATTAGTACTAAGCACTAGGTATTTTGCATTTTGTTGCACGCAATTTGCACATGGGGACTTTCATTCTAAAGCGGGAATTAGAGCTCAGCGTCGATTCGACGTGAAATGACGACGTGAAATGATGTCGTGAAATTAAATACACGAGTGTGGATCATGCTACGGGTCTACAATTTTCTAAGGATAATATATGAATCAATACCTTAATCGTGTCCAATACTGAGTGTTATCAGCCACAACTAGAGCGAATAGAAAAATTCAATTTTTATCATTCCACGTCATCATTTTACGTCAGGGAACAACTTGACATTTCACGTCAGACTATTGCAAGCAATAGTCTGACGTGAAATGTCAAGTTGTTCCCTGACACTGTGACGTGAAATGATGATGACGTGAAATGATAAAAATTGAATTTTTCAATTCGCTCTAGTTGTGGCTGATAACACTCAGTATTGGACACAATTAAGGTATTGATTCATATATTATCCTTGGAAAATTGTAGACCCGTACCATGATCCACACTCGTGTAATTAATTTCACGACATCATTTCACGTCGTCATTTCACGTCGAATCGACGCTGAGCTCTAATTCCCGCTTAAAAGTTCACTTATCCAGATTTTTCGATTTTTCAAAATCGCATTTTAAAGTTTGGCGCTGGCCTGGCAGCGCCATGTTTGGGCGACAAAGCTTGCCCTGCACTTTTCATATACCTTGAACATTTGTCTACATTTTTCTATTCTATCTACACTTTTCTGAATATTTGCAATTCAAAGTGAAATAAATGCCAAACTATGCATTTTGGAGCAAAACTGAGTCTGCCACTAGAAAGCTCATGTCGAAAAGTACCTCGACCTAAATTTTCAGCTCTATATATACACACATTTTCGATATCTAGTGCAAAATAGAATTGAAAATTCACGTATGCACATTTGGAAATGAAACTTATTTTTGTAAGGGAAATCCGGCCGGCTCTTCGCGAGCGATCCGGAGCACGCGTGCACTTTTGGAAATGAAACTATTTTTTGGATATGTGCACTTATGAAATGAAACTCCGGTGGTCCGAGATGGATATGTGCACTTACGAAATGAAAGTTCTGTTTTTCATAGGGGATCTGAGATGGATACCGTATTACCTCCAATATAAGGCATCCCTCTAATATAAGGTACCCTCTGATATAAGGTATAACTTTTGGCTATTTTGAACGCGACGAAATAAATATAAGGTACCCTCTAATATAAGGCTTACCTCTAATAAGGCACAGCTGGCTGCGTGCCAAAACACGCAAAATAATAAAAACGGTTGCTAAACATGGCAGAAAATGAAGAAAATGGTGCCGAAGGGCACTGCGATGACTCTTCGTCGACTTCCGCCGCTGAAAAGTGTGTCAGTATACCGACGGCTCTATTCACTCAAAGAGAAACTTTGAATTGTTGACCAGACGATTATCTGGCGAACAAAATTGAACGTACCCTCTAATAAAAGGTACCCTCTAATACAAGGTATAACTTTTGGCTCTAAAAATCTGACGAAAACAATATACCGTAAATCCTCGAATAAGTCCTCCCCCTCGAATAACTCCCCCCTCGAATAACTCCCCCCTGTTAGCTGACTGAGGAAAAAATAACTCCCCCCCTCGATTAACTCCCCCCTACTTTATGCGTGTAAACGACGTACATGTATAAACACGGTGTAAATGTATGTGTACATTAAAAAGAATGTGTTCTTTTGCAGCTGATGTTCACTAGCATTGATTCAATTACAATAAATATGGATTCATGCATGAATTTAACCACATTTATACAGTTTATTGATAATGTATTTTGCTCAATATGCTGACGAAAAAATAACTCCTCCCCTCGAATAAGTCCCCCCCTCGAATAAGTCCCCCCTCAAAAAATTCTGACGAAAAAATAACTCCCCCGGGGACTTATTCGAGGATTTACGGTAAGGTATACCTTATATTAGAGGTAATACGGTATGTGCACTTTCGATCTGAAGATTGTGATTTTTCTGAAAATCGGTACCACTGTATCTCAGGAACGAAATGGACTATAATGCTGATTTTTTTCTAAAATGAGAAAAACTATACGTGGAGGTCAAATCCACGCTTAACTCGATTTTTCTGGATTTGGCGCTTGTGATATTTTGGAACGGAAGTCCCCACATATTTTGCGGTCCGCCGAGTATAATAAATAATAAACGACGAAAATAATCATATTGTTGTCTACTTACTATTTATTTGTCTTCTAGAATTAAATACAGGTGCCACTCTCAAAACCTGTAACGTGGTAAGTCAAGTGTCAATTGTCAATTTTGTCAATTGTCATGCAGTGTCGAAATTTCAGTAATGGTATCGTTTTGTTTTTGTTTTGATTGACAATTTACACTTGACTTCAAAATTTACAGGGCTTTGGACCGTCCCCAGATCATTGTAGATTCAATCTAGCCAAGCCATAATTACTCCACAGTTTCTATGTTTTTTAAGTGCCTAGACACATATTTATCTATGTAGGTAATTTGTGTACTTGTAGGGAGGGGTCGTTTATAATGCGAGCTCTTATCTCCACCGCAATTATTTTTGGTTACTATTATTGCTTACGTGCTTTTTGTTTCGCCAGCCAAAATTGAAGGGGGTTAATGTCAAAGTCTTATTTTAATACTACGATTTTAATAGTTCAGTTTTTATTTTATTTTAATCAATTACCGTATTTTTTTGACGGCTTTGGTACATACGTTTCCCGATCACCCATAATACACTTGAAGGGGGGGGGGGGTTCGTGTGGGGGGTGACTTCATCTCTGATGATGGGGTCGGGTCACCCCCGGCTGGTTCCAGGTCAGATGAAAGACCCCGAAACCTGTAACCAGCCAAAAATTTTTACCGTGAATAGCTACTGTTTATTTTGGATTTCATGCATTTTAACAGTTGTTTACAATAATTATCTCTCCCTCTGTCCTGCTGTCCGCTGGAGACACCCGCGGGTGGGACAGTGGGTTGCTTTTTATCTTAGCTGAAAATTTAGCATTTTTAGAAAATTTTTTACTTATTTATTTAGCCTGCGTTTTCTGGTTATGCCGTATATGGGTATTTTGAGGTTTTTTGGGTTTTCTTCTTTTCTATCCTCTCCTCCTTTCCGGGTGTTGGTTCCAACACCCAGCCATACAGCCACTGGCTTGCCAGTGGTTCTGTTGCAATATACCCAGGGGGGCAGTATTCTGCCCCACCTGGTTTCACCGTATATAAAAATTATAAAGCATTAATTATTATATAGAATTATTTGTATAATTAAAATTATGTTAAATAGTTACCTTTACATATCGTTTAAAAACTTGCAATTCACTTTTACAAAATTAGTTAATCGAAAACATGTATATAAGTTGAAAAATGTAAACAGCAGAAAATAGTTTAAATCGGTTTATCATTCTAACTTTTATAAAATGATAAAGTTGAAAATTTAATTAAAATTGTCATTCTAAAATTTTTATTACCCTAAACGCCGCCTCCTTTTCCCGCAGAAACGAAAGCAACCTGAGGGTGACCTGGACATTTCGGAGCTGCAAGCCTTGGGGGATTCCCAAGCAGAATTAGCTGACGATTTAGCTGATGTCCGCAATGAACTCCGCTTTGTGCACCGCGACCTGAAACATAACGATTTGCGCATCACAAACGTTGTCAAAGGTCAGTTTCGGGTTGGGCTTCTAGTTGATTTTAGTCATCTGGATAAAGTGACTGAAGTTCGTAGATCATCCCGAAACGGGCGAGCGAAATCCGGTTAATGTATTAAGGGAAATTTTACAACATGGCATGAAAATCGATCTGAACACGGTTATGGAGATGACTGCCCCCGGACGCATAATTTTCGCGCGGTAATCAATAATTACACTCTTTCCGTCAACTGACGTTAGTAAACTGCCATGATTTCAGCTGGCAAAATAGTCGGAGGAGAGAGAATGGTGGGGGGGCGAATTCTGACGCCCCAAAACATACGCTGATGGTCAGATTTACGTCAGATTTGGATACAAAATGCGTTCTGGACAAGAAGAAGTCCATGGGTAATTACTGCGTAGAGGGTTGCACTCGCCCAGTCTCGATTAATAAGGACTTCGCTCCCAAAGATCATTTGGATCAATTGAGAGCTAAAGCTAGTTTTTTGTGCCTCCACCTTCCTGTTTCATTTGACACGTTGTTTCCTCTTAATTATAGACCGTCGCACGTGCGCTGGCCGAGAAGAAGAAACTCTCGATCAAGGGCCCGGAGATCAAACTGAGGGGCAACCGGATCGCATTCGAAAATGCCGTCAAACCGTGGCAAGAGTGGATTCAAATCGAAAAGCTGATCCCGGACCCCACCAAAATGGGTACAGGCTGGGTACAGCCGAAATTTGGGTAAATTTTGGCCGATTTTTAAAAGTTTTTTACATAAAACATGTCCCTCGAATTTCGCATCTCCGGGAAATCTAGCTTCACTTCACATTTGAATGAAAATTTATGCCTCAATTAACACTTGGTGAAAATGATATTTTAACATATTTAATTCGATGATTGGTATAAATAACCTGAAAGTAGAATTATGTACTACATAAACCGACGGTTCTCACGTTGATACTCATCAATGTCAACCTAATTCTCTGAAATGTTGCAAGTCGCTGGAAATTTAACAGTTGACACAAAATTTACAAGGTTTTTATCTTTTGGGTTAACATTTCACCGCTATTTTGCAGCGCGAACGCTGGTCAAGGTGCTTCATGCAGCTATTCTTCAGCTGCAAGAAAGGCACGCCGAGAATGATTTTTGTGACGCCGCGGATATTTGTTATTTAAAATATTTTAGAATTTTCAACTTTTTTACAAAAATGTTTATCAAATTGTGAATTCATGTGGTGGCACGTTGATTTTTCTGTTGATTGGTTACACATTTGGAAAGTTGTTACACTTTGCTGTGTTTTGTCAGTTAAAATAAAATGGTTGAGTGGTTTGTTCAGTATTTACGTTTAGCTAGACAGTCCTTACTCAGCAGTAACGGTCCTGTGGGGATCGATATATTTCAGACTCGTCTACATGCAATTTTATACATTTTTTCATTTCAGCTACTTTTTGTTCTTCTCGTTAGCCGCGTATGTAAATGCAACTTTTTCAAAACTTTAGCCGTTAAAGCAAGGTGTACCGGCTTATAACGACCCTACCGCTGGCTGGTGGGCGGGTCGGGCATGGCACCTTGTGGTTCATGTCGGTGAGAGCCCTATTTAGGGCGGCCGCTCGCCGTAAAAGCCTTAGCGGGCCAATAGGACCGGCCACTTGCCTTTTGCCCTCTGGGTTTGGTCACCCATTGGGGTCAACTTGACCAGCTACTACCCCTCTCTCTACCACTCACAATTTCGTTTACCGCACTTACAATGTCAGCCGGCACGCTCAAGCCAACTTTTTTGTCGATTTCAGCAGGGAACAGGACTGTCATCTAAAAACCACAACATGTGGCAAAAACTGTAAAAGTTGCATTTACATACAGACAGGGTCAGAAAACAGAGCATACAGCACTGGCTACACGTTTACTTCGCAGCATTTTGGCGCAGGAGGTAAATTTGATTGTACTACGCGTAACGTTGTATACCTTTTGACTTGTGAAGAGTGTAGTTTACAGTATGTAGGTCAGACGAGCAGGCCATTAAACACTAGAATCCGTGAACACGTTCGCAGTTTTTTTAAAGGTAGTCTGAGCACAGAATTATGCAGACACTTTTTTAGTACTGGACATTGTCCGAAATTTAGTATTTTGGGTAAATATGATAAGTCTGAACTATTAGAGCAAGAAAGTAAGTGGATCAATCAACTAAACACTGCCTTCCCGTTTGGTTTTAACACAAAAATACAAGGTTTCGGAATTATCAGTAGAGAGTCTTTACGCTCTGTAAGTAAATGCCCTTACTTCTGCAAACCGGTCAAAAGAATACACATAAATAGGGTCCGAAAATATAACACTAAAAAATGCCGGGATAAATGTGAGTTATTACGTAGATTCGTGGAAGCCTCTTCAAAGAAAAACATTTTTATGAACTTGCTATACTCCTGTACTAAAAAAGAGATTGCTACATTAGCAATGAGTCTTGATGAAGTTTTTAGTTCGATTGGCTCATTAGATGATACAATGGCCCTACAAATTATAGCCTTTGTGTTACATAAAAGTTCAAATAAAGCACCTTTTAAGGAAGACAGTCGTAAAAAGGTTTTTATAAAATGTATTTATGAAAATCCAGGTGTCGATATTCTTAAACCACAAAAACTCTTTAACAAAAATTGGTTTACAAATGAATTTGGAGACAATTGGAGTGAGAAAAATAAGGTGATTGTGACGTATCAGTACAAAGAGTCTTTAGGTAATTTATTATGTAACCACAACACCTTTTTACGAGATAAGAATATAGACACCTGGAGAAATTTACTACTAAGTGAATGTGACTGCCACAAATCTACTTTTATGCACCCAACACTTAGACATATTATGACCGGTGACACCGCTGTCTTGAATGATAAAAGTCTCAGTGATTTACTAAGTAAAGGTTCAAAATTCCGATTACCCCAGCCCGTAAATTATGTGGAAGCTCTGGCAGCCCTAGTGGCTAGCTGTAAAGAGCTTCTTAAGAAAACCCATGCCGAACATAAGTCGGAAAAAATGCTTACGCTTTTGGAAAACTACTCAAAGAAACTGGAAAATAAATTTACGATAGATACTAGTCAGAATTTTACAGACGTGGTAAAATTGAAAAGTAAAATTAAAATTCTACATAAGAAGTTTGTTTTGGCTCCTGCGGATAAAGCGACTAGTAACTTTGTAATAGTATGTAAAAAATTTATGTGTCTAAAAATGGCGGAAGAGTTAGGCATAGTGGTGAACAATCAAAATATAAGTATATCTGGGAATAAAACCTATGCTCCGAGCCCAGATACAGTAGAAAATATTATCAGTATGCATAATAAGATAGTTGAAAATCTGGGCCTATCGATAAATGATAAATTTCAAAAATTGCCACAACTTTTTGCTATTCCTAAGATGCATAAAAACCCCCCAAAATTCAGATTCATATGTGGTGGCAGCCGTGCGCCGATAAAACCTGCCGCGATTACACTTCACAAAATTTTACGGCATTTGAAACAGCACATAAGAAACTACGTGGGTAGTTATGAAAATGGCGGTACAACATGCAGTGGTTACTGGCCACTGGATTCATCATTGGAACTGGCCGATTTTTTACAACAGTTGCATAGAGGTGAGAAACATGCCAAATGTTACACGGGGGATTTTTCAACATTGTATCCAAACTTAGACCATGTAACGCTACTTAGAGATATTGATGGCCTGGTGAACTTTTGTTTCACACATAGCAAAAAGTCAAGAATAGCAGTTGGGTTCAGTAAATGCTGGTTTACTGACAATTTTAAAGCTGGCAAACTGAATTTGGATATTGAGTCAGTCAAAACCTTAACCAGAAATATTTTGAAAAATTCGTATATAAATGTAGCAGGTAATTTATTAGTGCAAATTTCTGGTATTCCGATGGGCTGTAGCAGTGCACCTTCCTTGGCATGTGCCAGTTTAATGTTTAGAGAGTTCATGTGGGTCAAAAACAAGCCATAAACTGCGTCAAATCTTTTTAAAAGCTTTAGGTACATTGACGATGTGGCCATTTTCTATAAGAAGGGTAGTGAAGCTGATATTGACAAAGTAGTCAATGAAATTTATCCCTCTAACCTTCCTCTCAACAAAACACACAGGACCGAGGAAAACACTGACTATTTGGACATGACTATCGAACTCAACCCTGTGGACAGTGTGCTTTTTGACAAAAGACATGATTTTGGCTTTCAATGTGTTACAGTTACTCATTTCTCTAGCAATCATAATCTACAAGTTAAAGTTAGTTCACTTTTTGGACATATTCTACGTTGCATGCGTATAAGTTCCAGTTGGGAAAATTTGATTAAAAGTGTTAGCCCAATTATTAAAGGACATAAAACAAATGGTTTTGACAACAGCATAATTGTCTCAGTGATGTTAAAATGCCTGCGTAAATATGAAAAAGAACTTTTCCGCCTAGGAAGATGTTGCGATAAAAAGCTATTCTCAGAAATTGTCAAATTAGTAACTACACTGTGATATTTTATAATTCTAGATTAAAATAACTCTTACCGCTTATAGTATCATTTTAAAATTTTCGTTTTTTTAAAAAAATTAGATTGCTAATTTAAAAGTTATAGCGCCAATTCCTAGATAATGTCGTCATCACCTTGATAAACAGAATATATTCTTAAATTTGCGCGGTAATTCAAATTTTTATCGATCTTGCTCACGTGATTGCTAAAATAGCAATATTCTTAGTTGACGTGCAAAAGTATCATGAGTACTCAGCCGAATTTCTCAAAATTGTCAAACTACAAAATCCCGCGCAGACGTCAAACGCCGAGTGACCTATTAGCAGCGGCAGTTCGCAAGGAAATGGCGTCCAGTGCAGAGGAAAATGTGGATGCAACCGATCAGAATAGGGTGAGTTCGGTATTTTTTTTGACGGCTTTGGTACATACGTTTCCCGATCACCCATAATACACTTGAAGGGGGGGGGGTTCGTGTGGGGGGTGACTTCATCTCTGATGATGGGGTCGGGTCACCCCCGGCTGGTTCCAGGTCAGATGAAAGACCCCGAAACCTGTAACCAGCCAAAAATTTTTACCGTGAATAGCTACTGTTTATTTTGGATTTCATGCATTTTAACAGTTGTTTACAATAATTACCTCGAAATACCGAAAAAAAAATTATTTCGTCACCAAAATTTGAGGGGGGTTAATTCGAGGGGGTTTATTATTTTGTCAGAAATTTTCGTAGTAAATAGTAGGCATTTGCGCAACCAAAACAGGTAATAAATGTGTCCAAACAGGATATTTGGACATAAAAACGTAGATAGCAACACAAACTAGTCTACCTATGTGTATTTTAGCTGCAATGAAGATTAGCAGTACCTAATAAATACACGATGTATTTACATCATTCCGGAGGGGGGTATTTCGAGGGGGAGTTATTATCTCCCCAGCCCATTTTGAGAGGGGGGGGGTAATTCCACGAGGGGTTAATTCAAGGGGGGATAAAAGAACGGCACCTCCAATAGGATGGCAGCTCCAATAGAACGGCAGGTAGAAATTATGTTAGAAGAGTGCCAAAAGACAAGAAATATGAAAAATGAATGGTGAGCAACGATGAAAAAAACACAGAAATTGAACACAGAAACTCATGGAAATTTGTTTTACACAGAAATTCAGAAACTCAATAATTTTGACAAACTCTAAAATCACAAACTCAAATGAGTTTTTTTATTGGAGAACACGGAAACACAGAAAAGTTTTTAGAGTTTTTCTCTGGATTTGAGGAATTCTGTGCTGTGTTTGACTGAACAAAATGAGAAAATTTATAAAATTTAAATTTAAAATAATTTGGTCTCGATAGATAGCAATATTAACAAACGGTGATAGATAAAAAGATCGCTGATAGATTTGTGGGGCTCTACCAGAGTTGTTAAAATACCGGTATTTTTGGAAAGTGTAAGTGTAAGGGTAAATACACTTTTCAAATTTTGAGTATGGATACAAAAAGTGTAAGGTATTTTAAAAATACCTAGGAAAGTGTAAAAAAAAGTGTAAGTGTAAAAATTTTTTTAGAACGAGCTCTCACTGTTGAGCATTAGAAAACACGACTATTTTTACCTTTGGATCAATTTATTTGTCATTTTCATGCATCATTTCACATTTTACTGCCTTTTATGAAACATTTCAGACTGTAGCAAATACTGTAGTGGTATGAAGTTCCCTAAAAATGGCACCTTATCAGTGTTGATATTTTACTGATTAAGCAATGTGATACACACTGCTTAAATGCAAGATTGGACATGCAGCAAATGTCAATGCAAAAGCCAGTTGACTTTGTGTCCAGCTGGTGAACTTCCATTGATCTTGTCCTTTTTACAAAAGTATGATGAAACTGTAGAATACCATGAGTACTGATCAAAGGTTGGAGATCAAAGACTAGTTTTTACATTTGCCATATTTTCTACATTATATGCATAACTGCATGTGTGCACTGTGCAGTTATTTTTTGTACATGACCCTATTTTATGCTTTCTCAATAGCATAAAACAGGGCCTACTGAAAGAAAAAATACACTTTCTGTACCCGGGTATTTTGCTCAGGAAAGTGTAAAAAAAGTGTATGGGTATTTTATGAAAGTGTAAGTGTAAGTGTAAATATAAATACCCATTTACCCGGGTATTTCGGGCAGGGACGTATCCAGGATTTTTGAGCGGGGGGGGCTGCTTGTTTACGGAGGCCGGCGAGGGGGGGGGGCTCAGCCCCCCCCCCTAAAATTTTAGCTACATAGTCGCGGAATGGCGCCATGGCGCTGGCGCCATTAATAGGCGCAACGTCATGGCGCCACTGTCGTTGGCGGCAGGGCCATGGAACGCTGTATATGTATGTAAATATACATACAAAACAGCAAAAAAGCACAACATTGAGTGTATTTATAACAATTTCTGGCCACATGGAGCAAATCGGTTGATAATATGTTATGTCTGGTGAAGAATGCGCGCTTGCGCGCAAAATTTTTTAAGCTGACGTTGAAAAAGTCGCATTTTCCGGTCACTTTCTGGTCTCGCCCCGGGAGGGGGGGGGCTGCAGCCCCCCCCGCCCCCCCCCTGGATACGGCCCTGATTTCGGGTAAGTGTAAATACACTTTCGCAAGTCTGGGCTCTACACCCAGCCCCCCCATTTAATACACCTGCATTCGATTTTGTTGACCACGTGGACATGTTGTTGATTTTTGTGGTGTTTTTTTTACATTTGAATGATAGGCGGGTTGGTAAAGTGATCTTTATATGGTATCAATCACAGTTCCTGTAAAATTTCATGTCAAGTTTGAACTTTAAATTAAAATGTCTGTAAATGTCCTCTAAAATGTAGGTAAAGTGTTTTTGTTAAAGAAAACTTACCCATCGTTGATGGCGAGAACGTTCAAGGCATTCAAACCGATATGAAACTTTCAAATTTATGCTCTGGTGACAAAATATTGCTCAAGTTAATAAATAAATAAAACTATGCTCAAATAAAAAATGTGTGAAAAAATTGGTGAAAAAATAGACTTCAATAATACGGCACCACCAATAGAACGGCAGGTAAAAAAGTTTACGAAAAAATAGAACGGCGCTCTTCTATTAGAAGAATTACGGTATATGTAAAAGCGAAAAAGATGAATTGCTTGAATAGTACCCCCCCTTGAATAATTCCCCCCCTCAAATTATCCCCCCCTGTAAGACGAGTGAGGAAATAATAATTCCCCCCCTCGAATAATCCCCCCCTTTATAGATTTGATTTATTTGTTATACTTAATTTGAACAAAAATGACACGTTATTATGTTTATAAGGCATATTTCGTGGAATGAGTTGATGGAAACATGCTTGAAAGGTTTGACGAAATAATAATTCCCCCCTTGAATAATCCCCCCCTCGAATAGTTCCCCCCTCAAAAATGTCTGACGAAATAATAATCCGCCAGGGGGATTATTCAAGCAAATACGGTAGATTGCTCTCTCATTATAATGTCTGGCTGAATAAAATCAACAACAAACCAAAAAACTCCATCCATTCGAGTTTGAGACACATGTAATCATAAATACCTAAGTGGAACAAAATTGTAGTGATACATCAACATAGACCATTCAATTCACAACAACATATAGCGTCTCGTTCGGAAGAATGCATAATACCGTATTTCCTCGAAATACCCCCCCCCCCTCGTTTGACCCCCCCCCCTCTCGAGACCACTATGAAACAATCACCCCCCCTCGAAATACCCCCCCCCCAAATTGAGTGTAAAGAGAACGTACATGACAAATACGGCAGTTTGTGTTCTGCGTAGTGCAGAACACACGTTAAAACAATGTCGGAATCACGTTAGAACAGTGTTTATACCATCTACGTACTAATATTAGTCTACGGGAGTCTTTACATGTCAGTTTTTGATGCGTTTTTCTACCCCAGCGCACATCACAAACAACGATTTTGTACTAGGATTTCAAAAAAGTTCTTGTGAAATAAACCCCCCCTCGTTTAACCCCCCCCCCCTCTCGGGAGCACTATGAAACAATCACCCCCCGGGGGTATTTTGAGGAAATACGGTATGATATGTGCGTCTCTTGGAGTAAATAAATTAATTGTGTGGGCAGAAAGATGTCTGTGCATGGCATGCATACAACAATATTAAAATAGAAGACTACTGTAGTTCCTCGGAATACCCCCAGGGGGGTATAGTTTTCATGGTGGAAGTTTTAAGGGGGGGGGGGTAAATGAGGGGCTAGTTCAAGGGGGCAGGTTTCTTTTTTGCCAAAATATTCTTGGACTCCTAGTACCGTTTTGTTGTTTGTAATGTAGGTATGCAGAAATAGAAAAATGCTACAATAACCCCATGTATAAGAGTCTATAGACGTAAATATATAAGTATTTATGTAGATGGTATAAACCCTGGTCTAATGTAACACAGTCATTGTTTATAACGTGTGTTCTGCATTACCCCGATCACAAACTGCAGCTTTTGTCATTTACATTATCTTTATGCTCAATTTTTGGGGGTATTTTTAGAGGTGTTTATGTAAATATTCATAGTTGCCGTTTTGAGGGTCGTATATCAAGGGAGTGGGGTACTTCGAGGGGGGGGGGGTATTTTGAGGAAATATGGTGCGTTATAAATATACAAATATACATACGTAAACAGAACCTATACATGTGGAAAACAACAGAATGCAAATATGCAGTAATCCTAAAATATTACATTTCACCGAGTTGTGACAAGATATAGCTGGAAAAGATTCCCATGGGAAAAAGGCATGCCTTAAGCTGCAAAGTGTTTCTGCATTTCTCATAAATATCACCCATTTAGAATACAGTGACTCTCTGAATAAAACATAGTTGATTGTTTTTGGCTTTTTTTTGTCCTTTCTCATGGATGTTTCTCACAAAAAAGAAAAATCCAAAATACTTTCTGGATGTGCACCATTCTATTGAAACAAATATGAGACATTGAAATTACTATCTCTTCTGGAAAGAAAATAATTACAACAATAAAATAACTCTTGAGATAAATTACTTAGTTGTGGCACTTCAGCTAGCTCCTTAGGGAGGTATTTTATCAAATATTATATTTACCGTATTTCCTCGAAATACCCCCTGGGGTTAATTACTTGAGATAGCAAACTTTGAGGGGTATTTCAAGCATACCTAGTTGTTTTAAAAAACATATTCACATTTATTTTGTAAATAAACTGGACCAACAGATACAATGAATGATACCATATTTTGATGAAGTTAGGGTTGGTTTAAGTTAAATTCTTTTTCCTGAATTTGTAGTAAAATTGTATAAAAATTGTATTTTATTTTTATTTTATTCGTCCACTTTCGATTTTATTTTTATTTTATTGTTCAATTTTCCATTTTATTTTATTTTTATTTTCTATTTTAGTTCATGACCATGATTGGTTTTTGTAAAATTCTTTTAACTAAAATTTAACTTTACTTTAACTGTAATTTAACTTTTAAATTGTATAACAATTGTACGTATTTCTATATTTTTTATTCATGTTTGATTTTATTTGATTTTATTCTTCAATTTTCCATTTTTTCTCTGAGATTTTGCCAACCCTGATTAAGTCACAGCAAAAACTGCACCATTCATCCAAAGTAGAAGCAAAGTGATATGGTAGATTTCATTGTACAGTTTATGTGGCTGCAGTATATGTATACCGTATTTCCTCAAAATACCCCCCCTCAAAATGGACACTATGAACTTATAAACCCCCCCCCTCGAAATACCCCCCCCCCAAATTTAGTGTATAGAGAACGTAAATGACAAAGGCTGCGGTTTGTCATCCCGGCAATGCAGAACACACGTTAAAAACGATGACTCTGTTATGTGAGAACAGTGTTTGTACGTCTACACACTTATAAATGTCTTTAGAGTCTTATAAATGGCGATTTTTGTTGCATTTTTCGACGTCTGCGTACGTTTCAAACGACATTTTAGTACTGGGATTTCAAAAAATTTCTGTCGAAATAATAAACCCCCCCTCGTAATACCCCCCCCCCTCGTTTAACCCCCCCTCAAAATTCTCACTCTGAAACAATAAACCCCCCGGGTGTATTTCGAGGAAATACGGTACTCTAGTACTGCGTAAATACGTTTACGCTTCCTCATGTGAAAAATACCGTTACTCATTTACTCGGGTACTTTTTTAAAGTACACGAGTACAAAAAAAAAACACAATTGAGAAAAAAATTGGGGTGCAAAAAAACACACCACTAAAACGAATAAAATGGCTGCAAAAATGGGAGCGGAAATGATTGATGGAATGAAAGTTGTGATGGGTAGAGAAAGCGACGACTTTCGCTTTCACTTTTACTCATTTTTACATCTTCATAGGTGGAAAATCACAAAAAAAACTTTTACATTTTCCCAGAGTAAAAATACTGGTATTTACGCGTACACTTTTTATGCAGTGTAAAAGTAAAAAAAAATACTTTCGTTTTGTGTACTCGGGGAGTCGGGTGTGAGTAAAAATCAAATACTTTACGTTTACATTTACTTTGAAAAAGTTCAGTACTTTCAACAACTAGATTTAGAGGACGCGGGAGGTATGCTTTCGCCAGACTTTTTTGAACAGCCAGACTTATTCGTTGTTTGTAACGTAAATACGCAGACATTGCAAAATGCAACAATAACCGACAGGTAAATATAAGCGTCATGTTCCTATTGCGTATTCAAATTCACATTTAAATTAAATTAACTCATTGAACCGTGTTGATTAATCCGCATTTGAAAAAAATTCAGTTTTCGCCGAAGTCACGGTGAAAACTAGTGTGTGTGGGCACATTGTGAAACTTTTCATTTAAATTATATCACAGGCAACAGCACAAACATGCCGTATATCCTCGAATAAGACCCCCCTCGAATAACTCATTCCCCTTGAATAAGTCCCACCTCAAAAACACTGACGAAAAAATAACTCCCCCCTCGAATAACTCCCCCTCTTGAATAAGTCCCCCTCTGTGTGAAAAATATGCTATAAAATTTACAAAAATGATCGATGAAAATACAAAAGAATGCTAACGACTGCTATCGTAAGGCTGCGACAGCATTTACATAACATGTACAGAGTCTATAAACACCGTTTTGTTGTTGTTGAACTGTTAAATACATGGATTACATGAGTTGACAGAATGCATTCATACGATGAATTCAGTCCAAGTTTCTGGGGAAAAAATAACTCCCTCCCTTGAATAACTCCTCCCCCTTGAATAAGTCCCCCCTCAAAAACTCTCATGACAAAATAACTCCCCTGGGGTCTTATTCGAGGATATACGGTAAGTTGTAAAAAGTTGACACCGGCGTCGATTTGACAAGTGGACCACTTGCAAGTGATTGTATAATTGCGGAACGGAACCTAATCCGCAAACGGAAAAGTAACAAGAAGTGCGGTAGATAAATAATAAATGAAGCCATGCATAATCGAATGACGAACATACTTGTAAATGCCGTATTTCCTCGAAATACCCCCTCAAAATGGACACTGAGTTTATAACCCCCCCCCCCCCCCCCAAATATAGCGTATAGAGAACGTAAATGAAAAAACTACGGTTTGTGATCTGGGAAACGTAGAACACACGTTAAAAACAATGACTGTGTTATGTTAGAACAGGGTTTATTTATACCATCTACCGTATTTCCTCGAATTACCCCCGGGGAGTTTTTTTTTTCAGAGTGAAAATTTTGAGAGAAAAACGTGAAAAATGCAACAATAACCACCATTTTAAGTTTTTACAGCCTTATATAAGGATGTAGATGGTATAAACAACGTTCTAACGTAACACAGTGTTTTGAACATCTGTTATGCATTTCCCGGACCACAAATTCAGTGCCCATTTTGGGGGGTATTTCGAGGGGGGGGGGGGGGGTTATTTCAAGGAAATACGGTATGTACATATATAAGTCTGACTGTCTTATACACTACCGTGCATAATAGTTGAGACTTTTTGTGCTGCATGATTAATGTTGCCAGAATTTTGAAATGGTTGATATGCAAAACATTTGGATACTATACATGGGTACCCTGGGGGGTTGACTACACATGCCCGGGATGACCGCCCCCCGAGTTCACATCTGCGTATATTCCTAGTTCACAAACATATAAACTCAGTTTGTCCATGTTTCAGAATAGTTGAGACTTTTCTTGTTTTGGGCAGTAGCCACCCAGTATCTCACTTTAAAGTCTATATTCAATTCCTACGTTCATTTTTCAACAAATCTTTTACCATGGCAACTGCTTGCCTGCATCGCTGAGCTGTGTGCAGCAAGAAACATTCTAAGCATGAACAGCATATGGCAATGCATATATGGAAATGTGGCATTTATTTATTTTTGCTGCAGTTTTGCATCCATTGCCAGCAACTCAGAAATGGGGGTAGGCATACTACTGAGTGGGGCTTTTTGGTGTGTAAATTTGAGGTTTTGGCTTTGCTCTATTAGGGAGAAAAGTTGGCCCAACTGTGAATGAGTAATGTGCAATTATTTTGGATGGAATGAAGATGGAAGATTGTAAGTGCTATAACGTTTGATTGGAAAGAGATATTGAAAAAACGTTTTTGTCATATTAATTCTCTCTGTCTTAAGTATGTTATAGACTGTTCAATAACCAAATTTTCATGCTGCAAACCCCAGTAAAATAAGCATAAAATATTGAGACACCATTGAAAACTTTGAAGTGCCATAACTTTTGATTGGAAAGAGATATTGAACTCATTTTTGTTTTAAATGAATCCTTGTTGTCTTAAGTATATGATAGCATGTTCAAAAAAACTAATTTTTTCATGTTCAGAAACTGGGTCAAGTTGACATACGGAATTTAGTCATCACTAAACTGACCACAAAAATAGAATCTGCAGGTTGTCCCGATCATTTGAAGTGTTGAATGATTCAAATCAGGCCAGAAATGGTTGAGTTATTAAGCTTCAAAGACACTCATCCAGATTGCCCATTTTTTGTATATTTATTGACCATCTATTTAAAGATCCCCCTCATCTCGGGCCTGGGTGATTATTTGAGCAAACAAATTTTTTTCGTAGTAGCCGCAGCATCAAACCCCAACATACTCAAACGGCATCAAAATTGGGCAAGGGAAAAGAAATTGGGAAGCAAAAAAATGTGGTGGACCCCCAGCCTACTGTTCCTCTATGTGTGAAAAGTCTCAACTATTCTGCACGGTAGTGTACATGGCGGTTTTTATTGCATTTTTAGACGTCTGTGTACGTTACAGACAACAAGTTACTACTTGGATTTCAAAACATTTCTGGCGAAAAAATAACCCCCCGACCTTCGAAATACCCCCCCTCGTTTAACCCCCCTCAAAAATCTCACTCTGAAAGAATAAACCCCCCTGGGGGTATTTCGAGGAAATACGGTAAGTGCCGAGCGATTCCGTTTAGAACTTAACTTATAATTTTCCAATTTACTTTCCAATATTATTAAAAATTATTTAGTATGGGCATTGGGGATAACAAACGTAAATACAGTAAGCATGTTGCTGTAGTGGGTAGAATGTTAAAACAATTGAGGCGTCTAATTCTAAAAGTCGACAAGTCCACAAAATGTGATTTTGAGTAAATCGCATTTTAAGTCTCCGATCCAATTCCAGGCCCGTGGTGCATGTCTAATTTGGCTCTCTCATGCTTTTCATAAAGTTCCATATGTTGACAATAAAGTGTCAAATTTTCAGTCCCTGCTCTCAACGTATATG